>CM038144.1:218886385-219255531 GCA_021437245.1 Aegilops speltoides
AAACCAACTCCGAGAGGTTATTGACCACGCCGAGCACGATCAACGACCACGAGGGTCTATTTCCTGCGAGCAAACGAAGAACAAGCAAGAAACTGAGATTGCAATCTGGATATTGCGAATATAAGATGAAAGCTTTATTGATCAAGGTGGGGTTACGTGGACGCTTTGTCCGGTCGTTGAACACAAACGGCACGCGAAGTTGCAGCTATGGCGAACTTTTAATCTAAACAAAACCCAAGTCTAAACGGTGCCCTAAGGGCTGTATATATGGAGGAAGAGGGGTGAATTTCGTGGCCCTTGGTGGAGGGGTCCAAACTAACCCTATCTCTTGTTTCCCCACACATACGGACTCTAAAAATAGCCTATACTAATGTATTTCGAAATTACATGGGCCTGGCCCAATAATAAGGTGACGAAGCACCTAGAATAGCCTATGGACTAATATTATGAAGTGGCATCTTGTATATTTCGTCCAAGGCTTCATGCACTCCTTATGGTGGCTTCAAAGTCCTGAAATCATCACTTGTAACTCCGTTCTTGATCTCCTTGCGCATGCCATCAACTCCATGTGTGTTCTTGCTCCAATGTTCATCCTTCTCCAAGCTAGGCCCTTCATTTGTAAGCAAAACAAATGTATCCAATTTAGGCAGCATCATATTCTCATGAACATTAGAATCATTACCAAGAAACGAAAGTACCAGTAATTTAGTTGGCGTCTTGTGAGCTCTAGTAATTGGTCCAAGATGTATAGCAGCAGGGCTGTGGGTGTAACAATGGTATTGATGTCCTCATCATCCTCCCTTCTTGAAAGGAAGTCGTCCTCGACGGAAGTTCATCTTCCTCACCCAAATATGGCTTCAAATCTGCAATGTTAAAAGTGGACTAACCCCAAAATCTGCAGGCAGCTCAAGTTTATATGCATTATCATTTACTTTCTCCAACACCTTAAAGGGACCAGCAGCACGTGGCATTAGCTTTGATTTGCGCAAATCAGAAATCTATCCTTACGCAAATGTAACCAAACAAGATCTCCGGTGCAAACACAACATGTTTTCTACCCTTATCTCCAGCAAGTTTATATTTAGCATTCATACGCTCAATGTTTTCCTTAGTTAACTCATGCATTTTTAAAATCAATTCAGCACGTTCTTTAGCATCAAAATTAACCTTCTCCGAAGATGGAAGAGGCAACAAATCAATAGGTGCACGAGGTAGGAAACCATACACAACTTCAAAAGGGCACATCTTAGTAGTAGAATGCAATGAACGATTATAAGCAAATTCAATATGAGGCAAGCATTCCTCCCACATTTTCTTATTTTTCTTTAGAACAGCCCTAAGCATAGTAGACAATGTTCTATTGACTACTTCAGTTTGTCCATCAGTTTGGGGGTGACAAGTAGTACTAAAAAGCAGTTTAGTCCCCAACTTAGCCCATAAACATCTCCAAAAATGGCTAAGAAATTTAGTATCACGATCTGAAACAATAGTATTTGGCACACCATGCAAGCTTAATAATTTCACGAAAGAACAAATCAGCAACATTGACAAAGATCATCGGTTTTATGACATGGTATAAAGTGTGCCATTTTCGAGAATCTATCCACGACAACAAATATGTTATCCTCCCTTCTTTGTTCTAGGTAAACCTAAAACAAAGTCCATCGATATATCCTCCCAAGGAACACTAGGTACAGGCAAAGGCATATATAAACCATGAGGATTGAGTCGTGACTTAGCTTTTTGACATGTAGTGCAATGAGCAATAAAACGCTCAACATCCCGCCTCATCTTTGGCCAAAAGAAATGTGTAGCAAGTACGCCCTCCGCCTTCTTCACGCCAAAGTGTCCCATTAGTCCTCCTCCATGCGCCTCCTGCAACAACAAAAGACTAACGGAGCTAGCTGGAATGCATAGCTTGTTAGCACGAACACAAATCCATCATTAACGACAAACTTGTTCCATGTTCTTCCTTCTTTACAATTCTGCAATACATCTTTAAAATCAGCATCATGCACATATTGATCTTTGATGGTCTCCAAACCAAATATTTTGAAGTCAAGTTGTGAAAGCATAGTATAGCGACGAGACAATGCATCAAGAATAACATTTTCTTTACCCTTCTTGTGTTTAATGACATAAGGGAAAGTCTCAATGAATTCAACCCATTTAGCATGTCTACGATTCAGTTTAGCTTGACTTTTAATATGTTTCAAAGATTCATGATCGAATGTATAACAAATTCTTTGGGCCATAAATAATGTTGCCATGTTTCTAAAGTCCGAACAAGAGCATATAATTCTTTATCATAAGTAGAATAATTCAGACTAGGCCCACTCAATTTTTCGTAAAAGTATGCAACAGGTTTGCCATCTTGTAATAACACACCTCCTAATCCAATTCCACTAGCATCACATTCAAGCTCAAAAGTCTTATTAAAATCAGGAAGTTGGAGTAAAGGAGCATGTGTCAACTTAGCTTTCAATACCGTGAAGGCTTCTTCCGTGCGGTACCCCAAACAAAAGGCACATCCTTCTTTGTAAGCTCGTTGAGAGGTGCAGCAATGGTGCTGAAATCTCTCACAAAACGCCTATAGAAACCAGCTAGGCCAAGGAAGCTCCTCACTTGTGTGACCGTTTTGGGCTGCGCCAACTCTCAATAGCTTCAATCTTGGCTTTATCAACTTCAATTCCTGTGGAGTAACAACATAGCCAAGAAAAGATACTCGGTCGGTGCAAAAGGTGCACTTCCCAAGGTTACCAAACAAACGTGCATCACGTGAGCATTAAAAACAGCACGTAAATGTTCCAAATGTTCTTCCAAAGATTTGCTATAAATCAGTATATCATCAAAATAAACTACCACAAATCGTCCAATGAAAGCACGTAAAACTTCGCTCATTAATCTCATGAAAGTACTAGGTGCATTAGTTAACCCAAAAGGCATGACTAACCACTCATATAATCCAAACTTAGTTTTAAATGCTGTTTTCCATTCATCTCCCAATTTCATACGAATTTGATGGTATCCACTACGCAAATCAACTTTGGAGAATATTGTAGAGCCACTCAATTCATCAAGCATATCATCTAGCCTAGGAATAGGGTGACGATAACTAATAGTAATATTATTGATGCCTCTACAATCAACACACATACGTGACGTACCATCCTTTTTCGCACTAGAATAATAGGAACAGCACAAGGACTAAGGGATTCGCGATATAACCTTTGTCGAGCAGCTCCTGTACTTGACGATAATCTCCTTCGTCTCCTCTGGATTGGTACGGTATGGTGCACGGTTGGGTAATGATGCACGGAATTAAGTCAATTTGATGCTCAATCCCTCGAATAGGTGGTAATCCGGTGGAACGCCTTGTGGAAAGACGTCAGCGAACTCCTGCAAAATGTTAGTGACAGCAGGGGGCAAAGAGGAAGGCACGTCCTCGAATGAAAATAATGCCTCTTTGCACACAAAAGCATAGCAAATAGATTTGTTAAAATCTAGCTCATCAATATCAGATTTGGTGGCAAGTAAACATGCACTTTTCAATTTAATTTCGAAGCAACAGAGATGGTTTATTATTAGGCTTCATGTGTTGCTCAAATTCTTTTGCCACAATCTGATTTTCACTCTTATTTTTCTCCTGTTTTGCTTTATTAGCTCTATTAATATCATCTTTCAAAATGGACTCAGGAGTCATAGGAAGCAAAGTAATATTTTTATCCTTATGAACAAGAGTATACTGATTGTTTCTACCATGGTGTATGAATTTTATCAAATTGCCATGGTCTACCAAGTAACAAGGAACATGCTTGCATAGGTACCACATCACAATCAACATAATCAGCATATGTAGAGATACTAAAATGCACACTAACAAGACGTGTTACCTTCACCTTGCCGCTGTTATTGAACCATTGGATGTAGTAAGGATGTGGATGTGGTCTTGTGGTGAGAGATAGCTTCTCCACCATCTCCATGCTAGCCAAGTTGTTGCAGCTCCCTCCATCTATGATGACGCGAATAGAACGTTCTTTCACAACTCCCTTTGTATGGAACAAATTATGCCTCTGATTTTGCTCAGCTTGTGTAACCTGCACACTCAAAACACGTTGAGCAACTAAACATTCATACTGTCAAGATCTTCAGAGCCATGTATTGTGTCTCATGATCGTAATCATCTCCACCGTGTTCCTCATGTGTAATAAGAGCCAAAGTCTCCTCATCATAGTCACTAGCGGACTCATACCCACCATCCTCGTGAGCAATCATCACACGCTGAGATTTGCATTCTCTTGCAAAATGTCCTCTTCCCTTACAACGACGACAAATAATATCACTTGTGTGCCCTGCTGACGCCATGGAAGAAGAAGAGCTCTGTGCAGGTCCGGCAGTGTGCTCTTGGCGAGATAGTGGAGGTTGTGCTGCTCGCTTATCACGGTTGGAGGTGGCACCGACGGAGGTGCCGTGTAGCGAACGTGTGGAAGTAGATGATGCACGTGGTGTCCATGATGAAGGTCGACTGCAGAAAAGTTAGTGCGCGCCAATGCTCATCGATCCTGCACTTCACGCTCAGCTTTACAAGCAAGATGGAATAAACGAGTGATATTATTATAATCCTTATAGTCTAGAATGGTCTGAATCTCTATTTAATCCACCCGAAAACGTGCAAGCATAGCTTCATTCTCCTCAACAATACCACATCTAATCAAGCCGTTTGTAATTCCCGATAATATTCTTCTACAGAATTTTTCCTTGTCTTAAACGCTGCAATTTTTGAAGTAATTCACGTTGATAATATGGTGGAACCCAACGAGTACGCATAGCAGTTTTCAAAGCAGCCCAAGTAGCTGGAACATGATATAATCTACAATGTTCGACCACCAAACACATGCAAAGCTAGTGAAAGAACAAACAAGCAGCAGGAACACGTCTCTCCTCGTGATATTGTAAACATGTAAATCGTTGTTCAGTTTCTAACTCCCAAGTAAGATATATATCAGGAACATATCTACCCTCAAATGGTGGAATATTCAATTTCAGTTTAGGGAGATGGTCATGATCTCGCACTGGGGAGCCCTAGCATTGCCATTATTTGCATGTGGACGACCGGTGGTTGTGGTGCTGGTGGTTGCACGTAGTTCGATGTTGATCAACCTCCTCCTCGTAATCTCCCACATAATCATCCTCCTCGGTACCAAAGAAGCAAAGAGCAGGAGCCAAAGAAGCACCAACAAAGAGTAGCAGCTGCACCAGAATTTTGTCTCGCTCAAGAGGAACACGCTGAGCTCGCCCATACCGATTCGGAAGGGGCGTAGTTGTTGTGGCAGAGGTGCGATAGGTGCAGCAGGCGGTGGTTGTGGAAAACGCGAGCAATTCATCAAACTTGCTATCAAGCTTTGTTTCAAACGTCTTCTCAATGCCATCTATCTTCTCCATGGCCTCGTCAAATCTGTTTATCACGTCTTGCACCTGTCCAATCATCATTTGCTGAAACTTATCATGTAGCTGTTTGTTCGTCAGTTCTCCCAATCAGTCTCATCGGCTTGTGGTCCCGCCATGGTTAGCAGCAATAGAAACACACAAGAATATGATCCACAGACTACTAGGAAGTGGTGGTGGTGGTGTGGTGGGCATCACAAACCGTCAAGCAAATCTCAAATTCTTACCAGTTCTTACCCAAAGAAGAAAGCGGTGATCGGCAACCGTTGTAGTCAAAACTCCCAAAGCTTGGCTATAGCGATTACTGTGGAGAGTCCAACGACGACGCAGATGTATGTGGAGCTGGGAAGGCTTATAATATGGTAGCAAAAGGGTCAACAATAATCAATTCAGAGATGCAAAGTTGAATAAACGCCAACGACGGTATTGTCTTTGGTCCTAGGCTAGACCGTGCTAGAGACGCGAGCCTAGAACACTAACAAAATCACGGCGCTGCACGTAAACAAGGGAGGAGCACACTCTGAATTTTTTTTTTCGCTTTTTTTTTTTTTTGCGCTGATTTTTTTTTTTTTGCGCTTTTTTTTTTTTTTGCGAAAAATCACTATAATGGCGAGTGTCTCAAAACTCTTCCTGTGTCAAACCGACGGGATGGGCACGAAATTTTTCGACAATTTTTTTTTTTTTTTCGATCGCCGGACCCAAAAGCTGAAACGGGTCAAAAAACTTTCTATAACGGCGATCGCTCAATACGCTTAGAAACACCTAAAAATAGGATAGCCGAAAATTTTTATCCCGTGCGCTTTTGGAAAATTTTGGGCCTAAACGGAGGGTGGTTTCCGGACTTTTTTTTTTTTTTTTTTGAAACCAACCTCTTCTACGGACGGCAAAGATTGCTGGAATCAAACCTACTCGCACAAGGAAACACGAATCGAAACTAGATGGATCCCGAAAACAAACCTAATATGCAAGGGACTCGGATTGGTGGTGATATATGGGCGGTGGTGGTATATGGATACGGATTCAAACGGTGGCGGATAAGCGGTGGTGGTATATGGATACGGATTCAAACGTGCAGCGCGGCGGCGTGACAACTTATGACCGTAACTCAAACTCTAAAAGACTAGACTCTAAGACCAGCAACTAGACACGACGATGCAACCGCAAATTCAACAATGCAAATCTGTAAAAGATTATGCAAAGGCTCGATTGGTTCGGATAGGATGAACTAACCCTAATTTTTTTTTTGCCTTTTTCGTGGACTATAGGTATTAAGACAGACTCGATCTAAACTACGAAAAATGTAAAATCTCACCGAGCAACCCTGGCTCGATACCACTTGATAGAGGCAAGAGGTGTCCCGCCTTCGATGAGATGGTGGATTTCGCTTTGGTGGAAGTCGACTTTGACGATCCGACTACGAAGCGCAGCGAGGACGCCGCGCCTTAGCATTCGCTAAACCAACTCCGAGAGGTTATTGACCACGCCGAGCACGATCAACCGACCACGAGGGTCTATTTCCTGCGAGCAAACGAAGAACAAGCAAGAAACTGAGATTGCAACTGGATATTGCGAATATAAGATGAAAGCTTTATTGATCAAGGTGGGGTTCGTGGACGCCTTTGTCCGTCGTTGAACACAAACGGCACGTGAAGTTGCAGCTATGGCGAACTTTTAATCTAAACAAAACCTAAGTCTAAACGGTGCCCTAAGGGCTGTATATATGGAGGAAGAGGGGTGAATTTCGTGGCCCTTGGTGGAGGGGTCCAAACTAACCCTATCTCTTGTTTCCCACACATACGGACTCTAAAAATAGCCTATACTAATGTATTTCGAAATTACATGGGCCTGGCCCAATAATAAGGTGACGCAGCACCTAGAATAGCCTATGGACGAATATTATGAAGTGGCATCTTGTATATTTCGTCCAAGGCTTCATGCACTCCTTATGGTGGCTTCAAAGTCCTGAAATCATCACTTGTAACTCCGTTCTTGATCTCCTTGCGCATGCCATCAACTCCATGTGTGTTCTTGCTCCAATGTTCATCCTTCTCCAAGCTAGGCCCTTCATTTGTAAGCAAAACAAATGTATCCAATTTAGGCAGCATCATATTCTCATGAACATTAGAATCATTACCAAGAAACGAAAGTACCGGTAATTTAGTTGGCGTCTTGTGAGCTCTAGTAATTGGTCCAAGATGTATAGCAAATAGGGCTGTGGGTGTAACAATGGTATTGATGTCCTCATCATCCACCATCTCCATGCTAGCCAAGTTGTTGCAGCTCCCTCCATCTATGATGACGCGCACAGAACGTTCCTTCACAACTCCCTTTGTATGGAACAAATTGTGCCTCTAATTTTGCTCAGCTTGTGTGACCTGTACACTCAAAACATGTTGAGCAACTAAACATTCATATCTGTCAGCGTCTTCAGGAGCCATGTATTGATTGTCATGATCAGAATCATCTCCACCATGTTCTTCACGTGTAATAAGAGCCAAAGTCTCCTCATTATAGTCACTAGCGGACTCATACCCACCATCCTCAGTAGCAATCATCACACGCTGAGATTTGCGTTCTCTCACATAATGACCTCTTCCCTTACAACGACGATTAATAATATCACTTGTGTGCCCTGTTGATGGCATGGAAGAAGAAGAGCTCTGTGTAGGCCCGGCAGGGGCGCTCTTGGCAGATAGTGGTGGTTGTGCCTGCTTTCTTGTGTCACGACTGGAGGTGCTGGTGTAGTGGAAGTAGAGGATGCATGCGGTGTCCATGATGAAAGTCGACCTGCAGAAAAGTTAGTTCGCACCAATGCTTGTCGATCCTGCACTTCACGTTCAGCTTTACAAGCAAGATGGAATAAACGAGTGATATTAGTATACTCCTTATACTCTAGATTGGTCTGAATCTCTCTATTTAATCCACCTATAAAACGTGCAAGCATAGCTTCATTCTCCTCAACAATACCACATCTAATCATGCCAGTTTGTAATTCCTGATAATATTCTTCTACAGAATTTTTTCCTTGTCTTAAACGCTGCAATTTTTGAAGCAATTCATGTTGATAATATGGTGGAACCCAACGAGTACGCATAGCAGTTTTCAAAGCAGCCCAAGTAGTTGGAATAGGATATAATCTACAATGTTCAGACCACCATACACATGCAAAACAAGTGAAAGCACAAACAAAGCAGACAACCCGTCTCTCCTCGGGATATTGTAAACATGTAAAACGTTGTTCAGTTTCTAACTCCCAAGTAAGATATATATATCAGGAACATATCTACCCTCAAATGGTGGAATATTCAATTTCAGTTTCGGAATATGGTCATTATCTCGTACCTGAGGTGGTAGTGCAGGCCTACCATTGCGAATATATACCGAGGTCGACTGCTGGTTGTGGTGCTGGTGGCTGCACGTAGTTCGATTTTGATCAACCTCATTCTCATAATATTCCTCCACCTCTGCAGATAATGCAGGAGCTACTGTAGCATCAACAAAGCAGAGCAGCCGCACCAGAATTTTGTCCCGCTCAATAGGAACACGTTGTGCTCGCCCATCTTGATTCGGAAGGGGCATAGTTGTAGTTGTTGTTGTTGCAGAGGTGCGATAGGTGCAGCCGGCGGTGGTTGTGAAAACGCACGAGCAATTAATTAACCTTGCTATCAAGCTTTGTTTCAACGCCTTCTCAATGCCATCTATCTTCTCCATGGCCTCGTCAAATCTGTTTAGCACATCTTGCACCTGTCCACTCATCATTTGCTGAAATTTATCATGTAGCTGTTTGTTCGTCAGTTCTCCGATCACCTCATCGGCTTGTGATCCTACCATGGTTAGTAGCAAATAGAAACACACAAGAATATGATCCCACAGACTACTAAGAAGTGGTGATGGTGTATCACAAACCCATCAAGCAAATCTCAAATTCTTACCAGTTCTTACCCAAAGAATAGGTGGTGATCGGCAACCGTTGTAGTCAAAACTCTCAAAGCTTGGATAGAGCGATTACTGTGGAGAGTCAAACGCACGATGTAGATGTATGTGGAGCTGGGAAGGCTTATAATATGGTAGCAAAAGGGTCAAGCAATAATCAATTCAGAGATGCAAAGTTGAATTAACGCTCAACAACGGTCTTGTCTTTGGTCCTAGGCTAGACTGTGCTAGAGACGTGAGCCTAGAACACCAACAAAATCACGACACGGCACGTAAACAAGGGAGGAGCACACTCTGAATTTTTATTCGCTTTTTTTTCTTTTCTTTGCAATTATTTTTCCTCTTTTTTTTGCTCCGCAATAATTTTTTTTCCAAAAAGTCTACAAATGGTCTAAAAACTGCCTAGCCAGAATTTTCCTACTGCGGGTAACTCGAAAGTTCAGGAGTCCTTCTCTATCACGACTCGGAGTATGGCGTGATCTGGAAATCGAAAACAAAGCAATAAATACTGGACTCGGACTAGGACTGGTGGCGGAGATGAATCTGGTGGAACTCGGACTGGTGGGGGAGATGAATCGGGTGGAACTCGGACTGGTGGAGGATATATGTTGCAGCTGGACTCGGATTGGCGTGATGGCGGCGGATATGTGGTGGCGTATATGGATTCGGATTGGCTGTGAATATGTGGTGGTGGTATATGGCAGCAGCGACGATGATAATGCGGTGGTGATATATGGCAGGGGCGACGTGACAACTTGTGAACAGAACTCGAAACTCTAAAAGACTAGACGCTAAGACCAGCAACTTGACACGACGATGCAACCGCAAATTCAACAAAGCAAATCTGTAAAAGATTATGCAAAGGCTCAGATTGGTTCGGATGAGGATGAACTAACCCTAATTTTTTTTGGCTTTTTCGTGGACTATAGGTATGAAGAACAGACTCGATCTAAACGACGAAAAACTGTAAAATCTCACTGAGCAACCTGGAAATCTGATACCACTTGATAGAGGCAAAGGTGTCTCGTCTTTCGATGAGATGATGGATATCGCTTTGGTGGAAGTCGACTTTGACGATCCGACTACGAACGTGCGAGGACGTCGCGCCTTAGCAATCGCTAAACCAACTCCGAGAGGTTATTGACCACGCCGGAGCAAGATTAACCTGACCATGAGGGTCTGTTTCCTGCGAGCAAACGAACAACAAGCAAGAAACTGAGATTGCAATCTGGATATTGCGAATATAAGATGAAAGCTTTATTGATCAAGGTGGGGTTCTGTGACGTCTTTGTCTGGTTGTTGAACACAAACGAAGTACGCGAAGTTGCAGCTATGGCGAACTTTAATCTAAACAAAACCCAAAGTCTAAACGATGCCCTAAGGGCTGTATATATGGAGAAAGAGGGGGGGAGTTTCGTGGCCCTTGATGGAGGGGTCCGAAATCAACCCTATCTCTTGTTTCCCCACACATACGGACTCTAAAAATAGCCTATACTTATGTATTTCGAAATTACATGGGCCTGGCCCAATAATAAGGTGATGCAGCACCTAGAATAGCCTCGGGACGAAATTTATGAAGTGGCATCTTGTATATTCCGTCCAAGGCTTCATGCACCCATTATGGTGGCTTCAAAGTCCTGAAATCATCACTTGTAACTCCGTTCTTGTTCCTCTTGCGCATGCCATCATCTCCATGCTTGTTCGTGCTCCAATGTCCATTCTTCTCCAAGCTAGGCCCTTCATTTGTAAGCAAAACAAATGTATCCAATTTAGGCAGCATCATATTCTCGTGAACATTAGAATCATTACCAAGAAACGAAAGTACCTGATAATTTAATTGGCGGGCGCGTGCTCTAGTAATTGGTCCAGTATATGTAGCAGTAGGGGCTGTGGGTGTAACAATGGTATTGATGTGCTCATCAGGATGTCCCGATCTTTCGATGAGATGATAAATATCGATTTGGTGGAGACGACTTTGACGATCCGACTACAAACATGCACGACGTTGCGCCTTAGCAATCGCTAAACCAACTCCGAGAGGTTATTGACCACGCCGGAGCACAATCAACCTGACCACGAAGGTCTATTCCTGTAAGCAATCGAAGAACAAGCAAGAATATGATAAAAGCAATCTGAATATTGCGAGTATATATGAAGTATTGATAAAGGTGGGGATCCGTAAGCCGTCTTGGTCTGGTCGTTGGACACAAACGAAGTACACGAAGTTGCAATGGCTAACTTTTAACTAAACAAATTCCAAGAAAAAAGCTACTAGATGGATCTACTTATATAGGAGCAAGGGGTGGCGGCCAAGGAGGTGGGAGAACGTCCCAAGGCAGCCTAAAACCAACCGTAGGTCGTACAAGGCTCATGGGCCCAAGTGGAGGTGACGTAACACCTTTGGACTTAAAGTTTGACTCGGATTCTGCTGCATCGTCAGATTGTTTCGTCCATAACTCCACGCTTCGGACGGATTATAAGGTGATTCCAATTGGGTTGGAAAGAGCATGAAATCTACTTTCAAACAAAGAAAGAATCACCCAATTCGTGTCCGGATGAAAGAGTTCGGCGTTTTGAATCAGGTGTGTCTGTGGAGTCCGAATCTGAGTCCAGAACGTGAGAGATTTGGACTCTATCTTCTCTTGGGCCAAAAGTGACGTGAAAGAACTTTTTGAACAGCAAGTAAACATCTTTTTCTCCTTTATCTTCATATGTGTATTGTACAAATGTCCCATACACCTGCAATTAGACATGGCACAAAAGTTTGTGAAGTATTTTTGTCCTGGATGACATAAATAAATTATTGCATAGTTTGCATTTGAAATCACCTCACAAATATACATGTATGCAATATATTTGGTCATATCCAAGGTAGTCATGTCCTGATCATTTTTTAGACAAGTTTCTGAACCCATTGGCACTTCCTGTTGAAGTAAATTCGAGAGATTATGTTGGTTATAGACATTAGCCCCGCTTGTAGGGACAAACGTACGTTTCTGCAGATGCTCTATGATCCGGGCAATCTCATTTGGCCGTAAATTGAAGAAAATCCAGTGGCTATATGCCTTATTCTCCTTGTTTTCGCCGGATGGCATGCTGTAACTCATGCGCGTGAAAGCCCAGAACAAAAGGGCATTCCTAGCATCGGTCAATATATATGTGGAAACGATATCTCCACTATTGAAGACAACAAATTTTGGGGCAGTCAAGCAAAAAGTGCACGAGAAAATTAAGTACTTTCAAGGACTGCCATAGATTGGACATATGTTCACTAAAACGGTCATAATTTTGTCATTCGGAGTCCGTGTCGGACCCATAAGTACTCAAACTGCTCGCGGCGAGTGTGCAAATCCAAAAAATACTCCCCGCTTGCACCAGGAGGCCCAGAGTAGCCTAAAATTCAGCCTTAAGATGGACTTTTTGGCCCTGAAAGTCAAAGAACATCATTCGTCGCTGTTTTTCAGACAAGTTTCTGACCCCATTGGCACTTCCTTTTGAAGGAAATTCGTGAGATTATGTTGCTTATAGACATTAGCCCCCCTGGTAGGGACAAACATACCTTTCAGTAGATGCTCTATGATCCGGACAATCTCATTTGGCCATAAATTGAAGAAAATCTGGCGGCTATATGCCTTATGCTCCTTGTTTTCGCCGGATGGCATGCTGTAACTCATGCATGTGAAAGCCATGAACAAAAGGGCTGATGCAGAGCATCCTATGGTCATCACCATGTCAAGAGTCCATTTGGCAAGTGACACGTGCGACCTCTACTTCTCATACATAAAGGTGAATCTTCTCCATTACAAGTGCTCAGTTGACCCCTTCGAGGATGGTGTACTACTTGACACTTCTCCCGTGTGCATGCATAGGTATTGTCGGAGCTTCAAGGATGTCAAGGAGGAGTGCAAGCGCCAAGGAACGACTACACCATCCGCGAGGGAGGCATGGAAGCGAAGGCGGAAGAAGAAGGTGCTGCGGAGTCTACAGCGACCGGACGACCGGAAGCCTCCGGACGTCTGACCCTCTACAGCGCCCGGACGACCGGCGTCCACCGGAAGTCCGCTACCTAACGCATCCCAGAGTCCAGCCGACGAGATCTACAGCGACCGGACGATCGACCTAGACAGACGCGTCGGACACCTCCTGTGCCACGGATGACCGGCGGCCCGAACGATCGATGCCACGGCGACAGAATGATATTTACGGAAGTCCGAAGACTTCCGGACGTCCGGACCGTCCCGAGCTTCCGGACGTCCGACCCCCACCGAACGTCCGACACTGTGGTGGCAGCTGGCCTTTGGCCTTGTATCCTCTCCCACTTACCCCTTGGTGGCTTAGACTATAAATAGACCACCTCCACCTCCTTTCTAGGGTTAGCAAATATGATAGCTCATTCTTAGGTGAGCTTTGCTCCTACCTCTACTCTTGAGAGAGAGAGACCACTCCCATGGAGTTCAAGACCTCCATGTGAGAAGATCCCGAGGGATTCAAGCCCCCCTTCGTGGGAAGATCCTTCTTGGATTCAAGCCCCCATCTCCTTTCGATTTGGGATGAACTTTACCTTGGATCTTTCCTTTTGTTGTTCATGTACCTTGTGGATCTTGTGTGTTTGATTGTCTAGTGGATGTGTGATTTGGACTTGTTCTTGAGTGTTTCCCCTTGTGATTTCTCCCCGTTCTTGATAGAGGCAAGGGTCCTGATCTTTCGATGAGATGATAACTATTGATTAGGTGGAGACGACTTTGATGATCCGACAACAAATGTGCACGACGTTGCGCCTTAGCAATCGCTAAACCAACTCCGAGAGGTTACTAACCACGCCGGAGCACGATCAACCTGACCACGAAGGTTATTCCTGCAAGCAATCGAAGAACAAGCAAGAATATGATAAAGCAATCTGAATATTGCAAATATATATGAAGTACTGATAAAGGTGGGGATCCGTAAGCGGTCTTGGTCTGGTCGTTGGACACAAACGAAGTACACAAAATTGGCATGGCTAACTTTTAACTAAAAAATCCCCAAAGTCTAAACGACGCCCTAAGGGCTGTATATATGGAGGAAGAGGGTGGGAATTTCGTGGCCCTTGGAGGAGGGGTCCGAAACCAACCCTAACTCTTGTTTCCCCACACATACGGACTCTAAAAACAGCCTATACTTAAGTATTTCGAAAATACATGGGCCTGGCCAAATAATAAGGTGACGCGGCACCTAGAATAGCCTCTAAACGAAATTTATGAAGTGGCATCTTGTATATTTCGTCCAAGGCTTCATGCACACCTTATGGTGGCTTCAAAGTCCTGAAATCATCACTTGTAACTCCGTTCTTGATCCCTTGCGCATGCCATCAACTCCATGCGTGTTCTTGCTCCAATGTTCATCCTTCTCCAAGCTAGGCCCTTCATTTGTAAGCAAAACAAATGCATCCAATTTAGGCAGCATCATATTCTCATGAACATTAGAATCATTACCAATAAATGAAAGTACATGGTAATTCAGTTGGCGTGCGTGAGCTCTAGTAATTGGTCCAGTATATGTAACAGTAGGGGCTGTGGGTGTAACAATGGTATTGATGTCCTCATCATTTTTGGTCATATCCAAGGTAGTCATGTCCTCATCATCCTCCCCTTCTTGAAAATAAAGCCGTCCTCGGCGTTGCTTAATCTGAAATGTGGCTAACAAAAGAGACAAGGTGTACATGTTGTATATGTATATGTCATCTATTTTACTTCCCTTGATTTTTGCATATATGACACATGAATAGATGAGTAACTTGCATAGTTTATAAAATCTAGAGCCAAAAATTAGCACAAGAAGTAGAAGGCATGAAAATATTGCAACTCAAGATGCACATATAAGTGAAGCTCTTATTCATTTCAAAAGATTGACAATGTTCATCATTAAACCATCCCAACATTGGTGAATAAACCTTACTTGCTTCAAATTTACATGCTTAAATAAGCAAACATGCAATAAGTCATTCAACACGTAATCATCACAAAGATTAGAGGTCATATCAAAATGGTTAAACATTGATTCTTTTGCATCAACAGTTAATTCAATGGGTGCACTCAAAATTGTTGGTATTTCAGTTGTTTGATCACATGGCGATTCATGACAAGATGAAGATTCTCTAAAATACGCGTTGTACTCAAATCACTGTGTATCACATGACGATTCAAGTTAACTAGGGATGCATCATTCTCATGTGAAGTTATATCATCAATACCTTTACTGTTACCTTGTCGCAAAGACGTAGCTGATGTAGGTACAGACGTAGACAATGCACCATACTCTTGAGATGATGTCGCGCTCACAATCCGAGGTGGGGCTGCTCTAGTAGGTGCAGCGGTGGAGGAACCAACCGGTGGTGGTGAGCATGAACTGGAATAGTAGTTGTTGTACTCACCCAATGCATCATCTTGTAACTGTCTCTCAAAGGTACAAGCACGAACATACATACCAGTAATGCAACGAGGAATATACTGAAATCTTGCCTGAATATCATGGTTCAAACCACCAAAAAATCTATTCGTTGTATCATCCTCAGATTCTTCTATGTCACAATGATGCATATAAGATTTGAACTCTTGGTAGTAAGCGTGAACAGTGTTGTTGCCTTGTTTAAATTGTTCAAATTTGCGAAGCAATTCACGACGATAGTAAGGAGGGACAAATTGTTGTCTCGTTACATCTTTCAAATGTTTCCAAGTTGTGGGTTGGTTATCAATGTTTTTCTTACAATGCGCACTCCACCAATCAGAAGCAAAACCAGTAAATGCTCTAGTGGCAGCTCGTAGTCTCTCAAGTTCAGAAAAGTCATGGTGACGAAAATCTTGTTCTACTTCAAGCTCCCAAGCTAGATAAATAGCAGGATTAAATATACCCTCAAATGACGGTAAAAAGATAACCTGACCATGTGCTTGTGTGTGTTGTCCCAACTCTCGTGATTGTGAAGATGTGTCCATCGTCCAAGAACTTCTATCTCTGGAACCTATCATGATTAGTAGAAACAAGAAACAAAATTCGAGAATAATGTTCCTATGAACAACTAGGATGTGGTTGTGTGCTCACAAAAAAGCAAATATTAATATCTAACAAGTTCTTACCATGCGGCAGGTGGTGACAGGCAACCAGCGGTGTCAAGTAACTCTGAAGATTGTGTAAAGTGATTGCCAGGGGAACGTACGTATACACGGTGTAGAAATATGTGGAGCTGGGTTGGCTATATATGGTAGCAAAAGATTAGCAATAATCAATTCAAAGATTTAATGTTGAATAAACGCTCAACGAGGTACTGTGCTGGTCCTAGGCTAGACCGGACTAGAGACGCGATCCTAGAACACTAATGAGGTCACGGCGTAGCATAACTAGCATCAATGAAGGATACTAAGTAGCTCTGGAAAGCAAGATATAAGTAAAGATCACAACAGCAGTAAAGATAATGATGAAAAACAACTGCCAAGCAGGATATGAAACAACTCTCTCTCCAACTTTTCTCTTGGAAAGTTTGAGCCAATTTTCTGATAAATTTTCAAATAATGATACTAGCTCAAGCTTTCCAATGCAAAAAGAATCAATCAATTCTGAATTGATATGAGGAGTCAAAGAATTCTAAAACTGGCCTGAAAAACTGGAACAAACTGTATGCGCGAATATTGAACAAGGAGCTGATTTTGAGGTGCCAAATATTGAACTAGCTTCTGCAATTATTTAGATGCGGCTCGTCGCTAGCTTTTGAGTACTCGCGGAGCCAAAACGGACTTTGTATGAGAAAGTTATGCTTGTTTTACTAAACAGTGCACAAAACAGATTCCAATCCGAATTCAACTACGAGATTGAGTCTAGATAGATCCGAATTTTGTTTTTTTCTTCTCAATTTTTTTTCCTCACACTTTTTTTTTTTTTTTTTTCTCTAAGTTTTTTTTTACTTTTTTTTCTCTCTTTTTTTTCTCCATCTTTTTTTCTCTCTCTCGTTCCAAACAAACTAGATAAGATGCAGATTGGATCAAGCGAAGATGTGAACGATCTCAACTATGATTATGACAATGAACGGTGGGTAGCACGTGGTGGAAACTGATGGATGGATGGTGGACAGCGGAAGGGATAACGATGCAGCAGCGGCGTGACTAATGTGAACAGAACTCGAAACTCTAAACGAACTAGACACTAAGACCAGCAACTTAACACGACGATGCAACCGATAATTCAACAATGCATACAATGAAAATAAAATTACAAAGGCTCAGACTGGCTTGGACAAAGGATGAATAGATCTAACTTTTTTTATGGCTTTTTCTTGGACAAAAGGTAAGAAAATAAATCTAATCAAGGAAAGGATGAGGACATCAATACCATTGTTACACCCACAGCCCCTACTGTTACATATACGGGACCAATTACTAGAGCTTGCGCACGCCAATTAAATTTCCAGGTACTTTCGTTTCTTGGTAATGATTCTAATGTTCATGAGAATATGATGCTGCCTAAATTGGATACATTTGTTTTGCTTACAAATGAAGGGCCTAGCTTGGAGAAGGATGAACATTGGAGCAAGAACACGCATGGAGTTGATGGCATGCTAAGGGGATCAAGAACGGAGTTACAAGTGATGATTTCAGGACTTTGAAGCCACCATAAGGAGTGCATGAAGCCTTGGACGAAATATACAAGATGCCACTTCATAATATTCGTCCATAGGCTATTCTAGGTGCCGCGTCACCTTATTATTGGGCCAGGCCCATGTAATTTCGAAATACTTAAGTATAGGCTATTTTTAGAGTCCGTATGTGTGGGGAAACAAGAGTTAGGTTTGGTTTCGGACCCCACCCTCAAGGGCCACGAAATTCCCTCCTTTTCCCCCATATATACAGCCCTTAGGGCGTCGTTTAGACTTTGGGTTTTGTTTAGATTAAAAGTTCGCCATAGCTGCAACTTTATGCTTCTTTTGTGTTCAACGACTGCACAAAGGCGCCACGTAACCCCACCTTGATCAATAAAGCTTTCATCTTATATTCGCAATATCCAGATTGCAATCTCAGTTTCTTGCTTGTTCTTCGCTTGCTCGCAGGAAACATACCTTCGTGGTCGTTGATCGTGTTCGGCGTGGTCAATAACCTCTCGGAGTTGGTTTAGCGATTGCTAAGGCGCGACGCCCTCGCACGCTCAGTAGTCGGATCGTCAAAGTCGACTTCCACCAAAGCGAAATCCACCATCTCATCGAAAGACGAGACACCTTTGCCTCTATCAAGTGGTATCAGATTTCCAGGTTGCTCGGTGAGATTTTACAGTTTTTCGTAGTTTAGATCGAGTCTGTTCTTCATACCTATAGTCCACGAAAAGCCAAAAAAAATTAGGGTTAGTTCATCCCATCCGAACCAATCTGAGCCTTTGCATAATCTTTTCTGTATTTGCTTTGTTGAATTTGCGGTTGCATCGTCGTGTCAAGTTGCTTGTCTTGGCGTCTAGTCCTTTAGAGTTTCGAGTTCTGTTCACAGGTTGTCACGTCGCCGCTGCCATATATTCCCACCGCATCATCATCATCACCGCTGCCATATACGCCACCACATATCCGCCGCCATCACGCCAGTCCGAGTTCCACCAGATTCATCTCCGCCACCAGTCCGAGTTCCACCAGATTCATCTCCGCCACCAGTCCTTTTCCGAGTCCAGTATTTTGTTACTCTATTTTTGATTTCCAGATCACGCAATACTCCGAGTCGTGACAGAGTAGGACTCCCCAACATCCTAGCCATCCGCAGAAGAAAAATAGTTCCAGTTTCAAAAAAAAACTAAGTCTGGAAAATTCTGGCTAGGCAGTTTTTAGACCATTTGTAGACTTTTTCGAAAAAAAATTGTTGCGGAGCAAAAAAAAAGAGGAAAAAAAGTGCAAAAAAAAAGTGAAAAAAAATTCAGAGTGTGCTCCTCCCTTGTTTACGTGCAGCGCCGTGATTTTGTTAGTGTTCTAGGCTCGCGCCTCTAGCACGGTTCAGCCTAGGACCAGACAAGATCTGCGTCGTTGAGCGCTTATTCAACTTTGCAGCTCTGAATTGATTATTGCTGACCCTTTTTGCTACCATATTATAAGCCTTCCCAGCTCCACATACATCTACGTCGTGCGTTTGACTCTCCCTGGCAATCGCTCTATCCAAGCTTTTGAGAGTTTTGATTACAACGGTTGCCGATCACCGCCTGCTGCTGGGTAAGAACTGGTAAGAATTTGAGATTTGCTTGACGAATTTGTGACACCCACCACCACCTCTTGTTAGTAGTCTGTAGGATCATATTCTGGTGTGTTTCTATTGCTGCTAACCATGGCAGGATCACAAGCCGACGAGACTGACTGGGAGAACATGACAAACAAAGCGTTACATGATAAGTTTCAACAAATGATGAGTGGGCAGGTAGAAGATGTGCTAAATAGATTTGAAGAGGCCATGGAGAAGATAGATGGCATTGAGAAGGCGTTCGAAACAAAGCTCGATAACAAGTTTAATGAATTGCTCGCAAGATCTACCACCACCACCACCGGCTGCACCTAACGCACCTCTACAACAACAACAACGACTACCTCCACATCGCGAAACAGCCCTCCGCCGAGCGACCGTGTCCCTCTTCAGCCTGGCCAAGCTGCTGGTGCTGCTGTTGATACTTCGTGGCTCCCGCTGCTGATGTGGGGAGGATGATTATGTGGGAGATTACGAGGATGAGGTTGATCAACATCGAACTACGTGCAACCACCAGCACCACAACCACCAGGTCGCCCACATGCAAATAATGGCAATGTTAGGGCTCCTCCTCAGTACGAGATCATGACCATCTCCCTAAACTGAAATTGAATATTCCACCATTTGAGGGTAGATATGTTCCGATATATATCTTACTTGGGAGTTAGAAACTGAACAACGATTTACATGTTTACAATATCCCGAGGAGAGACGTGTTCTGCTGCTGTTTGTGCTTTCACTAGCTTTGCATGTGTTTGGTGGTCGAACATTGTAGATTATATCCTGTTCCAGCTACTTGGGCTGCTTTGAAAACTGCTATGCGACTCGTTGGGTTCCACCATATTATCAACGTGAATTACTTCAAAAACTGCAGCGCTTAAGACAAGGAAAAAATTCCGAGAAGAATATTATCGTGAATTACAAACTGGCTTTATTAGATGTGGTATTATTGAGGAGAATGAAGCTATGCTTGCACGTTTTTCGGGTGGATTAAATAGAGAGATTCAGACCATCCTAGACTATAAGGATTATAATAATATCACTCGCTTATTCCATCTTGCTTGTAAAGCTGAACGTGAAGTGCAGGATCGATGTGCATTGGCGCACACTAACTTTTCTCGCAGGTTGACCTTCATCATGGACACCACGTGCATCATCTACTTCCATCGCACCATCACCTCCTTGGTGCCACCTCCAACCGTGATACAAGAAAGGCACAACCACCACTATCTACCAAGAGCACACTGCTGGCTGCACCTGAGCTCTTCTTCTTCCATGGCGTCAACAAGGGCACACAAGTGATATTATTTGTCGTCGTTGTAAGGGAAGAGGACATTTTATGAGAGAATGCAAATCTCAGCGTGTGATGATTGCTACCGAGGATGGTGGGTATGAGTCCGCTAGTGACTATGATGAGGAGACTTTGGCTCTTATTACACATGAGGAACACGGTGGAGATGATTCTCGATCATGAGACACAATACATGGCTGTCAAGATGCCGATAGTATGAATGTTTAGTTGCTCAACGTGTTTTGAGTGTGCAGGTTACACAAGCTGAGCAAAATCAGAGGCATTATTTGTTCCATACAAAGGAGTTGTGAAGGAACGTTCTATTCGCGTCATCATAGATGGAGGGAGCTGCAACAACTTGGCTAGCATGGAGATGGTGGAGAAGCTATCTCTCACCACAAGACCACATCCACATCCTTACTACATCCAATGGTTCAACAACAGCGGCAAGGTTAAGGTAACACGTACTGTTCGTGTGCATTTTAGTATCTCTACATATGCTGATTATGTTGATTGTGATGTGGTACCTATGCAAGCATGTTCCTTATTACTTGGTAGACCATGGCAATTTGATAAAAATTCTGTACACCATGGTAGAAACAATCAGTATACTCTTGTTCATAGGGATAAAAATATTACTTTGCTTCCTATGACTCCCGATTCCATTTTGAAAGATGATATTAATAGAGCTAATAAAGCAAAACAGGAGAAAAATAAGAGTGAAAATCAGATTGTGGCAAAAGAATTTGAGCAACACATGAAGCCTAATAATAAACCATCTACATGTTGCTTCTGAAATTAAATTGAAAAGTGCATGTTTACTTGCCACCAAATCTGATATTGATGAGCTAGATTTTAGCAAATTTGTTTGCTATGCTTTTGTGTGCAAAGAGGCATTATTTTCATTCGAGGACGTGCCTTCCTCTTTGGCCCTCGCTGTCACTAACATTTTGCAGAGTTCGCCGACGTCTTTCCACAAGACGTGCCACCGGATTACCACCTATTCGAGGGATTGAGCATCAAATTGACTTAATTCCTGGTGCATCATTACCCAACCGTGCACCATACCGCACTCAATCCAGAGGAGACGAAGGAGATTATCGTCAAGTATGTGAGCTGCTCGACAAAGGTTATATCTGCGAATCCTTAGTCCTTGTGTTGTTCTTATTATTCTAGTGCCGAAAAAGGATGGTACATCATGTATGTGTGTTGATTGTAGAGGCATTAATAATATTACTATTCGTTATCGCCACCCTATTCCTAGGCTAGATGATATGCTTGATGAATTGAGTGGCTGTACAATATTCTCCAAAGTTGATTTGCATAGTGGATACCATCAAATTCGTATGAAATTGGGAGATGAATGGAAAAAGCATTTAAAACTAAGTTTGGATTATATAAGTGGTTAGTCATGCCTTTTGGGTTAACTAATGCACCTAGTACTTTCATTAGATTAATGAACGAAGTTTTACGTGCTTTCATTGGACGATTTGTGGTAGTCTATTTTGATGATATACTGATTTATAGCAAATCTTTGGAAGAACATTTGGAACATTTACGTGTTGTTTTTAATGCTCTACGTGATGCACGCTTGTTTGGTAACCTTGGGAAGTGCACCTTTTGCACCGACCGAGTATCTTTTCTTGGCTATGTTGTTACTCCACAGGGAATTGAAGTTGATAAAGCCAAGATTGAAGCTATTGAGAGTTGGCCGCAGCCCAAAATGGTCACACAAGTGAGGAGTTTCCTTGGCCTCACTGGTTTCTATAGGCGTTTGTGAGAGATTTCAGCACCATTGCTGCACCTCTCAACGAGCTTACAAAGAAGGATGTGCCTTTTGTTTGGGGTACCATTATGGGAAGAAGCCTTCACGGTATTGAAAGCTAAGTTGACACATGCTCCTTTACTCCAACTTCCTGATTTTAATAAGACTTTTGAGCTTGAATGTGATGCTAGTGGAATTGGATTAGAGGTGTGTTATTACAAGATGGCAAACCTGTTGCATACTTTTCTGAAAAATTGAGTGGGCCTAGTTTGAACTATTCTACTTATGATAAAGAATTATATGCTCTTGTTCGGACTTTAGAGACATGGCAACATTATTTATGGCCCAAAGAATTTGTTATACATTCTGATCATGAATCTTTGAAATATATTAAAAGTCAAGCTAAACTGAATCATAGACATGCTAAATGGGTTGAATTCATTGCGACTTTCCCTTATGTCATTAAACACAAGAAGGGTAAAGAAAATGTTATTGCTGATGCATTGTCTCGTCGTTATACTATGCTTTCACAACTTGACTTTAGAATATTTGGCTTGGAGACCATCAAAGATCAATATGTGCATGATGCTGAATTTAGCGATGTATTGCAGAATTGTAAAGAAGGTAGAACATGGAACAAGTTCGTCGTTAATGATGGACTTGTGTTTCGTTCTAACAAGTTATGCATTCCAGCTAGCTCCGTTCGTCTTTTGTTGTTGCAGGAGGCGCATGGAGGAGGACTAATGGGACAATTGGGCGTGAAGAAGATGGAGGACGTACTTGCTACACATTTCTTTTGGCCAAAGATGCGACGGGATGTTGAGCGTTTTATTGCTCGCTGCACTACATGTCAAAAAGCTAAGTCACGACTCAATCCTCATGGTTTATATATGCCTTTGCCTGTGCCTAGTGTTCCTTGGGAGGATATATCTTTGGACTTTGTTTTAGGTTTACCTCGAACAAAGAAGGGGAGGGATAGCATATTTGTTGTCGTGGATAGATTCTCGAAAATGGCACACTTTATACCATGTCATAAAAGCGATTGATAGAGGCAGAGGTGTCCCGTCTTTCGATGAGATGGTGGATTTCGCTTTGGTGGAAGTCGACTTTGACGATCCGACTACGAGCGTGCGAGGACGTCGCGCCTTAGCAATCGCTAAACCAACTCCGAGAGGTTATTGACCACGCCGAGCATCGATCAACTGACCACGAGGGTCTATTTCCTGCGAGCAAACGAAGAACAAGCAAGAAACTGAGATTGCAATCTGGATATTGCGAATATAAGATGAAAGCTTTATTGATCAAGGTGGGGTTCTATGACGCCTTTGTGCGGTCGTTGAACACAAACGGCACGCCGAAGTTGCAGCTATGGCGAACTTTTGATCTAAACAAAACCCAAGTCTAAACGGTGCCCTAAGGGCTGTATATATGGAGGAAGAGGGGTGAATTTCGTGGCCCTTGGTGGAGGGTCCAAACTAACCCTATCTCTTGTTTCCCACACATACGGACTCTAAAAATAGCCTATACTAATGTATTTCGAAATTACATGGGCCTGGCCCAATAATAAGGTGACGCAGCACCTAGAATAGCCTCTGGACGAATATTATGAAGTGGCATCTTGTATATTTCGTCCAAGGCTTCATGCACTCCTTATGGTGGCTTCAAAGTCCTGAAATCATCACTTGTAACTCCGTTCTTGATCTCCTTGCGCATGCCATCAACTCCATGTGTGTTCTTGCTCCAATGTTCATCCATCTCCAAGCTAGTCCCGTCATTTGTAAGCGAAACAAATGTATCCAATTTAGGCAGCATCATATTCTCATGAACATTAGAATCATTACCAAGAAACGAAAGTACTGGTAATTTAGTTGGCGTATGTGAGCTCTAGTAATTGGTCCAAGATGTATAGCAGCAGGGGTTGTGGGTGTAACAATGGTATTGATGTCCTCATCATCCTCCCTTTAATTTTGCTCGACTTGTGTGACTGTACACTCAAAACATGTTGAGCAACTAAACATTCATATCATCGGCGTCTTGGGAGCCATGTATTGAAGATTGTCATGAATCATCTCCACCATGTTCTTCACGTGTAATAAGGCAAAGTCTCCTCATTATAGTCACTAGGACTCATACCCACCATCCTCGGTAGCAATCATCACCTGTTGGTTGCGTTTCTCACATAATGACCTCTTCCCACAGCGACGATTAATAATATCCTTGTTGCTTACATTGATGGCATGGAAGAAGAAGAGCTCTGTGGGCCCGGCGAAGCGCTCTTGTGAATGGTGGTTGTACCTTTCTTGTATCCTGGCTGGAGATCTGGTGTAGTGGAAGTAGAGGATGTCGGTGTCCATGATGAAAGTCGACTTCTGAGAAAATTAGTTCGCCAATGCTTGTCGATCACGCACTTCACGTTCGACTTTACAAGCAAGATGGAATAACGAGTGATATTAGTATACTCCTTATACTCTAGATTGAGTGAATCTCTCTATTTAATCCACCTATAAAGCGTTACAAGCATAGCTTCATTCTCCAACAATACCACATCTAATCATGCCGGTTGTAATTCTGATAATATTCTTCTACGAATTTTTCCTTGTCTTAAACTGCAATTTTGAAGCAATTCATGTTGATAATATGGTGGAACCAGCGAGTACATATAGCAGTTTTCAAAGCACCCAAGTAGTTGGAATAGGATATAATCTACAATGTTGAGACCACCATACACATGCAAAACAAGTGAAAGCACAAGCAATGACAACCCGTCTCTCCTCGGGATATTGTAAACATGTAAGCGTTGTTGATTTCTAACTCCCAAGTAAGATATATATATCGAACATATCTACCCTCAAATGGTGGAATATTCAATTTCAGTTTGAATATGGTCATTATCTACGTACACGAGGTGGTAGTGCGAATACCATTGCGAATATATACGAGAATCGACTGTGGTTGTGGTCTTTGGTGGCTACGCACGTATTCGATTTTGATCAACCTCATTCTCATAATATTCCTCCACCTCTGCGATGTGGCCGGGGCTAAAAGCATCAGCAATGATGGCAATGACACAGAATTTTGTCTGGCTCAATAGGAACGGTAACTCGTCCATCTTGATTCGGAAGGGCATAGTTGTAGTTGTTGTTGTTCTGATCACTGATAGGTGCAGCCGGCGGTGGTTGTGAAAAGCAAGCGACAATTAATTAACCTTGCTATCAAGCTTTGTTTGACGTCTTCTCAATGCCATCTATCTTCTCCATGGCCTCGTCAAATCTGTTTAGCACATCTTTACTGTCCACTCATCATTCTTTGAAATTTATCATGTAGCTGTTTGTTAAATGGGTTCTCATTCAGTCTCATCGACTTGTGATCCTACCATGGTTAGTAGCAAATGAAACACACAGAATATGATCCTCTGAGACTACTAAGAAGTGGTGATGGTGTATCACAAACCCATCAAGCAAATCTCAAATTCTTACCGGTTCTTACCCGGTGACGGTGGTGATAAACCGTTGTAGTCAAAACTCTCAAAGCTTGGATAGGCGATTACGGGGAGAGTCAAGCGCCGCGATGTAGATGTATGTGGAGCTGGGAAGGCTTATAATATGGTAGCAAAAGAATTGGCATAATCAATTCGAGAGATGCAAAGTTGAATTAGGCTCAACTTTCACTGATCTTGTCTTTGGTCCTAGGCTGAAGCGTGCTGAGGCGTGAGCCTAGAACACCAACAAAATCACGACACGCACGTAAACAAGGGAGGAGCACACTCTGAATTTTATTAACTTTTTTTCTTTTCTTGCAATTATTTTTCCTCTTTTTTGCTCATAATTTTTGAAAAAGTCTACAAATGGTCTAAAACTGCCTGTGAGAATTTTCCCTCTGCGGGTAACTCGAAAGTTGAGTCCTTCTCTATCACGACTTCGGGTATGGCGTGATCTGGAAATCGAAACAAAGCAATAAATCTTGGACTCGGACTAGGACTGGTGGCGGAGATGAATCTGGTGGAACTCGGAATTTGGTGGGAGATGATGGGTTGGAACTTCGGACTGTGGAGGATATATGTTGCGGTTGGACTCGGATTGGCGTGATGGCGGCGGATATGTGGTGGCGTATATGGATTCGGATTGGTGTGATATGTGGTGGTGGTATATGGCGGCGGCGATGATATCTTGGTGGTGATATATGGCGGCGGTGACGTGACAACTTGTGAGCAGAACTGAAACTCTAAAGACTAGGCGCTAAGACCAAC
Organism: Aegilops speltoides; assembly: GCA_021437245.1. Taxonomy (NCBI): domain Eukaryota; kingdom Viridiplantae; phylum Streptophyta; class Magnoliopsida; order Poales; family Poaceae; genus Aegilops; species Aegilops speltoides. The sequence continues at coordinate 218,913,292 of CM038144.1, forward strand.
AACAACCGCGACGATGCAACATAAATTCAACAAAGCAATCTGAGAAAAAGATTATGCAAAGGCTGATTGGTTCGGATGAGGATGAACTAACCTAATTTTTTGGCTTTTTACGTGGACTATAGGTATGAAAACGGACTCGATCTAAGCAATGGCTATAAAAATCTCCTTTGAGCAACAAATCTGATACCACTTGATAGAGGCAAAGGTGTCAAATCTTTCGATGAGATGATGGATATCGCTTTGGTGGAAATCGACTTTGGCGATCCACTCTGACGTGCGGGGCGTCGGCATATGTCGCTAAACCAACTCGAGAGGTTATTGACCACGCAAGACAAGATTAACGACCATGAGTGCATTTCCTGCGAGACGAGCAACAAGCAAGCTGAGATTGCAATCTGGATATTGCGAATATAAGATAAAGCTTTATTGATCAAGGTGGGGTTATGGCGTCTTTATGCGGTTGTTGAACACAAGCGAAATGCAGCGAAGTTGCAGCTATGTGAACTTTAATCTAAACAAAACCCAAAGTCTAAGCGATGCCCTAAGGGCTGTATATATGGAGAAAAGAGGGAGTTTCGTGGCCCTTGATGGAGGGTCAAAATCAACTATCTCTTTCCCCACACATCGGACTCTAAAAATAGCCTATACTTATGTATTTCGAAATTACATGGGCCCAATAATAAGGTGATGCAGCACCTAGAATAGCCTCGGACGAAATTTATGAAGTGGCATCTTGTATATTCCGTCAAAGGCTTCATACCCATTATGGTGGCTTCAAAGTCCTGAAATCATCACTTGTAACTCCGTTCTTGTTCCTCTTGCGCATGCCATCATCTCCATGCTTGTTCGTGCTCAATGTCCATTCTTCTCCAAGCTAGGCCCTTCATTTGTAAGCAAAACAAATGTATCCAATTTAGGCAGCATCATATTCTCGTGAACATTAGAATCATTACCAAGAAGCGAAAGTACGATAATTTAATTGGCGGTAGCGTGCTCTAGTAATTGGTCCGGTATATGTAGCGGGGGGCATGGGTGTAACAATGGTATTGATGTGCTCATCAGGATGTCGATCTTTCGATGAGATGATAAATATCGATTTGGTGGAGCGACTTTGGCGATCCGACTACAAACATACACGTTAGCGCCTTAGCAATCGCTAAACCAACTCAGGAGGTTATTGACCACGCGGAGCACAATCAACGACCACGAAGGTCTATTCACCTAAGCAATCGAAGAACAAGCAAGAATATGATAAAGCAATCTGATATTGCAGTATATGAAGTATTGATAAAGGTGGGGATCAAGTAAGCCGTCTTGGTGCAATTAGTTGGACACAAGCGAAGTACCGCGAAGTTAATGGCTAACTTTAACTAAACAAATTCAAGAAAAAAGCTACTAGATGGATCTACTTATATAGGAGCAGGGGTGGCGGCAGGAGGTGGGAGAACGTCCCAAGGCAGCCTAAAACCAACCGTGGGTCGTACAAGGCTCATGGGCCCAAGTGGAGTGGCGTAACACCTTTGGACTTAAAGTTTGACTCGGTTCTCTTTGCATCGTCAGATTGTTTCGTCCATAACTCCACGCTTCGGACGGATTATAAGGTGATTCAATTGGGTTGGAAAGAGCATGAAATCTACTTTCAAACAAAGAAAGAATCACCCAATTCGGTGTCCGGATGAAAGAGTTACGGCGTTTTGAATCAGGTGTGTATTGAGTCGAATCTGGTCGAGAACGTGAGAGATTTGGACTCTATCTTCTCTTGGGCCAAAAGTGACGTGAAAGAACTTTTGAACAGCAAGTAAACATCTTTTCTCCTTTATCTTCATATGTGTATTGTACAAATGTCCCATACACCTGCAATTAGACATAGCACAAAAGTTTGTGATATTTTTTGTCTGGATGACATAAATAAATTATTGCATAGTTTGCATTTGAAATCACCTCACAAATATACATGTATGCAATATATTTGGTCATATCCAAGGTAGTCATGTCCTGATCATTTTTTAGACAAGTTTAGAACCATTGGCACTTCTGTTGAAGTAAATTAGAAGATTATGTTGGTTATAGACATTAGCCCGCTTGTAGGGACAAGCGTCGTTTACTGCGGATGCTCTATGATCCGGGCAATCTCATTTGGCCGTAAATGAAAGAAAATCCATTGGCTATACCTTATTCTCCTTGTTTTTATGGGATGGCATCTTTGTAACTCATGCGTGAAAGCCGAACAAAAGGCATTCCTAGCATCGGTCGATATATATGTGGCGATATCTCCACTATTGAAGACAACAAATTTTAGGCAGTCAAGCAAAAGTGCGAAAATAAAGTACTTTCAAGGGCTGCCATAGATTGGACATATGTTCACTAAAAGCGGTCATAATTTTGTCATTGGAGTCCGTGTGGGACCCATAAGTACTCAAACTGCTTTCATGGCGGTGTGCAAATCAAAAAATACTCCCGCTTGCACGGGGAGGCCCAGAAGTAGTAAAATTCAGCCTTAAGATGGACTTTTTTTTGAAGATCAAAAGAACATCATTAAATACATTTTTCGGACAAGTTTCGACCCCATTGGCACTTCCTTTTGAAGGAAATTCGTGAGATTATGTTGCTTATAGACATTAGCCCCCTGGTAGGGACAAACATACCTTCGGTAGATGCTCTATGATCAGACAATCTCATTTGGCCATAAATTGAAGAAAATCTGGCGTATATGCCTTATGCTCCTTGTTTTTGGCGGATGGCATCTTTGTAACTCATGCATGACCATGAACAAAGAGGCTGATCTGAGAGCATCCTATGGTCATCACCATGTCAAGAGTCCATTTGGCAAGTGACCGTCGACCTCTACTTCTCATACATAAAATTGAATCTTCTCATTACAAGTGCTCATTGACCCTTGAGGATGGTGTACTACTTGACACTTCTCCCGTGTGCATGCATAGGTATTGTCGAACTTCAAGGATGTCAGGAGGTGTGGCGCCAGCAACTACACCATGCGAGAGCATGGGCAGCGGAAGAAGAAAGGTCTTTGGAGTCTCCCAGTGGAAGCCTCCGGACGTCGACCCTCTGGCCTTGGGACGGGGCGTCCAAATCCGCTACCTAGCATCGAGTCCGGCAGCGAGATCTCTGACGGCCGAGACGATCGCCTAGGCAGACGTCGGACACCTCCCAGCCCACGGATGACGGCTCCGACGGTGATGCCACAGCTGACAGAATGATATTCTGAGTCAGAAGACTTCGGACGTGAGACCGTCGAGCTTCGGACGTCAGAGCCCTGCCGAGCGTCAGACACTGTGTGCGGCCGCGGGCCTTTGGCCTTGTCCCTCTCCCACTTACCCTTGGTGGCTTAGACTATAAATAGACCACCTCCACCTCCTTTCTAGGGTTAGCAAATATGATAGCTCATTCTTAGGTGAGCTTTGCTCCTATACTCTTGAGAGAGAGAGACCACTCCCATGGAGTTCAAGACCTCCATGAGAAGATCCCGAGGATTCAAGCCCCCTTCGTGGGAAGATCCTTCTTGGATTCAAGCCCCATCTCCTTTCGATTTGGGATGAACTTTGGATCTTTCCTTTTTATTGTTCATGTACCTTGTGGATCTTGTGTGTTTGATTGTCTAGTGGATGTGATTTGGACTTGTTCTTGAGTGTTTCCCTTGTGATTTCTCCCGTTCTTGATAGAGGCAAGGGTCACGATCTTTCGATGAGATGATAACTATTGATTAGGTGGAGCGACTTTGATGATCCGACAACAAATGTGCCGACGTTAGCCTTAGCAATCGCTAAACCAACTCAGAGGTTACTAACCCGCGCGAACACGATCAACGACCACGAAGGTTATTCACGCAAGCAATCGAAGAACAAGCAAGAATATGATAAAGCAATCTGAATATTGCAAATATATATGAAGTCTTGATAAAGGTGGGGATCCGTGGTCTTGGTCTGAAGTAGTTGGACACAAGCAAGTACAAAATTGGCATGCTAACTTTTAACTAAAATCCCCAAAGTCTAAGCAGCGCCCTAAGGGCTGTATATATGGAGGAAGAGGGTGGGAATTTCGTGGCCCTTGGAGGAGGGTCGAAACCAACCCTAACTCTTGTTCCCCACACATCTGGACTCTAAAACAGCCTATACTTAAGTATTTCGAATACATGGGCCTGGCCAAATAATAAGTGTGTGGCACCTAGAATAGCCTCTAAACGAAATTTATGAAGTGGCATCTTGTATATTTCGTCAAGGCTTCATGCACCTTATGGTGGCTTCAAAGTCCTGAAATCATCACTTGTAACTCCGTTCTTGATCCCTTATGCCATCAACTCCATCGTGTTCTTGCTCCAATGTTCATCCTTCTCCAAGCTAGGCCCTTCATTTGTAAGCAAAACAAATGCATCCAATTTAAGGCATCATATTCTCATGAACATTAGAATCATTACCAATAAATGAAAGTACATGGTAATTAGGTTGGCGTCGTGAGCTCTAGTAATTGGTCGATTATATTATAACGATGAGGGCTGTGGGTGTAACAATGGTATTGATGTCCTCATCATTTTGGTCATATCCAAGGTAGTCATGTCCTCATCATCCTCCTTCTTGAAAATAAAGCCGTCCTCGGCGTTGCTTATCTGAAATGTGGCTAACAAAAGAGACAAAGGTGTACATGTTGTATATGTATATGTCATCTATTTTACTTCCTTGATTTTGCATATATGACACATGAATAGATGAGTAACTTGCATAGTTTATAAAATCTAGAGCCAAAAAATTAGCACAAAAGTAGAAGGCATGAAAATATTGCAACTCGGTATGCATATAAGTGAAGCTCTTATTCATTTCAAAAGATTGACAATGTTCATCATTAAACCATCCCAACATTGGTGAATAAACCTTACCTTCAAATTTACATGCTTAAATAAGCAAACATGCAATAAGTCATTCAACACAGAATCATCACAAAGATTAGAGGTCATATCAAAATGGTTAAACATTGATTCTTTTGCATCAATGATTAATTCAATGGGTGCACTCAAAATTGTTGGTATTTAGTTGTTTGATCACATGGCGCATTCATGACAGTATGAAGATTCTCTAAAATACGCGTTGTACTCAAATCACGGTATCATAGCGCATTCAAGTTAACTAGGGATGCATCATTCTCATGTGAATTATATCATCAATACCTTCTTTGTTACCTTATGCAAAGAGCGTAGGCGATGTAGAATGCGGTAGACAATGCACCATACTCTTGAGATGATGTCGCGCTCACAATGAGGTGGGGCTGCTCTAGTAGGTGCGCGGTGGAGAACCAACCGGTGGTGGTGAGCATGAACTGGAATAGTAGTTGTTGTACTCACCCAATGCATCATCTTATGTGTCTCTCAAAGGTACAAACGAACATACATACGATAATACAGCGAGGAATATCTGAAATCTTGCACGAATATCATGGTTCAAACCACCAAAAATCTATTAGTTTATCATCCTCAGATTCTTCTATGTCACAATGATGCATATAAGATTTGAACTCTTGGTAGTAAGCGTGAGCAGTGTTGTTGCCTTGTTTAAATTGTTCAAATTTGAAGCAATTCACGGCGATAGTAAGGAGGACAAATTGTTGTCTCGTTACATCTTTCAAATGTTTCCAAGTTGTGGGTTGGTTATCAATTTTTTCTTACAATCGCCTCCACCAATCGAAGCAAAACCAGTAAATGCTCTAGTGGCATTTCGTAGTCTCTCAAGTTGAAAAGTCATGGTGGCGAAAATCTTGTTCTACTTCAAGCTCCCAAGCTAGATAAATAGCAGGATTAAATATACCCTCAAATGGCGGTAAAGATAACACGACCGTGCTTGTGTGTGTTGTCCCAACTCTCGTGATTGTGAAGATGTGTCCATCGTCCAGAACTTCTATCTCTGGAACCTATCATGATTAGTAGAAACAAAACAAAATTCGAGAATAATGTTCCTATGAACAACTAGGATGTGGTTGTGTGCTCACAAAAAAGCAAATATTAATATCTAACAAGTTCTTACCATGCGGCGGTGGTGACAGGCAACCAGCGGTGTCAAGTAACTCACGAAGATTGTGTAAAGTGATTGCGAGAGCGTCGTATACGGTGTAGAAATATGTGGGCTGGGTTGGCTATATATGGTAGCAAAAGATTAGCAATAATCAATTCAAAGATTTAATGTTGAATAAGCGCTCAGCGAGTGCTGTCTGGTCTAGGCTAGACCCGGACTAGAGGCGCGATCCTAGAACACTAATGAGGTCACGGCGTAGCATAACTAGCATCAATGAAGGATACTAAGTAGCTCGAAAGCAAGATATAAGTAAAGATCACATGATAAAGATAATGATGAAAAACAAGCGCCAAGCGGGGATATGAAACAACTCTCTCAACTTTTCTCTTGGAAAGTTTGAGCCAATTTTACGATAAATTTTCAAATAATGATACTAGCTCAAGCTTTCAATGCAAAAAGAATCAATCAATTCTGAATTGATATGAAGTCAAGAATTCTAAAGCGCTTGAAAAAGCTGGAACAAAGCTGTATCGCGAATATTGAACAAGGAGCTGATTTTGAGGTGCCAAATATTGAACTAATACGCAATTATTTAGATCTTGACTCAATCGCTAGCTTTAGTACTAGCGAATAAGCGGACTTTGTATGAAAGTTATGCTTGTTTTACTAAGCGATGCACAAGCAGATTCAATCGAATTCAACTACGAGATTGAGTCTAGATAGATCCAATTTTGTTTTTCTTCTCAATTTTTTCCTCACACTTTTTTCTTTTTTTTTCTCTAAGTTTTTTTTACTTTTCTCTCTTTTTCTCCATCTTTTTTCTCTCTCGTTCCAAACAAACTAGATAAGATCAGATTGGATCAGCGAAGATGTGAGCGATCTCAACTATGATTATGACAATGAGCGGTGGGTATGCGTGGTGAAGCTGATGGATGGATGGTGGACAGCGGAAGGGATAACGATGCAGCGGTGGCGTGACTAATGTGAGCGAACTCGAAACTCTAAGAACTAGACACTAAGACCAGCAACTTAACACGGCGATGCAACCGATAATTCAACAATGCATACAATGAAAATAAAATTACAAAGGCTCGAGGCTGGCTTGGACAAAGGATGAATAGATCTAACTTTTATGGCTTTTCTTGGACAAAAGGTAAGAAAATAAATCTAATCAAGGAAAGGATGAGGACATCAATACCATTGTTACACCACAGCCCCTCTTGTTACATATGGGACCAATTACTAGAGCTTACGCCGCGTAATTAAATTTCCGGTACTTTCGTTTCTTGGTAATGATTCTAATGTTCATGAGAATATGATGCCTTAAATTGGATACATTTGTTTTGCTTACAAATGAAGGGCCTAGCTTGGAGAAGGATGAACATTGGAGCAAGAACACGCATGGAGTTGATGGCATGCAAGAGGATCAAACGGAGTTACAAGTGATGATTCGGGACTTTGAAGCCACCATAAGTGCATGAAGCCTTGGACGGAAATACAAGATGCCACTTCATAATATTGATCCATAGGCTATTCTAGTGCGCGTCACCTTATTATTGAGCCAGGCCATGTAATTTCGAAATACTTAAGTATAGGCTATTTTTAGAGTCCGTGTGTGGGAAACAAGAGTTAGGTTTGGTTTGGACCCCACCCTCAAAGGCCACGAAATTCCTCCTTTTCCCCCATATATACAGCCCTTAGGGCGTCGTTTAGATTTGGGTTTTGTTTAGATTAAAAGTTACGCCATAGCTGCAACTTTGCGTACTTCTTTTGTGTTCTTGACCGGACAAAGCGTCCACAGAACCCACCTTGATCAATAAAGCTTTCATCTTATGCAATATCAGTTGCAATCTCGGTTTCTTGCTTGTTCTTCGTTTGCTCGCGAAACATACCTTGTGGTCGGGTTGATCGTGCTCGGCGTGGTAACCTCTCGAGTTGGTTTAGCGATTGCTAAAGCGGCGTCCTCGCTGCGTTAAGTAGTCGGATCGTCAAATCGACTTCCACCAGCGAAATCCACCATCTCATCGAAAGGCGAACACCTTTGCCTCTATCAAGTGGTCAATTTCCAGGTTGCTCGGTGAGATTTTCTGAGTTTTTAGTAGTTTAGATCGAGTCTGTTCTTCATACCTATAGTCACGAAAAGCCAAAAAAATTAGGGTTAGTTCATCCATCAAGACCAATCGAGCCTTTGCATAATCTTTTACGTATTTGCTTTGTTGAATTTGCGGTTGCATCGTCGTGTCAAGTTGCTTGTCTTGGCGTCTAGTCCTTTAGAGTTTGAGTTACATTCCACGGTTGTCCGCACGTCGCCGCTGCCATATATTCGCATCATCATCATCACCAGCGCCGCCTCGCCACCACATATCCGCCATACATCACGCGATCCGGTTCCACTGATTCATCTCCTTCCCGATCGAGTTCACGATTCATCTCATACCCGATCCTTTTAGAGTCCGTTATTTTGTTACTCTATTTTGATTTCGGATCACATAATACTCAGAAATCGTGTGAGTAGGACTCCCAACATCCTAGCCATCAGCGAGAGAGAAAAATAGTTCGATTTCAAAAAACTAAGTCGGAAAATTACGGCTGGCGGTTTTAGACCATTTAGACTTTTTGAAAAAAATTGTTGCGGAGAAAAAAGGAAAAGTGCAAAAAAGTGAAAAAAATTGAGTGTGCTCCTCCTTGTTTACGTGCAGTAGCCGTGATTTTGTTAGTGTTCTAGGCTCGCGTCTCTATTGCGGTCTAGCCTAGGACCAACCTGATCTCACGTCGTTGACGTTTATTCAACTTTGCTCTGAATTGATTATTGCTGACCCTTTTGCTACCATATTATAAGCCTTCCCAGCTCCACATACATCTCGTCGTGCGTTTGACTCTCCACAGCAATCGCTCTATCCAAGCTTTTGAGTTTTGATTACAGCGGTTGCGATCACCCTTTCTTCTTTGGTAAGAACTGGTAAGAATTTGAGATTTGCTTGGCAATTTGTGACACCCACCACCACCTCTTGTTAGTAGTCGTAGGATCATATTCGGTGTGTTTCTATTGCTGCTAACCATGGCGGGATCACAAGCCGTGAGGTATTTGAGAACATGACAAACAAAGCGTTACATGATAAGTTTCAACAAATGATGAGTGGGCGGAGGTGAAGATGTGCTAAATAGATTTGAAGAGGCCATGGAGAAGATAGATGGCATTGAGAAGGCGTTGAAACAAAGCTCGATAACAAGTTTAATGGTGCCATCTACACCACCACCACCGGCTGCACCTAACGCACCTCTACAACAACAACGACTACCTCCACATGTGAAACAGCCCTCCGCCGAGCCGTGTCCCTCTTGGCTGGCCAAGCTATGGTCTTTCTTGTGTGATATACGTGGCTCCTGCTGGCGATGTGGGGAGGATGATTATGTGGGAGATTACGAGGATGAGGTTGATCAACATCGAACTACGTGCAACCACCAGCACCACAACCACCAGGTCGTCCACATGCAAATAATGGCAATGTTGGGCTCCTCCTCAGTGCGAGATCATGACCATCTCCCTAAGCTGAAATTGAATATTCCACCATTTGAGGGTAGATATGTTCTGATATATATCTTACTTGGGAGTTAGAAGAACAACGATTTACATGTTTACAATATCACGAGGAGGCGTGTTCCTATTGTTTTTGTGCTTTCACTAGCTTTGCATGTAATGGGTTAGGTTGCGGAAGTCGGTGGTGGTTATGCGGATGTTGTGGTGGAAGCCCTAGGCAAAGATGTCAAAATTCATCAAATGTGATGGTGTCAAATGATGTTGTAACCTATCTAGGAGGAAGGAGAATGTCAATAGCTTCTCAACGAGCTAAAGAACGCGAAAATCGGACTCGGATGTGGAAGTTATGGTGGAAATGGTGAAACTCGAAAGCTGGAAATGTCCAGGGCGGTAGTACCGCTGGGCAGGGCGGTAGTACCGCTCGTGTCGGGTTTTTCGACTGTTTCGGGCGGAACAGGGCCTGGCGGTAGTACCGTTCATGGGGCGGTAGTACCGCTTGAGGTTCTCAGCGGTAGTACCGCTCTCTAGGGCGGTAGTACCGCTCGGGACAGGGATTTTCGCAGATCGAATCGGGCGCGATTTTGGGGCGGAAATGGATGATTTCGGGGCAAAATTTGATGGATTTCGTGGATGGAAAGAGGGAAACTTGGGGAATGCTAGATCCACTTGAAACCAAGCAAATCCATGGATCAAAATCAACAAAACATCATCAAACCAACAAATCACAAAAAATTTGGGGCTATTTTTGGTGGGGATTTTCAATTTAGGACGAAAACAACAAAATCAAGCTAGAAAACACGGGTAGGGGCTCCAAAAGCGTGATCAACGTGGCTCATGATACCATATGATGTAGGGTGGAACCCTAATTAAATCGATCTTTCACGTTTGGAGGATCCTCACGGAGAACACGATGAACACGGGAAGAACGGAGAGAAATCTGGGAAACACTCAAGAACAAGTCCAAATCACACATCCACTAGACAATCAAACACACAAGGTCACAAGGTACATGAACAACAAAGGGAAAGATACAAGGTAAGGTTCATCTCCAGAGGAGGTCTTGATGATATCCTAGATGGATCTTCCCATAAGGGGTCTTGATGATATCCTGCAGGATCTTCTCACATGGAGGTCTTGAACTCCATGGGAGTGGTAATCTCTCTCTCTCAAGAGTAGAGGTAGGAGCAAAGCTCACCTAAGAATGAGCTATCATATTTGCTAACCCTAGAAAGGAGGTGGAGGTGGTCTATTTATAGTCTAAGCCACGAAGGGGTAAGTGGGAGAGGGATACAAGGCCAAAGGGCCGCGGCTGCGCACAGGCAGGGCGGTAGTACCGTACTCATGGGCGGTAGTACCGCTTGAGCGGTAGTACCGCTTGCTTTGGGCGGTAGTACCGCCGAGCGGTAGTACCGCTTGCTTTGGTGATAATACCGCCCTTCTGGACTGGGCCGGTCCTTCTTCTTCCGTCTTCGCTTCCAGGCTTCCCTCGCGGATGGTGTAGTTGTTCCTTGGCGCTTGCACTCCTCCTCGACATCCGTGAAGCTCCGACAATACCTATGCATGCACACGGGAGAAGTGTCAAGTAGTATACCATCCTCGAAGGGGTCAAGTGAGCACGTGTAAAGGAGAAGATTCACCTTTATGTATGAGAAGTAGAGGTCGCACGTGTCACTTGCCAAACGGACTCTTGACATGGTGATGTCCATAGGATGCTCCGCATCAACTAGACTCTAAGACCAGCAACTAGACACGACGATGCAACCGCAAATTCAACAATGCAAATACAGAAAAGATTATGCAAAGGCTCAGACTGGTTCGGATAGGATGAACTAACCCTAATTTTTTTTGGCTTTTTCGTGGACTATAGGTATGAAGACAGACTCGATCTAAACTACGAAAAACTGTAAAATCTCACCGAGCAACCTGGAAATCTGATACCACTTGATAGAGGCAGAGGTGTCCCGTCTTTCGATGAGATGGTGGATTTCGCTTTGGTGGAAGTCGACTTTGACGATCCGACTACGACGTCGGCGAGGCGTCGCGCTTTAGCAATCGCTAAACCAACTCCGAGAGGTTATTGACCACGCCGGAGCACGATCAACCTGACCACGAGGGTCTATTTCCTGCGAGCAAACGAAGAACAAGCAAGAAACTGAGATTGCAATCTGGATATTGCGAATATAAGATGAAAGCTTTATTGATCAAGGTGGGGTTCTATGACGCCTTTGTCTGGTCGTTGAACACAAACGAAGTACGCGAAGTTGCAGCTATGGCGAACTTTTGATCTAAACAAAACCCAAGTCTAAACGGTGCCCTAAGGGCTGTATATATGGAGGAAGAGGGGGTGAATTTCGTGGCCCTTGGTGGAGGGGTCCGAAACTAACCCTATCTCTTGTTTCCCCACACATACGGACTCTAAAAATAGCCTATACTAATGTATTTCGAAATTACATGGGCCTGGCCCAATAATAAGGTGACGCAGCACCTAGAATAGCCTCTGGACGAATATTATGAAGTGGCATCTTGTATATTTCGTCCAAGGCTTCATGCACTCCTTATGGTGGCTTCAAAGTCCTGAAATCATCACTTGTAACTCCGTTCTTGATCTCCTTGCGCATGCCATCAACTCCATGTGTGTTCTTGCTCCAATGCTCATCCTTCTCCAAGCTAGTCCCTTCATTTGTAAGCGAAACAAATGTATCCAATTTAGGCAGCATCATATTCTCATGAACATTAGAATCATTACCAAGAAACGAAAGTACCTGGTAATTTAGTTGGCGTGCGCGAGCTCTAGTAATTGGTCCAGTATGTATAGCAGCAGGGGTTGTGGGTGTAACAATGGTATTGATGTCCTCATCAGCGATGATGCTGTTAATGTTGCTGATTTGTTCTTTCGTGAAATTAGTCGCTTGCGTGGTGTGCCAAATACTATTGTTTCAGACCGTGATACTAAATTTCTTAGCCACTTTTGGAGATGTTTATGGGCTAAGTTGGGGACTAAATTGCTTTTTAGTACTACTTGTCATCCCCAAACTGATGGACAAACTGAAGTAGTCAATAGAACATTGTCTACTATGCTTAGGGCTGTTCTAAGAATAATAAGAAAATGTGGGAAGAATGCTTGCCTCATATTGAATTTGCTTATAATCGTTCATTGCATTCTACTACTAAGATGTGCCCTTTTGAAATTGTGTATGGTTTCCTACCTCGTGCACCTATTGATTTGTTGCCTCTTCCATCTTCGGAGAAGGTTAATTTTGATGCTAAAGAACGTTCTGAATTGATTTTAAAAATGCATGAGTTAACTAAGGAAAACATTGAGCGTATGAATGCTAAATATAAACTTGCTGGAGATAAGGGTAGAAAACATGTTGTGTTTGCACCTGGAGATCTTGTTTGGTTACATTTGCGTAAAGATAGATTTCCTAATTTGCGCAAATCAAAGCTAATGCCACGTGCTGATGGTCCTTTTAAGGTGTTAGAGAAAATAAATGATAATGCATATAAACTTGAGCTACCTGCAGATTTTGGGGTTAGTCCCACTTTTAACATTGCAGATTTGAAGCCTTATTTGGGTGAGGAAGATGAGCTTCCGTCGAGGACGACTTCATTTCAAGAAGGGGAGGATGATGAGGACATCAATACTGATGAGGACATCAATACCATTGTTACACCCACAGCCCCTGCTGCTATACATACTGGACCAATTACTAGAGCTCGCGCACGCCAACTAAATTACCAGGTACTTTCGTTTCTTGGTAATGATTCTAATGTTCATGAGAATATGATGCTGCCTAAATTGGATATATTTGTTTTGCTTACAAATGAAGGGCCTAGCTTGGAGAAGGATGAATATTGGAGCAAGAACAAGCATGGAGATGGTGGCATGCGCAAGGGGGACAAGAATGGAGTTACAAGTGATGATTTCAGGACTTTGAAGCCACCAGAATGAGTGCATGAAGCCTTGGACGAAATATACAAGATGCCACTTTATAAATTTCGTCCAGAGGCTATTCTAGGTGCTGCGTCACCTTATTATTGGGCCAGGCCCATGTAATTTCGAAATACATTAGTATAGGCTATTTTTAGAGTCCGTATGTGTGGGGAAACAAGAGATAGGGTTAGTTTCGGACCCCTCCACCAAGGGCCACGAAATTCACCCCCTCTTCCTCCATATATACAGCCCTTAGGGCACCGTTTAGACTTTGGGTTTTGTTTAGATCAAAAGTTCGCCATAGCTGCAACTTCCAGCGTTTCGTTTGTGTTCAACGACCGGACAAAGGCGCCACAGAACCCCACCTTGATAAATAAAGCTTTCATCTTATATTCGCAATATCCAGATTGCAATCTCAGTTTCTTGCTTGTTCTTCGTTTGCTCGCAGGAAACAGACCTTCGTGGTCAGGTTGATCGTGCTCCGGCGTGGTCAATAACCTCTCGGAGTTGGTTTAGCGATTGCTAAGGCGCGACGTCCTCGCACGCTCGTAGTCGGATCGTCAAAGTCGACTTCCACCAAAGCGAAATCCACCATCTCATCGAAAGACGGGACACCTTTGCCTCTATCAAGTGGTATCAGATTTCCAGGTTGCTCGGTGAGATTTTACAGTTTTTTGTAGTTTAGATCGAGTCTGTTCTTCATACCTACAGTCCACGAAAAAGCCACAAAAAAATTTAGGGTTAGGTCATCATATCCGAACCAATCTGAGCCTTTGCATAATCTTTTCTATATTTGCGTTGTTGAATTTGCGGTTGCATCGTCGTGTCTAGTTGCTGGTCTTAGAGTCTAGTCTTTTAGAGTTTCGAGTTCTGGTCATAAGTTGTCACGCCGCCGCCGCACCATCATCATCGCCCTGCCATCTACCACCACCGCTTATCCGCCACCGCTTCGAATCCGTATCCATATACCACCACCGCTGCCATATACCACCACCGTTGCCATATACCACCACCATATATCCACCACCAATCCGAGTTCCTTGCATATTCGATTTGTTTTCGGGATCCATCTAAATTCCGATTCGTGTTTCCTTGTCTGAGTAGGTTTCGGATTCCAGCAATCTTTTGCCGTCCGTAGAAGAGGTTGGTTTCAAAAAAAAAAAGAGTCCGGAAACCACCCTCCGTTTAGGCCCAAAATTTTCCAAAAACGCACGGGATAAAAAATTTTCTGGCTATCCTATTTTTAGGTGTTTCTAAGCGTATTGAGCCAGTCGCCGTTATAGAAAGTTTTTTTTGACCCGTTTCCAGTTTTTGGGTCCGGGCAGTCGAAAAAAAAAAAAAAAATTTTGGTCGAAAAAATTTCGTGCCCATCCTGTCAGTTTGACCTGGGAAGAGTTTTGAGACACTCGCCATTATAGTGATTTTTCGCAAAAAAAAAGCAGCGCAAAAAAAAAAGCAGCAAAAAAAAAAGCGAAAAAAAATTCAGAGTGTGCTTTTCCTTTGTTTACGTGCAGCGTCGTGATTTTGTTAGTGTTCTAGGCTCGCGTCTCTAGCACGGTCTAGCCTAGGACCAGCACAGTACCGTCGTTGAGCGTTTATTCAACTTTGCATCTCTGATTTGATTATTGCTGACCCTTTTTGCTACCATATTATAAGCCTTCCCAGCTCCACATACATCTCGTCGTATGCGTTTGATTCTCCACGTAATCGCTATAGCCAAGCTTTGAGAGTTTTGACTACAACGGTTGCCGATCACCACCGCTGCTGGGTAAGAACTGGTAAGAATTTGAGATTTGCTTCACGGATTTGTGACTGTCCACCACACCACCACCACCACTTCCTAGTAGTCTGTAGGATCATATTCTTGTGTGTTTCTATTGCTGCTAACCATGGCAGGAACACAGGCCGATGAGACTGATTGGGAGAACGACAAACAAACAGCTACATGATAAGTTTCAGCAAATGATGATTGGACAGGTGCAAGATGTGGTAAACAGATTTGACGAGGCCATGGAGAAGATAGATGGCATTGAGAAGGCGTTTGAAACAAAGCTTGATAGCAAGTTTGATGAATTGCTCGCTGCGTTTTCCACAACCACCGCCGGCTGCACCTATCGCACCTCTGAACGACAACAACTACGCCCCTTCCGAATCAGTATGGGACGAGCTCAGCATGTTCCTATTGAGCCAGGACAAAATTCTGGTGCCGCTGCTCTGCTGTTGGTGCTTCTTTGGCTCCTGCCACTGCGGCTGCTGGTACCGACGAGGATGATTATGTGGAAGATTACGAGGATGAGGTTGATCAACATTAGAACTACGTGCAACCACCAGCACCACAACCACCAGGTCGTCCACATGCAAATAATGGCAATGTTAGGGCTCCCCTCAGTGCGAGATCATGACCATCTCCCTAAACTGAAATTGAATATTCCACCATTTGAGGGTAGATATGTTTCTGATATATATCTTACTTGGGAGTTAGAAACTGAACAACGATTTACATGTTTACAATATCCCGAGGAGAGACGTGTTCTGCTGCTGTTTGTTCTTTCACTAGCTTTGCATGTGTTTGGTGGTCGAACATTGTAGATTATATCCTGTTCCAGCTACTTGGGCTGCTTTGAAAACTGCTATGCGTACTCGTTGGGTTCCACCATATTATCAACGTGAATTACTTCAAAAATTGCAGCGCTTGAGACAAGGAAAAATTTTGTAGAAGAATATTATCAGGAATTACAAACTGGCTTGATTAGATGTGGTATTGTTGAGGAGAATGAAGCTATGCTTGCACGTTTTACGGGTGGATTAAATAGAGAGATTAGACCATTCTAGACTATAAGGATTATAATAATATCACTCGTTTATTCCATCTTGCTTGTAAAGCTGAGCGTGAAGTGCAGGATCGACGGGCATTGGCGCCGCACTAACTTTTCTGCAGGTCGACCTTCATCATGGACACCACGTGCATCATCTACTTCCTTTGCACCATCACCTCCTTGGTGCCACCTCCAACCGTGATACAAGAAAGCAGGCACAACCACCACTATCTCGCCAAGAGCACACCTGCCGGGCCTGCACAGAGCTCTTCTTCTTCCATGGCGTCAACAGGCACACAAGTGATATTATTTGTCGTCGTTGTAAGGGAAGAGGACATTTTCTTGAGAGAATGCAAATCTCAGCGTGTGATGATTGCTCACGAGGATGGTGGGTATGAGTCGCTAGTGACTATGATGAGGAGACTTTGGCTCTTATTACACATGAGGAACACGGTGGAGATGATTACGATCATGAGACACAATACATGGCTGCTGAAGATCCGACAGGTATGAATGTTTAGTTGCTCAACGTGTTTTGAGTGTGCAGGTTACACAAGCTGAGCAAAATCAGAGGCATAATTTGTTCCATACAAGGGAGTTGTGAAGGAGCGTTCTATTAGCGTCATCATAGATGGAGGGAGCTGCAACAACTTGGCTAGCATGGAGATGGTGGAGAAGTTATCTCTCACCACAAGACCACATCCACATCCTTACTACATCCAATGGTTCAACAACAGCGGCAAGGTTAAGGTAACACGTCTGTTCGTGTGCATTTTAGTATCTCTACATATGCTGATTATGTTGATTGTGATGTGGCACCTATGCAAGCATGTTCCTTGTTACTTGGTAGACCATGGCAATTTGATAAAATTCTGTACACCATGGTAGAAACAATCAGTATACTCTTGTTCATAAGGATAAAAATATTACTTTGCTTCCTATGACTCCTGAGTCCATTTTGAAAGATGATATTAATAGAGCTAATAAAGCAAAACAGGAGAAAAATAAGAGTGAAAATCAGATTGTGGCAAAAGAATTTGAGCAACACATGAAGCCTAATAATAAACCATCTCTGTTGCTTCGAAATTAAATTGAAAAGTGCATGTTTACTTGCCACCAAATCTGATATTGATGAGCTAGATTTTGGCAAATCTTTTGCTATGCTTTTGTGTGCAAAGAGGCATTATTTTCATTCGAGGACGTGCCTTCCTCTTTGCCCCTGCTGTCACTAACATTTTGCGGGAGTTGGCGTCTTTCCACAAGGCGTGCCACCGGATTACCACCTATTCGAGGGATTGAGCATCAAATTGACTTAATTCCGGTGCATCATTACCCAACCGTGCACCATACCGTACCAATCCAGAGGAGACGAAGGAGATTATCGTCAAGTACAGGAGCTGCTCGACAAAGGTTATATCGCGAATCCCTTAGTCCTTGTGCTGTTCCTATTATTCTAGTGCGAAAAAGGATGGTACGTCACGTATGTGTGTTGATTGTAGAGGCATCAATAATATTACTATTCGTTATCGTCACCCTATTCCTAGGCTAGATGATATGCTTGATGAATTGAGTGGCTCTACAATATTCTCCAAAGTTGATTTGCGTAGTGGATACCATCAAATTCGTATGAAATTGGGAGATGAATGGAAAACAGCATTTAAAACTAAGTTTGGATTATATGAGTGGTTAGTCATGCCTTTTGGGTTAACTAATGCACCTAGTACTTTCATGAGATTAATGAACGAAGTTTTACGTGCTTTCATTGGACGATTTGTGGTAGTCTATTTTGATGATATACTGATTTATAGCAAAACTTTGGAAGAACATTTGGAACATTTACGTGCTGTTTTTAATGCTCTATGTGATGCACGTTTGTTTGGTAACCTTGGGAAGTGCACCTTTTGCACCGACCGAGTATCTTTTCTTGGCTATGTTGTTACTCCACAGGGAATTGAAGTTGATAAAGCCAAGATTGAAGCTATTGAGAGTTGGCCGCAGCCCAAAACGGTCACACAAGTGAGGAGTTTCCTTGGCCTCGCTGGTTTCTATAGGCGTTTTGTGAGAGATTTCAGCACCATTGCTGCACCTCTAAACGAGCTTACAAAGAAAGATGTGCCTTTTGTTTGGGGTACCGCACAGGAGAGGCCTTCACGGTATTGAAAGCTAAGTTGACACATGCTCCTTTACTCCAACTTCCTGATTTTAATAAGACTTTTGAGCTTGAATGTGATGCTAGTGGAATTGGATTAGGAGGTGTGTTATTACAAGATGGCAAACCTGTTGCATACTTTTTCGAAAAATTGAGTGGGCCTAGTCTGAATTACTCTACTTATGATAAAGAATTATATGCTCTTGTTAGGACTTTAGAAACATGGCAACATTATTTATGGCCCAAAGAATTTGTTATACATTCGATCATGAATCTTTGAAACATATTAAAAGTCAAGCTAAACTGAATCGTAGACATGCTAAATGGGTTGAATTCATAGAGACTTTCCCTTATGTCATTAAACACAAGAAGGGTAAAGAAAATGTTATTCTGATGCATTGTCTCGTCGCTATACTATGCTTTCACAACTTGACTTCAAAATATTTGGTTTGGAGACCATCAAAGATCAATATGTGCATGATGCTGATTTTAAAGATGTATTGCAGAATTGTAAAGAAGGAAGAACATGGAACAAGTTTGTCGTTAATGATGGATTTGTGTTCGTGCTAACAAGCTATGCATTCCAGCTAGCTCCGTTCGTCTTTTGTTGTTGCAGGAGGCGCATGGAGGAGGACTAATGGGACACTTTGGCGTGAAGAAGGCGGAGGACGTACTTGCTACACATTTCTTTTGGCCAAAGATGAGGCGGGATGTTGAGCGTTTTATTGCTCGCTGCACTACATGTCAAAAAGCTAAGTCACGACTCAATCCTCATGGTTTATATATGCCTTTGCCTGTACCTAGTGTTCCTTGGGAGGATATATCTATGGACTTTGTTTTAGGTTTACCTAGAACAAAGAAGGGGAAGGATAGCATATTTGTTGTCGTGGATAGATTCTCGAAAATGGCACACTTTATACCATGTCATAAAAGCGATGATCTTTGTCAATGTTGCTGATTTGTTCTTTCGTGAAATTATTCGTTTGCATGGTGTGCCAAATACTATTGTTTCAGATCGTGATACTAAATTTCTTAGCCACTTTTGGAGATGTTTATGGGCTAAGTTGGGGACTAAACTGCTTTTTAGTACTACTTGTCACCCCCAAACTGATGGATAAACTGAAGTAGTCAATAGAACATTGTCTACTATGCTTAGGGCTGTTCTAAAGAAAAATAAGAAAATGTGGGAGGAATGCTTGCCTCATATTGAATTTGCTTATAATCGTTCATTGCATTCTACTACTAAGATGTGCCCTTTTGAAGTTGTGTATGGTTTCCTACCTCGTGCACCTATTGATTTGTTGCCTCTTCCATCTTCGGAGAAGGTTAATTTTGATGCTAAAGAACGTGCTGAGTTGATTTTAAAAATGCATGAGTTAACTAAGGAAAACATTATGCGTATGAATGCTAAATATAAACTTGCTGGAGATAAGGGTAGAAAACATGTTGTGTTTGCACGGAGATCTTGTTTGGTTACATTTGCGTCGAGGATAGATTTCTGATTTGCGCAAATCAAAGCTAATGCCACGTCTTGATGGTCCCTTTAAGGTGTTGGAGAAAGTAAATGATAATGCATATAAACTTGAGCTGCCTGCAGATTTTGGGGTTAGTCCCACTTTTAACATTGCAGATTTGAAGCCATATTTGGGTGAGGAAGATGAACTTCCGTCGAGGACGACTTCATTTCAGGAAGGGAGGATGATGAGGACATCAATACCATTGTTACACCCACAGCCCCTGCTGCTATACATCTTGGACCAATTACTAGAGCTCACAAGACGCCAACTAAATTACCGGTACTTTCGTTTCTTGGTAATGATTCTAATGTTCATGAGAATATGATGCTGCCTAAATTGGATACATTTGTTTTGCTTACAAATGAAGGGCCTAGCTTGGAGAAGGATGAATATTGGAGCAAGAACAAGCATGGAGATGGTGGCATGCTAAGGGGACAAGAATGGAGTTACAAGTGATGATTTCAGGACTTTGAAGCCACCATAATGAGTGCATGAAGCCTTGGACGAAATATACAAGATGCCACTTTATAAATTTCGTCCAGAGGCTATTCTAGGTGCTCGTCACCTTATTATTGGGCCAGGCCCATGTAATTTCGAAATACATTAGTATAGGCTATTTTTAGAGTCCGTATGTGTGGGGAAACAAGAGATAGGGTTAGTTTGGACCCCTCCACCAAGGGCCACGAAATTCACCCCTCTTCCTCCATATATACAGCCCTTAGGGCACCGTTTAGACTTTGGGTTTTGTTTAGATCAAAAGTTCGCCATAGCTGCAACTTCAGCGTGCCGTTTGTGTTCAACGACTGGACAAAGCGCCACAGAACCCCACCTTGATCAATAAAGCTTTCATCTTATATTCGCAATATCCAGATTGCAATCTCAGTTTCTTGCTTGTTCTTCGTTTGCTCGCAGGAAACAGACCTTCGTGGTCAGGTTGATCGTGCTCCGGCGTGGTCAATAACCTCTCGGAGTTGGTTTAGCGATTGCTAAGGCGCGACGTCCTCGCACGTTCGTAGTCGGATCGTCAAAGTCGACTTCCACCACAGCGAAATCCACCATCTCATCGAAAGACGGGACACCTTTGCCTCTATCAAATACCATTGTTACACCCACAGCCCCTACTGTTACATATACGGGACCAATTACTACAGCTCCCGCACGCCAATTAAATTACCAGGTACTTTCATTTCTTGGTAATGATTCTAATGTTCATGAGAATATAGTGCTGCCTAAATTGGATACATTTGTTTTGCTTACAAATGAAGGGCCTAGCTTGGAGAAGGATGAACATTGGAGCAAGAACACGCATGGAGTTGATGGCATGCGCAAGGGGATCAAGAACGGAGTTACAAGTGATGATTTCAGGAGTTTGAAGCCACCATAAGGAGTGCATGAAGCCTTGGACGAAATATACAAAATGCCATTTCATAATATTCATCCATAGGCTATTCTAGGTGCTGCGTCACCTTATTATTGGGCTAGGCCCATGTAATTTCGAAATACTTAAGTATAGGCTATTTTTAGAGTCTGTATGTGTGGGGAAACAAGAGTTAGGGTTGGTTTCGGACCCCACCCTCAAGGGCCACGAAATTCCCTCCTTTTCCCCCATATATACAGCCCTTAGGGCGTCGTTTAGACTTTGGGTTTTGTTTAGATTAAAAGTTCGCCATAGCTGCAACTTCGCGTACTTCGTTTGTGTTCAACGACTGGACAAAAGCGCCACAGAACCCCACCTTGATCAATAAAGCTTTCATCTTATATTCGCAATATCCAGATTGCAATCTCAGTTTCTTGCTTGTTCTTCGTTTGCTCGCAGGAAACAGACCTTCGTGGTCAGGTTGATCGTGCCCCGGCGTGGTCAATAACCTCTCGGAGTTGGTTTAGCGATTTCTAAGGCGCGACGTCCTCGCACGTTCGTAGTCGGATCGTCAAAGTCGACTTCCACCAAAGCGAAATCCACCATCTCATCGAAAGACGGGACACCTTTGCCTCTATCAGGAAAACAGGAAATTCTCACCGAGCAACCTGAAAACTGATACCACCAAAGCAAAGCTCACCAAGATCTCATCTAATACTTTGCTAACCCTAAACATGGCCCTATATACGAAATATATAGGCTTGGGGTCGAAGGAGGAGAAGTGGAGCCGAAGATGCAATCTCAGCCGGCCATCTTGGGAGGCCCGTGCGCACGGGGTAAGTTGGGCCCGTCCGCACGGGGGTCCCGTGGGCACGGTACACGCCCGTGCGCACGGGGTGCTCCAGCGCCAACTCTCTGGATAGTCCGTGGGCACGGGGTTTCGGGGGCCCGTGCGCACGGGGTTGCCTGGAGCCTCCTGTGCTGCTGCTGTTGTTCTCGTTCTTGGTCCTCGTGGCCTTGGGGTGGTTCTCCAACTCCTTGGTGATGCTCCTGAGCTTCTTGGTGATGTTCCTCTTCATACCTAAGGAGGCATAGCACATTTTGGTGAGGTAGTATATATGTTCCATTTGTGTCCATATGCAAGTCTAGTAGGAAGGAGTTCACCTCGGTTTCCAAAGCACGTGCTCTAGCTCTTGTCATGGGTCCTTGTGGGGTTGGATGTGTTGATGTATAGTCCATGGGGATGATTGAAGGATGCTACGCATCATCTCCCCTTCCTTCGAAAGGATCCGACCTCGGATCAAGTTCTTCATCACCATGGAAAGGCGAGAGGTCTTTGACGTTGAAGATGTCGCTCACGTTGTACTTGTCTCGTGGGAGTTCAATCCTGTAGGCGTTGTCGTTGTAGCGTGCTAGCACCTTGAATGGTCCATCGGCTCGAGGTAGTAGTTTGGACTTGCGTTCGTTGGGGAAGCGGTCCTTGTGAAGGTGTAGCCACACGAGATCACCTATGTTGAAGATCATGGGTTGTTTGTTGACGTTGAGCTTGGTCGTTAGTCGATGTACTTGGCGCTCAATGATGTTTCCTGTATCTTCATGCATCTTCTTGATGTAGCTTGCTCGTGCACTCGCATCCATGTTGGTGCGCTCTTGTAGAGGTAGAGGTAGAATGTCCAATTGGGACAATGGGTTGAAGGCGTAGACGACCTCGAAGGGGGACTTGCCGGTAGTTGAATGTCTTGCGCGGTTGTAGGCGGACTCGGCGATGGGTAGACACGCATCCCACTCCTTGAAGTTCTTCTTGATCAAACACGCGAAGTAGAGTGGATAGTGTCCGGTTCGTCACCTCCGTTTGGCCGTCGGTTTGAGGATGGTATGCGGATGAGAATAAGAGCTTGATTCCGAGCTTGGCGCATAGAGTCTTCCAAAAGTAACTCAAGAACTTGACGTCGCGGTCGGAGACGATTGTCTTTGGTACTCCATGGAGGCGCAAGATTTCCCTACAAAAGAGATTTGCAATATGTGAAGCATCGTCTACCTTCTTGCAAGGAATGAAATGTGCCATCTTAGAAAATCGGTCCACAACAACAAATACGGAATCTTTTCCATTCTGAGTTCTAGGCAAACCAAGTACAAAATCCATGCTAATGTCTTCCCAAGGTTGATAAGGAATAGGAAGAGGCATGTAAAGACCATGAGATTGAGCTTTTGACTTAACATTGCGGCATGTAGAGCATCGGGTGGTGAAGCGTGAGACGTCGCGGAACATCTTGGGCCAAAAGTAGTTCTTGGAGAGCGTGGAGAAAGTCTTGTCGCGTCCAAAGTGTCCCATGAGTCCGCCTCCATGAGCCTCTTGCAAAAGTAGCAAACGAAGAGAAGACTCGGGAATGCATAGTTTGTTAGCTCTCATAAGATAACCATCCTTGATGTAGTATTGTTCCCAAGATGTATGCATCAAACATTTAGCATAATGAGGTGCAAAAGATGGATCACTAGCATACAAGTCTTTTATGTGCTCAAAGCGAATAACATTCAACTCAAGTTGGGTGACAAGCGTGCATATGCGTGAAAGTGCATCGGCAACTACATTTTCCTTACCCTTAATGTACTTGATCACATATGGGAAAGATTCAATAAATTCACTCCATTTGGCATGACGCTTGTTCAATTTAGTTTGACCCTTTAAGTACTTAAGCGTTTCATGATCGGTAAGTATGACAAACTCATGAGGTCGAAGATAATGTTCCCAAACATGTAGGACACGCACTAAAGCATACAATTCTTTGTCTTAGATGGGATAGTTAAGTTGAGCACCGGAGAGTTTTTCACTAAAATATGCAATTACACGTTTTTCTTGCATCAAAACTCCGCCAATTCCGGTACCACTTGCATCACAATGAACCTCAAAAGTTTTGTCAAAGTTGGGCAAAGCAAGAATCGGAGCATGAGTAAGCAAAGACTTGAGCTCATCAAAAGCGGTTGATTGCAAAGTTCCCCAAACAAAAGGAGCATTTTCTTACTCAAAGCATGCAAAGGGCTGCAATAGTGCTAAAGTTTTTCACAAAGCGACGATAAAAACCCGCAAGACCAAGGAAACTTCGCACTTGTTGCAAATTGGTGGGTTGGGGCCAAGTTTTAATTGCTTCAATTTTAGTTTCATCAACATGGACACCCTTGGAAGAGACAACGAAACGCAAGAAAACCACTTTGTCAACACCAAAAGTGCACTTTTTCATGTTGGCATAAAGACTTTCCTTGCGAAGTGTTTGCAAAACAAGCTTAACATGATGATGCGGAGCATCCTACGGACATCACCATGTCAAGAGCCCATTTGGCAAGTGACACGTGCGACATCTACTTCACATACACTAAGGTGAATCATCTCCTTTACACGTGCTCACTTGACCCCTTCGAGGATGGCATACTACTTGACACTTCTCCCGTGTGCATGCATAGGTATTGTCGGAACTTCACGGACGGCGAGGAGGAGTGCAAGCGCCAAGGAATGACTACACCATCCGCGAGGGAAGCGTGGAAGAGAAGACGGAAGAAAGGAGAAGAAGACGGAGCGGCTGCAGGAGCCAGGCCGGGCATCCGGACCGCCGTCCGGATCATCCGGGCTCGGCCGGATCATCTGGGTCCCCCTCCGGATCATCCGGATAATTCGTCTGAAGACACCCGAAGGCCTCATGTGAAGCCGGATCATCCGGGCCCCCTCCCGGATCATGCGGACGATGGCCGGATCATCCGGACCCCCATCCGGATCATCCGGGCTTTGCCTGCGTGCATGCCTCCGGGCCGAGGCCCATGTACCCATTCGCCCCCTCACTTACCCCTTCGCCCACTAGACTATAAATAGACCTCCTCCTCCCCATTTTTAGGTTTAGCAAAGTGATAGCTCATTCTTAGGTGAGCTTTGCTCCTACCTATCTCTACTCTTGAGAGAGAGAGACCACTACTCCATTGGAGGCCAAGACCTCCATCTAGGAGAAGATCCCGCGGGATATCATCAAGACCCCCTTGTGGGAAGATCCATCTAGGATATCATCAAGACCTCCTCATGGAGATGAACCTTACCTTGTATCTTTCCCTTTGTTGTTCATGTACCTTGTGGATCTTGTGTGTTTGATTGTCTAGTGGATGTGTGATTTGAACTTGTTCTTGAGTGTTTCCCCTTGTGATTTCTCCCCGTTCTTCCCCGTGTTCTTCGAGGGATCCCACTCCAAACGTGAAAGATCGTCGCTATAGGGTTCCATCCTACATCATATGGTATCATGAGCCACGTTGATCACGTTTTTTGAGCCCCTACCCCTCTTTTTCTAGCTTGATTTTGTTGATTTCGTCCTAAATCCGAAAATCCCCACCAAAAATAGCCCCAATTTTTTTGTGATTTGTTGGTTTGATGATGTTTTGTTGATTTTGATCCATGGATTTGCTTGGTTTCAAGTGGATCTAGCTTTCCCCCAAGTTTCCCCACCTTCCATCCACGAAATCTCCTCAATTTTGCCCCAAAAATCACCCATTTCCGTCAAAAAAATTCGTCTACACGAGCCAATCCCGAGCGGATTGACTTGCCCGGATCATCCGGACCTTCTCCCGGATCATCCGGACATCCCCCGGATCAGCTGGACGCCCCCCCGGACGTCCGGATACCCCACGCACCCAGAAAACAGAACCGGAGCTGACGAACCCGGATCATCCGGATGTACACCCGAATCATCCGGACCTAGCCCGGATCATCCGGACCTCCTCCCGGATGTCCGGTTAACCCTGACACTGACTCGGCTGAAATCTTGTTTCGGTCATAACTAATTCATCCGGAGTCCGTTTGTGACGTTCTTTAGCTCGTTTTGAAGCTCTTGACATCGCCCATCCCACAAAAATACAACCAACATCATTTGACTCCATCATATTTTCTGAAATTTGGCAAGTTTGCCTAGGCCCTCCACCATATCATCGGCATTACCACCACCGACTTCCGCAACCTAACCCATTTTGTTCCCCATTGCATATGTGGTTGCTTGAGTAGTGATTTGAGTCTCCTAAGGTGTTTCGAATACTTAGGGACAATTGCTTCTTCATCAACCACCACCACCACTTCCGCATAACCTTACCCACCATACAATTTCACCCCAACTTAACCCAATTTTGTTTGAGTTGTGGCTTGTGTCTCCTAAGGTGTTTCGGCTACTTAGGGACGGCAACTTCAACTCCGACTCGTGTATAGCCCATCATTCCACTTCCGCATTGCTTAGTGCAACACCACCACCACTTTCCGCTACCACCATTTTGACATTTGTCATTTGAGATTTTGAGTTCGTGGTTTTTCCGTTTCCTAAGGTGTTTCGGCTACGTAGGGACGAGTCTCCATCATCTTGGTATCTACACCAAGAACACCGCCGCTCATCATCGCAAAGGACGGTAACCTCGACAACACCATTATATATTCACTTGCAATTGCATTATTAACCCCTAGCCCATTTTGCGTTACTTGCCTATCGAGACTAGCCATTTGAGTATTGCCGGCAACGTTACTTGTGCACATTAGTGATCCACCATCCATTGCATACATACCATATCATCTTGGTATCATATCATCAATTGTGCCTCAAGTTTGTTCCCGCATATACACAAACACCGGGAACCATACATACATAGCATACTTGGGATAGAAAGTTTATCCATTTTGCATCTTATAGGTTGTGCACAAGTGTCGTATCCGCCTATTGAGCAATCGTGCTAGCGTCTCTCTTCAGTTGTGCAACACGAGCGTTTTTCGTGGATTCCATATTTTGTGCTCATTCCTTGGTTGCACGACCCCATTTATCTATCCGTGTGTGTGTTTCCGTGAGCTACATATTGCTATTGGTCTACTTGTTTCGCTTGCGAATTTGTGAATCTCTTTCAACATTATTGACTCTTGCTAACATTTTGCATCAAATTTTTGTGCCACTATCCTCACCGAGCTCTACTATAAGCTTTACTTGATAGGTGTGAGTGAACAAGTCCGGTACCAATTCCACTATTCTTTCATCTCACATTGAGTGACACGGGATACATCCTCAACTTTGGGAAAAGGTAACTTGGTATTGTTTATCTCATTTCCTACTCACCTCTACTCGAGTCTTGTGATGGATAGGTAAGGCATTTCATCTTCGGTCTACAACAACAACGACGAGTTTGATGCCATGAACAACAACTCCGACGCCAAGATGCAAGCTAAAATGGAGGAGATCAAAGCCCTCATCAAGTCCTACAAGCGATCTTCCTCATCTTCGAGAAGACGCTCAAGAGCACATGCTTCCGAGCTACCATCTCCGGCAAGATCACATCGGCATCGACACCATCACCAACAAGAACGTGAAGGTCAAGAGCTCTACATCAACAACCGCTCAATGACTTCACCATCTCCCTTGGCATCTTCGCAAAGCAACTTCAAGGCATCTTCGCCTACGGACATACGGCATCTTCGCCAACAAGAACCTCAAGACTACACTCAAGAGAAGCTACCCAAGCTCAAGTCCGCGACTTCCACGAGCTACTATGACCTTGACACCGACCACAAGATTCCTTTCTATGGGACTCAAGAACCCGAGGAGTACCTCGAGTGGGAGCGTTTGATGGACGACTACCTCAAGCTACATCAAGTTCATCCCGAAGATCAAGTGAAGTGCGCCACAAGAAACTTCCACGACTACGCCTCGACATGGTGGCTTCACACACCTTCGGAGAGCTACGAGATGAGTTGGCCCAAGATGAAGAGAGCTTTCTGGCGAGAGTTTGTGCCTCCAACCTACACGGAACAACCGGCGCCAATTGGAGAACACCACCCAAGGATCCAAGTCCATCGATAAGTACTTCAAGGAGATGATGATTGCCTTGCGACGAGCCGGCGTGGACGACCCCATTTCGATGAAGTTCCACTTCATGATGGGATTGCACAATGACATCTCCAAGACCATCTTCCTCGAGAACTACAAGTCCATCGACGACTACTACATTGGTGCTCTCAAGGTGGAACAAGAACTCATGAAGGCCAAGGCTTCTCCACCCCAAGCAAACTTTGCGGCGACCAAGCTCTACGACAAGCATGAGGCTAGTACCACCAAGATGTCCAAGCCCGACGAGCTCCAAGACGATGCTCCCAAGTTTGACTTCACCGCCATCCCTCTTTGTGGCATTGATGGTGCCGAGTCTACTTCGACTCTTTTTCAAGACGGTGCGGCGACGAGTTCGACTACGGAGACCTTCAAGAACCAAGCTTTGGAGGCGAGCGATAAGGTGGCGAGCAAGGATGATGCTTCCATCTTAGGAGGCGAGAGTGATGATGTGCCATGTTCGGCCTTCATCCACGACGAGAGTGATGTTGAGCCATCTTCGGCCTTCATCCACGACGAGAGTGATGATGTGCCATCTTCGGCCTTCATCCACGGCGATGACGACGAGATGGTTGAGCATGGGATCTTCCTTTCGACCACGGCGACGTATGATGACTTGAGTGACTTGTGCCACCATATTGAGAGTGAGAGTGACTTCACCACTAGCCCCATATATGATGAGTTGCCACAATTGCCATGTGAGGAGAGCCACAACCCCCACCACTTGAGTGAGATGAGTGACTCCACCATACGTGAGTTTGAGTACACCTATTTTGAGGGAGTGAGTGAACCACCACATAGAGAGAGTGAGATAGTTGATAGGTCTCGTGAGGCCATTTGCATTTCTAACAACTTGACCTCTACCTCTATTGTGTCTTCTCGTTTGGTGCTAGGTCCCATTTATGATGACGCGCCGATCCTCGACGACTTCGTCCTCCCTTTGGACAAGACGATGGCCATGGTGGATTATGATGCACCGCCCACATGGTTCCATCAAGATGATGATGATGATGACCACCATTTGGTCTTTCCCACCTCACCTACACCACTTGAGTGGAATGACAAAGGTAACATAGGTGAAGGTGATGCTCTAGTCCCACTAGTGGACATTCTTGACATTGATTGCTTGCATGATGTTGATCCACCTATTGCCATGCTTCATGCTAGTATGATTTCCCCAAGCGATGATTTGCCCATTTATGATGAGTGTGATGATTCTATTGTGGAGTCCATTAGTTGTGATGCCATGTTACATAGGATTTCTTGTGACAATTCTTTAGGTCACATCATGTTTGATAATCCGCTTGACTTGTCATATGCTATGCATGAGATCAACCATATGTCTTATTTGCAATCTCTTCATAGTGACTATGCATATGCCATTAAAATAAACCCAATTTGCACATATGGCATAGATGACAAGCCCATGGTTATTGGCATTTGTTTCTCTTGTGATGATATTGATATGCTCCCTTTGCATCATTTATCTCATATGCCATGCCATGACCACGTAGCTTCGGATATGCATTATTTTGGATGTTGTCCATTTTCTCCATATGATGTTTCCGATATTGCTCATGAGGAGACCCCCATAGTTTCCTCATACATTTTAGGAGATCTTGACCCATCCCATCCATTGCATGATCCCAATACTTGTGTGCACCATATGCTCCCCATGAATAAACATGCCTTTGATGTGCCATATACTTGTTTGCTCAATTTGTGTCCCCATCGTGTCATACATAACAACTATTCTTTCATGATGGATGACATGTTCCTATACCGTGCATCAAATTTCTTTGAGCGATGCCTATCTTGTGCTAACTCACACGTGCACATACACATCATGATGGATGATGTGTACATTTACCACACACACAATTTCTTTCGTTTGTGTCTCTTTTGTGTAGGTACCCAGGAATACTTGTCAACCTCGCAATCCCACGAGTTGACAAACGAGCTCTTGAGAGCAACGATGCTTTGGGATCCAATGGACTATCCTTAACAACGTCCCCTTCGTGCAAGGACTACGCGTAACTCCTCTACTTGGCTCTCACACGGCTATGGGCCATTTACCACCTCTCACATTATGCTCATTTTACCGTGTTCACTTTGCATGCTATGCTTACTTCTATGCCTTTGCCATGCAATTGTGACCCTTTGATGTAGGGTGGAACCCTAATTCGTCGATTTTTCACGTTTGGAGGGGATCCTACGGAGGGAACACGAAGAACGCGCGGAAGAACGAGAGGAAATCACGGGGAAGAACGAGAGAGACACTCAACCGACAAGAGATCAATCACACAAGGTCTAGATCATCGAAGCACGAGTGATACATGGTCCAAAATCAACAAAGGAAAGATACAAATGTAGCCGTTCTTCTCCCAGAGGAGGTCTTGAATCCACGAGGGGATCTTCCCTTAGAGGGGTCTTGAATCCGATGGATCTTCTCCTAGACGGAGGTCCTGATCTCCGTGTAGAAGTACCGGTGGATGAGCAAAGGCTCTCACACACAAATATGAGCTAATCCAATGCTAAGTCTCAAAGTGAGGAGAGGGGGTCCTATAAATAGAGTGCTGGGCGAGGGGTACATGGGCTCAGCCCAACACGCGCCAAGACAAAGGCTGGCGGATGATCCGGATGAGGGTCCGGATGATCCGGACCGGTCCGGATGATCCGGGTGGAGTCCCGGATGAGCCGGAGGGTCGGCTAGTGGCGGCGACGGGCCGGATGTCTGGCTGGGGGTCCGGACGTCCGGGCGGGGTCCGGATGATCCGGGCCTGGGTCCAAATGATCCGGCTTCAGCGCGGAGGTTCTGTTGCCTTCGGTGGAGTTAGTTGGATCGTCCGGACCGGGGTCCGGATCATCCGGTCTCTGTCCGGATCGTCCGGGCCTCTGTCCGAATCGTCCGGCCTCCCTGGTACTTGTTGCTTTCTCCTCTCCGCCTTCACGCATGTCGTCCGCTTCCGATTCTCCTTGCTTCCTAGCTTCTTCATGGTCGACTCCTTGGTGCCTGAGTATGCATAGACTTTCCGTTTGAGGTAGTAACCATGTCTCATGTGAATCGAAGGAGAGTTGTGAGAGGAGTGATGTCACCTCGGTCTCAAGAGCTCTTGCACGTGCTCGAGTCATCGGTCCTTGTGGTGTTGTAGGTGTTGATGTAGAGTCCATGGGGATGATGGAAGGATGCTCGCATCATATCCCTCCTTGAAAGGATCCGACCTCGGATCTAGTTCTTCATCACCATGGAAAGGCGAGAGGTCTTTGACGTTGAAGGTGTCGCTCACGTTGTACTTGTCGCTTGGTAGGTCGAGCTTGTAGGCGTTGTTGTTGTAGCGTGCTAACACCTTGAAGGGTCCATCGGCTCGAGGTAGAAGTTTGGACTTGCGTTCGTTGGGGAAGCGTTCCTTGCGAAGGTGTAGCCACACTAGATCGCCTATGTTGAAGATCATGGGTTGCTTGTTGATGTTGAGCTTGGTCGCTAGTCGTTGTACTTGGCGCTCGATGGTGTTTCTTGTATCTTCATGCATCTTCTTGATGTAGCTTGCACGGGCACTTGCGTCGAGGTTGGTGCGCTCTTGTAGAGGTAGAGGTAGGATGTCCAATGGGGACAATGGGTTGAAGCCGTAGACGACCTCGAAGGGGGACTTGCCGGTCGTTGAATGTCTTCTTGCGGTTGTAGGCGTACTCGGCGATGGGTAAACATGTCTCCCACTCCTTGATGTTCTTCTTGATCAACACGCGAAGTAGAGTGGAGAGCGTTCGGTTCGTCACCTCCGTTTGGCCGTCGGTTTGAGGATGGTATGCGGATGAGAACATGAGCTTGATGTCGAGCTTGGCGCAAAGAGTCTTCCAAAAGTAACTCAAGAACTTGACGTCGCGGTCGGAGACGATTGACTTTGGTACTCCATGAAGGCGCAAGATTTCCCTACAAAAGAGATTTGCAATATGTGAAGCATCGTGTACCTTGTTGCAAGGAATAAAGTGTGCCATCTTAGAAAATCGATCTACAACCACAAACACGGAATCCTTTCCATTTTGAGTTCTAGGCAAACCAAGTACAAAGTCCATGCTAATGTCTTCCCAAGGTTGATATGGAATTGGAAGAGGCATGTAAAGACCATGAGATTGAGTTTTTGACTTAGCTTTGCGGCATGTGGAGCATTAGGTGGTGAAGCGTGAAATGTCTCGAAACATCTTTGGCCAAAAGTAGTTCTTGGAGAGCGTGGCGAAAGTCTTGTCGCGTCCAAAGTGTCCCATGAGTCCACCTCCATGAGCCTCTTGCAAAAGTAGCAAACGAAGAGAAGACTCGGGTATGCAAAGTTTGTTAGCTCTCATAAGATAACCATCCTTGACGTAATATTGTTCCCAAGATGTATGCGTCAAACATTTAGCATAATGAGGTGCAAAAGATGGATCACTAGCATACAAATCTTTTATGTGCTCAAAGCCAATAACATTCAACTCAAGTTGGGTGACAAGCGTGCATATTCGTGAAAGTGCGTCGGCAACTACATTTTCCTTGCCCTTAATGTACTTGATCACATATGGAAAAGATTCAATAAATTCACTCCATTTGGCATGACGCTTGTTCAATTTAGTTTGACCTTTTAAGTACTTAAGCGTTTCATGATCGGTATGAATGACAAACTCATGAGGTCTCAGATAATGTTCCCAAACATTTAGCACACACACTAAAGCATACAATTCTTTGTCATACACGGGATAGTTAAGTTGAGCACCGGAGAGTTTTTCACTAAAATAAGCAATGACTCGTTTTTCTTGCATTAAAACTCCGCCAATTCCGGTACCACTTGCATCACAATGGACCTCAAAAGTTTTGTCAAAATTGGGTAAAGCAAGAATTGGAGCATGAGTAAGCAAAGACTTGAGCTCATCAAAAGCGTTTGATTGCAAAGGTCCCCAAACAAAAGGAGTATTCTTCTTACTCAAAGCATGCAAAGGGGCTGCAATAGTGCTAAAGTTTTTCACAAAGCGGCGATAAAAACCTGCAAGACCAAGGAAACTTCGCACTTGTTGCAAATTGGTGGGTTGGGGCCAAGTTTTAATTGCTTTGATCTTAGTTTCATCAACATGGACACCCTTGGAGGAGACAACGAAACCCAAGAAAACCACTTTGTCAACTCCAAAAGTGCATTTCTTCAAGTTGGCATAAAGACTTTCTTTTCGAAGTGTTTGCAAAACAAGCTTAACATGATCAAGATGCTCTTTCATGGTTTTGCTAAACACAAGAATATCATCGAAGTAAACCACAACAAATATTCCGATGTATGGGCGAAGTACATGATGCATAAGACGCACCAAAGTTCCGGGAGCTTCCGACAAACCCATAGGCATAACCAACCATTCATATAAGCCAAATTTTGTTTTGAAACCAGTTTTCCATTCATCACCCTCATGAATGCGGATTTGATAATAGCCACTTTTAAGATCAATTTTTGAGAAAAAGTTGGCTCCACTAAGTTCATCAAGCATATCATCTAAGTGAGGAATGGGATGCCTATAGCGCACGGTGATAGCATTTATGGGTCTACAATCGGAGCACAAGCGGAAACTTCCATCGGGTTTAGGCACAAGTATAACGGGCACGGCACAAGGGCTTAAGCTTTCACGTACATGACCGTTGTCGAGTAGTTGTTGTACTTGCCGTTGAATCTCCTTGGTTTCTTGGGATTGACACGGTAGGGAGCTTTGTTTGGAAGTGGCGCTCGGGGATGAGATCGATTCGATGCTCAATGCCTCGAAGAGGAGGTAGACCGGAGGTAGCTCATCGGGAAAACATCTTGAAATTCCTGCAAAGAGATTGAAACACCAAAGGTAGCTCATGAGTGGTGTTAGTTTGTGGTTCTCCATCCTTGCACACTAGGACAAAGTGCATAACACTCGATGGGTTCTCACACACTTCTCTCATCTCATGTTTGGTGGAGAATAGTATGAGGTTTTTTTCTCTCGGCTAAGAGGCGCTCAAATTTGGCTTGTGGCTCTCACTCACTTTTGGTGGCTCACTTTATCACTCTTCTCTCTTTGGTTGGTGGCTTGTTTGCGGCTATCACTTGACTAGGAGACATGGGTCGTAGGACATATTCTTTGCCTTTCATCTTGAAGCTATAGTGGTTTGTACGCCCATTGTGGTAGACACCACGGTCGAATTGCCATGGCCGACCAAGGAGGAGGTGGCAAACGGTCATTGGGACCACATCACACTCCAAAGTGTCTTCATATGCACCGATTTTGAAGGATACTTGGACCGTATGCTCAACTCGTATAGTGCCGGAGTCACTTAGCCATTGAACCTTGTATGGTTGCGGATGGTTCTTTTTGACCAATTGGAGCTTGGAGCATAGTTCTTCGCTTGCCAAGTTGTGGCAACTACCTCCATCGATGATGACCTTGACGGATCTCCCATTGATGCTGGCCTTTGTGTGGAAGATGTGCCATCGTTGGTCTTCTTCTTGGTGATGTTGAAGTGTCAAGACTTTGGAGACAACAAGAGCGGGGCTTGTATCTTCATCACAAAAGACTTGATCATCTTCATCTTCGTTGATGCGCCGGTGCATGGCCACTTGCTCAATAGCATCCATTTCATCTTCACTCATTGAATCGTAGGTGCCATCGTCGTTTAGTATCATGGTACGCTTGTTGGTGCATTCATATGACTTGTGGCCTCGGCCGCCGCAAGTAAAACACTTGAAGGAGCTTGTCTTGACGGTCTCATCGGTTGTAGTAGATGATGAAGCACGCGGCTTGGATTTGCTTGTAGTAGGAGGAGGACGACTTGAACTTGTAGAAATTTTCTTGTAACTTGACTTGTCGTCGTTGCTTGGAAAAGGCTTGGTTGATGTCGAAGTTGGAGTAGTTGTTGAAGCTTGGTTGTTGGAGAGGCCGTATGTCTTGGATGAGTACTTGGCGTACTTGAAGTCATCTTGCACTTGTCGTTCCGCCTTTGTAGCTTGATGCACGAGCTCAATGAGGTTGGAGTAAGGTTGGAAGTCGGCGATCTTCTTGATGGGATGGTTGAGTCCATTCAAGAATCGTGCCATTGTTTGCTCATCATCTTCCTTTACATTGGCTCGAATCATGGCAATCTCCATTTCCTTGTAGTATTCTTCAACACTCTTTGTTCCTTGCTTGAGGAGTTGTAGCTTCTTGAAGAGATCACGGTTGTAGTAGGTGGGCACAAAGCGTGCTCGCATGACATCTTTCATTTGAGCCCAAGTGGTGATTGGAGGTTCACCTCTTGCTTGTCGGCGCTCAAGGATTTGTTCCCACCATATGAGCACATAGTCTTGGAACTCAAGTGATGCCATAGCGATCTTCTTCTCTTCATCATAGTTGTGCAAACGAAAGATTTTGTCGACCTTCAATGCCCATGAGAGGTACTCTTCGGGATCATTGGTTCCATTGAACTTGGGCATTGTGAACTTGAGCTTGCCATAGCGTTGCTCTTCATTGTGCTGAGGTCGATGTTGATGATGACGTTCTTGTCGTGGAGGGTAATCATCCTCATGTTGCTCTTGGCGAGGAGGAAGTCCATGATTAACTTGCTCTTGTTGACCTTGAGGTTGAGGATGAGCTTGAGGAGCTTGTGGAGGAGCTTGTGGGGCTTGACGTTGCGCACGCGAATGGTAGTTCCTCTCTTGTATTTCTTCTCGGAGTGCTTCCTCTTGATTGCGCCTTTCGCGATTGCGGTTGGCGAGAGCTCGATTTGATGCTTGAAGGGCGCGTTCCGCCTCAAGAGCTTGTGCTTCTCGTTGTTGTTGTTGAAGACGTTGAGCCTCGGCGTCTTGTTGCTCTTGGTGTAGGCGTGCTCGTTCTTGTTCTTGTTGGTGACGAAGACGTTGTCGTTCTTGAGCTTGAGCAAACGCCATTTGGCTCGATTGAGGACGAGGAGCTTCTTTATCAACTTGCTCTTGGAGATTCTTGTCGTGAAGCGGGTTGCGAGATGCATGACGATCTTGACGCGTGGCTCGTCGAAGAATGTTCGATGACGGTGTACTTGTGTCGGAGAAGGAGTCGTCGGAGTGGCGACTTGAGTGGCTCCGTCTTGAGTGTGAATAGGTAGAAGTACGCCGGTTCACCAACAAGAAGCGGATCTCGTCCATTCTTGCATCATTCTCTTTCTTGTGCGCGTCGAGTTTGTTGTCGAAGTAATCTCGTGTACGTTGCTCGGAGAGTCGCAAGTCGGTGGAGAGGTTGTCGATGCGTTCGCTCAATGCTTGTTGCTCTTGATGGAGAGCTCGTTGCGCGCCAAAGAGGTGGCTCTTGGTGACGTATGATGACATGTCGTCGTCTTGCTCGATGAAGAGTGGATTTGTAGAAGAACTTGGCATGTCCATCATTTCAAGCAAATTGTGAGTGGTAGAAGGAGAAGAATGAATACCAATGTACCTTTGACCGAAGTTGAAGATGAATCAAGTTCACTCAAATGCGGACAATGAAATAGCACTATTGGTACCGATCCTTGTCGATTCTCACACCTACACAAATAAAAGCCTTTGGTGGAGCTTGGTTAGGATGGTGGCACAAAATTGATTGCAATCGTTAGCTTGACTCAAAAATGTTGTAGAAGATTCGCAAATTCGCATATGCAACAAGTAGACCAAGTAAATGGTGGTACACGGAAACACACACGCAAATAGATAAATGGGATTGTGCAAACCAAAAATGAGCCAAAATGTGGAATCCACGAAAATGCTCTTGTTGCACAATACTAGAGAGACGCTAGCACGATTGCACAATAGGCGGATACGGAGCTTGTGCACAACCTACTAGGCAAAAATGCAACGATCTCTATCCCAAGTATACTATATGTATGGTATTTCGGTGCAATGATCCAAGATGATCTTATATGACAATCTTAATGTTGTATGATGTTATGCTTGTTGCTTATAAGCTCTTTGCTTATCTTTCTTCTTTGCTTAAAAGCTTGAGTGGCTCTTTCTCTTTTGAGCTCTTTTCTTATGCAAACTTGACGAACTAAGATAGCAATTGTGTATGCGATGACAACTTTGTGACACACAAGTTGATTCCGAGATATGCACCTCAAAGGTATGTATGATATGGTGTATGCAACTAATGTGCACAAGTCACGTTGCCGGCAATACTGAATGGCTAGTCTCGGTGGGTAAGCAACGCAAAAGATGGTATGTGATGGTTATCAATGCAATTGCAAGGTATGACAAAGATGTCGTCGATGCTACCGTCCGTAGCGAAGATGAGTAGCCGACCAAAGTGAGCGTTTTTTGTAGATGTCACACCGCGCCTAAATAGCCGAAACACAAGAGGACACGGAAATCTCACTCAAATTGTCGAACTCAAAATCGAATGGTAGTACGGAGGTTGAGTCGTGGGGTTTGGCAAGTGGGAATGGTGGTGGATGGGGTTGGGAGGGTGTATATGTGTGTGGATGGTGGTGGTGGTAGATGGGGGCTGCAGAATCTGCAGTTTCGGCAGAGGAAGCCGGATGATCCGGGCTAGGAGCCGGATGATCCGGGCGAGTCCGGATGATCCGGGACTTGGTCCGGATGATCCGGGCAGGTCAACCACGCACGGGAACTGCTCGAGAAGAACACGAAAATGGGGTGGAATTTGATGATTTCGGGGATTTTGGATGGATTTCGAGGGGGAGAAGGTGGGGAAACACAAGATCCACGAGTTACACACCGAATCCACGGATCAAAAACAACAAAACATCATCAAAACTAACAAATCACAAAAAAATTTGGGGGTATTTTTGTGGGGATTTTCGGGTTTTTAGGACGAAAACAACAAAATCAAGCTAGAAATCACGAGGTAGGGGCTCCAAAAACGTGATCAACGTGGCTCATGATACCATATGATGTAGGGTGGAACCCTAATTAAATCGATCTTTCACGTTTGGAGGGATCCCACGGAGGAACACGAAGAACGCGCGGAAGAACGAGACAAAATCACGGGGAAGAACGAGAGAGACACTCAACCGACAAGACATCAATCACACAAGGTCTAGATCATCGAAGCACGAGTGATACATGGTCCAAAATCAACAAAGGAAAGATACAAAGGTAGCCGTTCTTCTCCCAGAGGAGGTCTTGAATCCACGAGGGGATCTTCCCTTAGAGGGGTCTTGAATCCGATGGATCTTCTCCTAGACGGAGGTCCTGATCTCCGTGGAGAAGTACCGGTGGATGAGCAAAGGCTCTCACACACAAATATGAGCCAATCCAATGCTAAGTCTCAAAGTGAGGAGAGGGGGTCTTATAAATAGAGTGCTGGGCGAAGGGTACATGGGCTCAGCCCAACACGCGCAAGACAGCGCTGGCCGGATGATCCGGATGAGGGTCCGGATGATCCGGACGGTCCGGATGATCCGGTGGAGTCCGGATGAGCCGGAGGGTCGGCTGGTGGCGGCGACGGGCTGGATGTCGGCTGGGGTCCAGACGTCCGGGCGGGTCCGGATGATCCGGGCCTGGGTCCGGATGATCCGGCTTCAGCGCGGAGGTTCTGTTGCCTTCGGTTGAGTTAGCCGGATCGTTCGGACCGGGGTCCGGATCATCCGGTCTCTGTCCGGATCGTCCGGGCCTCTGTCCGGATCGTCCGGCCACCCTGGTACTTGTTGCTTTCTCCTCTCCGCCTTCACGCATGTCTTCCGCTTCCGATTCTCCTTGCTTCCCAGCTTCTTCATGGTCGACTCCTTGGTGCCTGAGTATGCATAGACTTTCCGTTTGAGGTAGTAACCATGTCTCTTGTGAATCGAAGGAGAGTTGTGAGAGGAGTGATGTCACCTCGGTCTCAAGAGCTCTTGCACGTGCTCGAGTCATCGGTCCTTGTGGTGTTGTAGGTGTTGATGTAGAGTCCATGGGGATGATGGAAGGATGCTCCGCATCACCCTTGTTTGCATCTACCCATGATTCTCCATTATGATATTCCTATGTGTATTTGCATGCTTGGTGGAGATCCTTGTTGCTTTTGCCATGTTTATCATGTGCCCCATGCTATTGATGCTTATTGTGTTGGGAGAGTCATGATGACCCATTGCTATTCCCATATGGCCTCTCGCCAATACATTCATGATATTGTACTCATATCTTGCTTTCATGCTTGTGATATGACTTGTGAATTATTCATGCCCACTATTTGCACCAATGATATGTTTGCCATGATTCCTCCTAGTATGTTGCATCTTCGCACTACTAGCTTGCTTGATTTGATAGCTATGAATGCTTGCTATATTGCATCACCCATGTTCCACTACTTGCTTTCTTGGGTTGATGACATATATGCTCATGCCTCACACATGTTGAACAATTGCTCTTTCCTTTGTGTTGAGTACCACGATATCTTCACTACACCCTATGCACGTTATGCTTGGATTGTCTTGCACTTGCCCCATGTGTTTAGACATTTCACTATATTTGGCGTTGTGAATGACTCTTATGCCTACCATAGACCGTTCATTGAGATCTTTATGCATGCTTCCTATGACCTTGAGGTAGATGCTTGTTCACTTATCACATATATTTGCATCTTGACCTCCCATTTACATGCTTGTTCCCGTGATGTACTTGATTATGCTAAATTTGTATGTCCAAATGTCATGACACACTTCTTTGTCAAACCATATGCTATGCTTGATGAAAACACTTGTTGGGTGAATCACCTCTTGAATGCTTGGTTTTGCTCTTACGACAACCACATTTGTTTTTCCAAGTGCTTGTTATCTTTGCTACTTTTGAAGAAATTACAAGACAGTGCGACATTGGAGAGTGCCCATTTGGAACTTCACGATGACAAGTACTTGGTGATCGACCACTTCTACACGGCAACACCATCTCTTTCCCATGGTGATTTGGTTTTCGATCCGAGGTCGGATCTTTCCCAAGGGGGAGGGGATGATGCGGAGCATCCTACGGACATCACCATGTCAAGAGCCCATTTGGCAAGTGACACGTGCGACATCTACTTCACACACACTAAGGTGAATCATCTCCTTTACGCGTGCTCACTTGACCCCTTCGAGGATGGCATACTACTTGACACTTCTCCCGTGTGCATGCATAGGTATTGTCGGAACTTCATGGACGGTGAGGAGGAGTGCAAGCGCCAAGGAACGACTACACCATCCGCGAGGGAAGCGTGGAAGAGAAGACGGAAGAAAGGAGAAGAAGATGGAGCGGCTGCAGGAGCCAGGCCGGGCATCCGGACCGCCGTCCGGATCATCCGGGCTCGGCCGGATCATCCAGGTCCCCCTCTGGATCATCCGGATAATTCGTCCGAAGACACCCGAAGGCCTCATGTGAAGCCGGATCATCCGGGCCCCCTCCCGGATCATCCGGACAATGGCCGGATCATCCGGACCCCCATCCGGATCATCCGGGCTTTTGCCTACGTGCATGCCTCCGGGCCGAGGCCCATGTACCCATTCGCCCCCTCACTTCCCCTTCGCCCACTAGACTATAAATAGACCTCCTCCTCCCCATTTTTAGGGTTAGCAAAGTGATAGCTCATTCTTAGGTGAGCTTTGCTCCTACCTATCTCTACTCTTGAGAGAGAGAGACCACTACTCCATT
This sequence comes from Aegilops speltoides, assembly GCA_021437245.1. NCBI lineage: Eukaryota > Viridiplantae > Streptophyta > Magnoliopsida > Poales > Poaceae > Aegilops > Aegilops speltoides. The sequence continues at coordinate 218,954,064 of CM038144.1, forward strand.
GGAGGCCAAGACCTCCATCTAGGAGAAGATCCCGCGGGATATCATCAAGATCCCCTTGTGGAAAGATCCATCTAGGATATCATCAAGACCTCTTCTTGGAGATGAACCTTACCTTGTATCTTTCCCTTTGTTGTTCATGTACCTTGTGGATCTTGTGTGTTTGATTGTCTAGTGGATGTGTGATTTGGACTTGTTCTTGAGTGTTTCCCTTGTGATTTCTCCCGTTCTTCCCGTGTTCATCGTGTTCTTGAGGATCCCACTCCAAGCGTGAAAGATCGTCGCTATAGGGTTCCACCCTACATCACATGATCAAGATGCTCTTTCATGGTTTTGCTAAACACAAGAATATCATCGAAGTAAACCACAACAAAGATTCCAATGTAAGGTCGAAGGACATGATGCATGAGATGCACAAAAGTACCGGGAGCCTCCGATAAACCCATAGGCATGACTAACCATTCATATATGCCAAATTTAGTTTTGAAAGCAGTTTTCCATTCATCACCTTCATGTATGCGGATTTGATAATAGCCACTTTTAAGATCAATTTTTGAGAAAAAGTTGGCTCCATTAAGTTCATCAAGCATATCATCTAAGCGAGGAATGGGATGCCTATAATGACGGTGATAGCATTTATAGGTCTACAATCGAACACAAGCGGAAACTTCCATCGGGCTTAGGCACAAGTATAACGGAGCGGCACAAGGGCTTAAGCTTTCACGTACATGACCGTTGTCGATTAGTTGTTGTACTTGCCGTTGAATCTCCTTGGTTTCTTCGGGATTGACACGGTATGGAGCTTTGTTTGGAAGTGGCGCTCCGGGGATGAGGTCGATTCGATGCTCAATGCCTCGTAGAGGAGGTAGATCCGGAGGTAGCTCATCGGGGAAAACATCTTGAAATTCCTGCAAAAGAGAATTAAACACCAAAGGTAGCTCGTGAGTGGTGTTAGTGTCCGGCTGTCCATCCTTGCACACAAGGACAAAGTGCATCACACTCAATGGGTTCTCACAAACTTCTCTCATCTCACTTTTTGTTGCGAATAGTATGAGATTTTTCTCTCTAGGCGAAGAGGGGCTCAAGTGTGGCTTGTTGCTCTCACTCATGTTTTGGTGGCTCTCTTTCTCACTCTTCTCTCTATGGTGGGTGGCTTGCTTGTCGGCTATCACTTGACTAGGAGACATGGGTCGTAGCACATATTCTTTTCCTTTCATCTTGAAGCTATAGTGGTTGGTACGCCCATTGTGGACGACGCCACGGTCGAATTGCCATGGTCGACCAAGAAGGAGGTGGCAGACGGTCATTGGGACCACATCACACTCCAAAGTGTCTTCATATGCACCGATTTTGAAAGATACTTGGACCGTATGCTCAACTATAGTGCCGGAGTCGCTTAGCCATTGAACCTTGTAGGGGTGCGGGTGCTTCTTCTTGAACAATTGAAACTTAAAGCATAGTTCTTCACTTGCCAAGTTGTGGCAACTACCTCCATCGATGATGACCTTGACGGACCGCCCATTGATGCCGGCCTTGGTGTGGAAGATGTGGCATCGTTGGTCTTCTTCTTGTTGATGTTGAAGTGTCAAGACCTTGGAGACAACGGGAGCGGGGCTCGTATCTTCATCACAAAAGACTTGATCATCTTCATCCTCGTTCACGCGCTGGTGCATGGCCACTTGCTCAATAGCTTCCATTTCATCTTCACTCATTGAGTCGTAGGTGCCATCGTCGTTGAGGATCATGGTTCGCTTGTTGGTACATTGGAAGGACTTATGGCCTCGGCCGCCACATGTGAAACACTTGATTGAACTTGTCTTGATGGTCTCATCGGTCGGAGTAGAGGAAGTAGCACGGGCTTGTAGTTGCTTGTAGTAGGAGGAGGACGACTTGAACTTGACGAAGGTTTCTTGTATGTTGTCTTGTCGTCGATGCTTGGAGAAGGCTTGGTTGAAGTAGATGTTGGAGGAGTTGTTGAAGCTTGATTGTTGGAGAGGAGTACTTGGCATACTTGAAGTCATCTTGCACTTGACGTTCCGCCTTGGTTGCTTGGTGCACTAGCTCGATGAGGTTGGAGTAGGGTTGGAAGTCAGCGATCTTCTTGATGGGATGATTGAGTCCATTCAAGAATCGTTCCATTATTTGCTCATCATCTTACTTGACATTGGCTCGAATCATGGCTATCTCCATTTCCTTGTAGTATTCTTCAACACTCTTTGTTACTTGCTTGAGGAGTTGTAGCTTCTTGAAGAGATCGCGGTTGTAGTAGGTGGGCACAAATCGTGCTCACATGACATCCTTCATTTGAGCCCAAGTGGTGATTGGAGGGTCACCTCTTGCTTCTCGGCGCTCAAGGACTTGTTCCCACCATATGAGCACATAGTCTTGGAACTCAAGTGATGCCATTGCGATCTTCTTCTCTTCCTCATAGTTGTGCAAATGAAAGATTTTGTCGACCTTCAATGCCCATGAGAGGTATTCTTCCGGATCATTGCTTCCATTGAACTAGGGCATTGTGAACTTTAGCTTGCCATAGCGTTGCTCTTCATTTTGGTAGCGGTTGCGGTGTCGCTCTTGCCTTGGAGGGTCCTCGAATGCTCATTCTCATGATTTTGCTCTTGGTGTGGAGGAGGGTCTTGAAGCACTTGTTCCCCTTGGTGTCACTCTTGTTGCGCTTGAGATTGAGGTGGAGCTTGACGAGCTTGTGGAGGAGCTTGAGAAACTTGACGGTGCACACGTGGTCGATAGTTCCTTTCTTGTATTTCTTCTCGAAGGGCTTCCTCTTGATTACACCATTCGCGATTGCGGTTGGCGATGGCTCGACTTGATTCTTGGAGGGCACGTTCCGCCTCAATAGCTTGTGCTTCTCGTTGTTGTTGTTGAAGACGTTGGGCCTCGGCGTCTTGTTCCTCTTGGTGTAGACGCGCTCGTTCTTCTTCTTCTTGACGACGAAGACGTTGTCGTTCTTGAGCTTGAGCAAAGGCGACTTGATTTGCTTGATGACGAGGGACTTGCTCATCGACTTGCTCTTGTGAATGCTTGGCGTGTAGCGGATCTCGAGATGCATGATGATCTTGACGCGCGGGTCGTCCAAGAATGGTTGATGATGGTGTACTTGAGCCGGAGAAGGTGTCGTCGGAGTGGCGACTTGAGTGGCTCCGTCTTGAGTAGGAAGAAGTTGAAGGAGGCCGGTTGACCAACAAAGCTCGGATCTCGTCCATTCTTGCATCGTTCTCTTGCTTGTGCACGTCGAGCTTGTTGTCGAAGTAGTCGCGTGTACATTGCTCGGAGAGTCGTAAGTCGGCGGCGAGGTTGTCGATGCGGTCGTTCATTGCTTGTTGCTCTTGATGGAGAGCTCGTTGTGCACCAAAGAGGTGGCTCTTGGTGACGAAGGATGACATGTTGTCGTCTTTCTCGATGAAGAGTGGGTTGGTAGAAGAACTTGGCCTATCCATCATAAGAATGTGGTGGTGAGTAGGAAAATGAGAGAACAAAACCAAAGTTACCTTTTCCGAAGATTGTGGATGTAACAAGTACGATCCCACATGATGTTACAATAGGGGAATTGGTACCGGGAATTGTTTCTCACACCTACAAGTAAATGGTCTATGGAGGAGCTTGGTTAGGCAAGGCACAAATAATTCAAGCAAATGTTAGTCAAGATGTTGATAAAGTTGAGAAGATTCACAAATGGCAAATAAGACAAATAGATCAACCTCCCAAGATAACACTAGGACACACGCACGGAAGATACATGGGATACGCACAACCAAGGAAAGAGCTCGAAGATATCGAAACACGGGAAAAGCTCTTGTCGTACGGATACTAGAGAGACGCTAGCTCGATTGCACTAATGGGCTAGATATGCTAGTGCACCAACCTAATAGAGAATTTACTTGTCTCACTATCCCAAGTATGCTTATGTATGTGGTGACCAAGATGATGCACGAATGCGAAGGCTCGATGCTATTGCTTATAAGCTCTGTGCTTTTCCTCTCTTTTGCTTAAAAGCTTTTATCACTTTTTTTTCAACTATGCCATGATGCTTGATATGCGAGCCACACAACGAGGTAACAAGTAGTAGATGCACGGGATGGACGGAACACTAAATGGTGCACTAAGACGTGGCCCGGCAATACTCAACAAGCTAGTCTTGATGGGTAAGCTATGCAAAATGGCTCAAAGCTATCAAGTTAGTGACAAGGGGTACAAGGTGTCGTCGAGGTTACCGTCCTTGCTTACGGTTGAAGATGATCTTGTCGAAGCCGAAGTGTTGTTCGAGTCGATGATTGGTGGCGATGATGATACCAAGTTGCGCCTAAGTAGCCGAAACACCTTAGGACACAAGAGAAATCGCAACCGAACACTCAACAAACACGTGGAATGGTATGGAAGAACACAAGAGGTGGTGGTGAAACAAAATGAGAAAAACAGAAAAATGGCCGAAAGTACCTGGATAGTCGTTGCGCACGGGGTAAGTGAGGCCCGTGTGCACGGGGTCTCCCGAGAGCGGATGAACTTCTGTGATTTCATGGTAATTGCACGTTTTTGGCCAAATTCCAGTGGGGGATGGGTGGGGAAGATGGTGGAGGTGTAGATCCACTTGCCAAACACCAAATTCGTGGATCAAATCAACCAAATCTCACAAGATCAACAAATTGCAAGAAAAGATTTTGGGGCTATTTTTGGTGGGGATTTTCGGATTCGGACGAAAAACAACAAGCTAGAAAGTGGAAGGTAAGGACTCCAAGATGTGAATCAACCTGGCTCATGATACCATATGTTGTAGGGTAGAACCCTAGGAAGGATCGTTTCACACTTGGAGGGGGAAATGGAGGGAAATCACAAGAACAACTAGAACACAAGGATGAACACAAAGAGGAAATCACTCCAACAATTACCAATTACACATCCACTAGAGTAACAACACAAGATCCACAAGTCTCAAACACAATCAAAGGAAAGATACAATGGCAAAGTTCATCCCAAATCCAAAGGAAGAGGGGTCTTGGTGGTAGATAGTCTTCTCCCAATGGAGGTCTTGAAATCCTCAAGGATTCTTCTCTATGGGGTCTTGATCCTCAAAGAGGGAAGGTAATGGAGCAAAGCTCACCAAGATCTCATCTAATACTTTGCTAACCCTAAACATGGCCCTAGGTACGAAATATATAGGCTTGGGGTCGAAGGAGGAGAAGTGGAGCCGAAGATGCAATCTCAGCCGGCCATCCTGGGAGGCCCGTGCGCACGGGGTAAGTTGGGCCCGTCCGCACGGGGGTCCCGTGGGCTCGGTACACGCCCGTGCGCACGGGGTGCCCAGCGCCAACTCTCTGGATAGTCCGTGGGCACGGGGTTTCGGGGGCCCGTGCGCACGGGGTTGCCTGGAGCCTCTTGTGCTGCTGCTGTTGTTCTTGTTCTTGGTCCTCGTGGCCTTGGGGTGGTTCTCCAACTCCTTGGTGATGCTCCTGAGCTTCTTGGTGATGTTCCTCTTCATACCTAAGGGGGCATAGCACATTTTGGTGATGTAGTATACATGTTCCATTTGTGTCCATATGCAAGTCTAGTAGGAAGGAGTTCACCTCGGTTTACAAAGCACGTGCTCTAGCTCTTGTCATGGGTCCTTGTGGGGTTTGATGTGTTGATGTAGAGTCCATGGGGATGATGGAAGGATGCTCCACATCATGAGATGATGGATATCGCTTTGGTGGAAGTCGACTTTGACGATCCGACTATGAACGTGCGAGGACGTCGCGCCTTAACAATCGCTAAACCAACTCCGAGAGGTTATTGACCACGCCGGAGCACGATCAACCTGACCACGAGGATTTGTTTCCTGCGAGCAAACAAAGAACAAGCACGAAACTAAGATTGCAATCTGGATATTGCGAATATAAGATGAAAGCTTTATTGATCAAGGTGGGGTTCTGTGACGCCTTTGTCTGGTCGTTGAACACAAACAAAGTACGCGAAGTTGCAGCTATGGCGAACTTTAATCTAAACAAAACCCAAAGTCTAAATGGTGCCCTAAGGGCTGTATATATGGAGGAAGAGGGGGGGGGAATTTCGTGGCCCTTGGTGGAGGGGTAAGAAATCAACCCTATCTCTTGTTTCCCCACACATACGGACTCTAAAAATAGCCTATACTTATGTATTTCGAAATTACATGGGCCTGGCCCAATAATAAGGTGACGCGGCACCTAGAATAGACTCGGGACGAATTTTATGAAGTGGCATCTTGTATATTTTGTCCAAGGCTTCATGCACCCATTATGGTGGCTTCAAAGTCCTAAAAGCATCGCTTGTAACTCCGTTCTTGTTCCCCTTGCGCATGCCATCATCTCCATGCTTGTTCTTGCTCCAATGTCCATCCTTCTCCAAGCTAGGCCCTTCATTTGTAAGCAAAACAAATGTATCCAATTTAGGCAGCATCATATTCTCATGAACATTAGAATCATTACCAAGAAACGAAAGTACCTGGTAATTCAGTTGGCGTGCGCGAGCTCTAGTAATTGGTCCAGTATGTATAGCAGCAGGGGCTGTGGGTGTAGCAATGGTATTGATGTCCTCATCATCCTCCCCTTCTTGAAATGAAGTCGTCCTCGACGTAACTTCATGTTCCTCACCGAAATAAGGCTTCAAATCTGCAATGTTAAAACTGGGACTAGCCCCAAAATCTGCAGGCAGCTCAAGTTTATATGCATTATCATTCATTTTCTCCAACACCTTAAAGGGACCATCAGCACGTGGCATTAGCTTTGATTGGCGCAAATCAGGAAATCTATCCTTACACAAATGTAACCAAACAAGATCTCCAGGTGTAAACACAACATGTTTTCTACCCTTATCTCCAGCAAGTTTATATTTAGCATTCATACGCTCAATGTTTTCCTTAGTTAACTCATGCATTTTTAAAATCAATTCAGCACGTTGTTTAGCATCAAAATTAACCTTCTCCGAAGATGGAAGAGGCAACAAATCAATAGGTGCATGAGGTAGCAAACCATACACAACTTCAAAAGGGCACATCTTAGTAGTAGAATGCAATGAACGATTATAAGCAAATTCAATATGAGGCAAGCATTCCTCCCACATTTTCTTATTATTCTTCAAAACAGCCCTAAGCATAGTAGACAATGTTCGATTGACTACTTCAGTTTGTCCGTCAGTTTGGGGGTGACAAGTAGTACTAAAAAGCTGTTTAGTCCCCAACTTAGCCCATAAACATCTCCAAAAGTGGCTATGAAATTTAGTATCACAATATGAAACAATAGTATTTGGCACACCATGCAAGCAAATAATTTCACGAAAGAACAAATCAGCAACATTAACAGCATCATCGCTTTTATGACATGGTATAAAGTGTGCCATTTTCGAGAATCTATCCACGACAACAAATATGCTATCCCTCCCCTTCTTTGTTTTAGGTAAACCTAAAACAAAGTCCATATATATATCCTCCCAAGGAACACTAGGTACAGGCAAAGGCATATATAAACCATGAGGATTGAGTCGTGACTTAGCTTTTTGACGTGTAGTGCAGCGAGCAATAAAACGCTCAACATCCCGTCTCATTTTTGGCCAAAAGAAATGTGTAGCAAGTATGTCCTCCGTCTTCTTCATGCCAAAGTGTCCCATTAGTCCTCCTCCATGCGCCTCCTGCAACAACAAAAGATGAACGGAGCTAGCTGGAATGCATAGCTTGTTAGCACGGAACACAAATCCATCATTAACGATGAACTTGTTCCATGTTCTTCCTTCTTTACAATTCTGCAATACATCTTTAAAATCAGCATCATGCACATATTGATCTTTGATGGTCTCCAAACGAAATATTTTGAAGTCAAGTTGTGAAAGCATAGTATAGCGACGACACAATGCATCAGCAATAACATTTTCTTTATCCTTCTTGTGTTTAATGACATAAGGGAACGTCTCAATGAATTCAACCCATTTAGCATGTCTACGATTCAGTTTAGCTTGACTTTTAATATGTTACAAAGATTCATGATCAGAATGTATAACAAATTCTTTGGGCCATAAATAATATTGCCATGTTTCTAAAGTCCGAACAAGAGCATATAATTCTTTATCATAAGTAGAATAATTCAGACTAGCCCACTCAATTTTTCAGAAAAGTATGCAACAGGGTTGCCATCTTGTAATAACACACCTCCTAATCCAATTCCACTAGCATCACATTCAAGCTCAAAAGTCTTATTAAAATTAGGAAGTTGGAGTAAAGGAGCATGTGTCAACTTATCTTTCAATACCGTGAAGGCTTCTTCCTGTGCGGTACCCCAGACAAAAGGCACATCCTTCTTTGTAAGCTCATTGAGAGGTGCAGCAATGGTGCTGAAATCTCTCACAAAACGCCTATAGAATCCAGGGAGGCCAAGAAAACTCCTCACTTGTGTGACCGTTTTGGGCTGCGGCCAACTCTCAATAGCTTCAATCTTGGCTTTATCAACTTCAATTCCCTGTGGAGTAACAACATAACCAAGAAAAAACACTCGGTCGGTGCAAAAGGTGCACTTCCCAAGGTTACCAAACAAACGTGCATCACGTAGAGCAATAAAAAAAGCACGTAAATGTTCCAAATGTTCTTCCAAAGATCTGCTATAAATCAATATGTCATCAAAGTAAACTACCACAAATCGTCCAATGAAAGCACGTAAAACTTCGTTCATTAATCTCATGAAAGTACTAGGTGCATTAGTTAACCCAAAAGGCATGACTAACCACTCATATAAACCAAACTTAGTTTTAAATGTTGTTTTCCATTCATCTCCCAATTTCATACGAATTTGATGGTATCCACTACGCAAATCAACTTTGGAGAATATTGTAGAGCCACTCAATTCATCAAGCATATCATCTAGCCTAGGAATAGGATGACGATAACGAATAGTAATATTATTAATGCCTCTACAATCAACACACATACGTGATGTACCATCCTTTTTCAGCACTAGAATAATAGGAACAGCACAAGGACTAAGGGATTCGCGTATATAACCTTTGTCGAGCAGCTCTTGTACTTGACGCATAATCTCCTTCGTCTCCTCTGGATTGGTACGGTATGGCGCACGGTTTGGCAGTGAAGCACCGGGAATTAAGTCAATCTGATGCTCAATCCCTCGAATAGGCAGTAATCCCGATGGCACGTCTTGTGGAAAGACGTCAGCGAACTCCTGCAAGATGTTAGTGACAGAAGGAGGCAAAGAGGAAGGCACGTCCTCGAATGAAAATAATGCCTCTTTGCACACAAAAGCATAACACACAGAATTGCTGAAATCTAGCTCATCAATATCAGATTTGGTGGCAAATAAACATGCACTTTTCAATTTTATTTCAGAAGCAACACTAGATGGTTTATTATTAGGCTTCATTTGTTGCTTAAATTCTTTTGCCACAATCTGATTTTCGCTCTTATTCTTCTCCTGTTTTGCTTTATTAGCTCTATTAATATCATCTTTCAAAATAGAATCCGGAGTCATAGGAAGCAAAGTAATATTTTTATCCTTATGAACAAGAGTATACTGATTGTTTCTACCATGGTGTACAGAATTTTTATCAAATTGCCATGGTCTACCCAGTAATAAGGAACATGCTTGCATAGGTACCACATCACAATCAACATAATCAGCATATGTAGAGATACTAAAATGCACACAAATAGTACGTGTTACCTTAACCTTGCCACTATTGTTGAACCATTGGATGTAGTAAGGATGTGGATGTGGTCTTGTGGTGAGAGAAAGCTTCTCCACCATCTCCATGCTAGCCAAGTTGTTGCAGCTCCCTCTGTCTATGATGATGCGCACAGAACGTTCCTTCACAACTCCCTTGGTATGGAACAAATTGTGCCTCTGATTTGGCTCAGCTTGTGTGACCTGCACACTCAAAACACGTTGAGCAACTAAACATTCATACCTGTCAGCGTCTTCAGGAGCCATGTATTGCGTCTCATGATCAAAATCATCTCCACCGTGTTCTTCACGTGTAATAGGAGCCAATGTCTCCTCATCATAGTCACTAGCGGACTCATACCAACCATCCTCAGTAGCAATCATCCCACGCTGAGATTTGCATTCTCTCGCATAATGACCTCTTCCCTTACAACGACGACAAATAATATCACTTGTGTGCCCAGTTGATGACATGGAAGAAGAAGAACTCTGTGTAGGCCCGGCAGGTGCGCTCTTGGCAGATAGTGGAGGTTGTGCCTGCTTTCTTGTATCACGGCTGGAGGTAGCATCTGATGGAGGTGCTGGTGTAGTGGAAGTAGAGGATGCACGCGGTGTCCATGATGAAAGTCGACTTGCAGAAAAGTTAGTTTGCGCCAATGCTTGTCGATCCTGCACTTCACGTTCAGCTTTACAAGCAAGATGGAATAAACGAGTGATATTAGTATACTCCTTATACTCTAGAATGGTCTGAATCTCTCTATTTAATCCACCTATAAAACGTGCAAGCATAGCTTCATTCTCCTCAACAATACCACATCTAATCATGCCAGTTTGTAAGTCCTGATAATATTCTTCTACAGAATTTTTTCCTTGTCTTAAACGCTGCAATTTTTGAAGCAATTCACGTTGATAATATGGTGGAATCCAACGAGTACGCATAGCAGTTTTCAAAGCAGCCCAAGTAGTTGGAATAGGATATAATCTACAATGTTCAGACCACCAGACACATGCAAAACTAGTGAAAGCACAAACAGCAGCGGCAACCCGTCTCTCCTCGGGATATTCTAAACATGTAAAATGTTGTTCAGTTTCTAACTCCCAAGTAAGATATATATCAGGAACATATCTACCCTCAAATGGTGGAATATTCAATTTCAGTTTCGGAATATGGTCATTATCTCGTACCTGAGGTGGTAGTGCAGGCCTACCATTGCGAATATATACCGAGGTCGACCTGCTTTGGTGGTGGTCTTTGGTGGCTGCACGTAGTTCTGATTTTGATCAACCTCATCCTCATAATATTCCTCCACCTCTGCGATAATAACAGCAGGAGCTCTGAAACACCAACAGCGATGAGCAGCGGCACCAGAATTTTGTCCTGGCTCAATAGGAACACGCTGTGCTCATCCATACTGATTCGGAAGGGGGTGTTGTTGCAGTAGTTGTTGCAGAGGTGCGACAGGTGCAGCCGGCGGTGGTTGTGGGAGACGTTTGAGTAATTCATCGAACTTGGCGTCCAACTTGGTGTCAATTGTCTTCTCAATGACATCCATCCTCTCCAATGCCTTTCCAAAGCTGGCCATCACGTCTTCCACCTGTTGACCCAACATTTGATGAAACTTATCATGAAGGTCCTTGTTCGTCATGTTCTCCCAGTCAATCTCGTCGGCGTGTGTTCCTGCCATAGTTGAACAAAATCACGACGCTGCACGAAAACAAGGGAGAAGCACACTCTGAATTTTTTTTCACTCTTTTTTTTGCACTCCTTTTTTGCGAAAATCACTATAATGGCGAGTGTCTCAAAACTCTTCCCAAGTCAAGAGAACAGGATAGGCAAGAAATTTTTTCGACCAATTTTTTTTTCGACTACCCGGACCCAAAAAACTGGAAATTGGTCAAAAAAACTTTCTATAACAGCGACTGTCTCAATATGCTTAGAAACACCTAAAAATAGGATAGCCAGAAATTTTTTTGTCCAGTGCGTTTTTGGAAAAGTTTGGGCCTAAACGGAGGGTGGTTTCCTGATAGAGGCAAAGGTGTCCCGTCTTTCGATGAGATGGTGGATTTCGCTTTGGTGGAAGTCGACTTTGACGATCCGACTACTGAACGTGCGAGGACGTCGCGCGCCTTAGCAATCGCTAACCCAACTCCGAGAGGTTATTGACCACGCCGAGCACGATCAACGACCACGAGGGTCTGCATTTCCTGCGAGCAAACGAAGAACAAGCAAGAAACTGAGATTGCAATCTGGATATTGCGAATATAAGATGAAAGCTTTATTGATCAAGGTGGAGTTCTATGGCGCCTTTGTGCAGTCGTTGAACACAAGCGGCACGCGAAGTTGCAGCTATGGCAAACTTTTAATCTAAACAAAACCCAAAGTCTAAGCGGTGCCCTAAGGGCTGTATATATGGAGGAAGAGGGGTGAATTTCGTGGCCCTTGGTGGAGGGGTCGAAACTAACCCTATCTCATGTTTCCCCACACATACGGACTCTAAAAATAGCCTATACTAATGTATTTCGAAATTACATGGGCCTGGCCCAATAATAAGGTGTGTGAGCACCTAGAATAGCCTCTGGACGAAATTTATGAAGTGGCATCTTGTATATTTCGTCCAAGGCTTCATGCACTCATTATGGTGGCTTCAAAGTCCTGAAATCATCACTTGTAACTCCATTCTTGTCCCCTTAGCATGCCATCATCTCCATGCTTGTTCTTGCTCCAATGTTCATCCTTCTCCAAGCTAGGCCCTTCATTTGTAAGCAAAACAAATGTATCCAATTTAAGCGATATCATATTCTCATGAACATTAGAATCATTACCAAGAAAGCGAAAGTACACGGTAATTTAGTTGGCGTCTTGTGAGCTCTAGTAATTGGTCCAAGTATATATAGCAGCAGGGGCTATGGGTGTAACAATGGTATTGATGTCCTCATCATCCTCCCTTCTTGAAATGAAGTCGTCCTCGACGGAAGTTCATCTTCCTCACCCAAATATGGCTTCAAATCTGCAATGTTAAAAGTGGGACTAACCCCAAAATCTGCAGGCAGCTCAAGTTTATATGCATTATCATTTACTTTGTCCAACACCTTAAAGGGACCAGCAGCACGTGGCATTAGCTTTGATTTGCGCAAATCGGAAATCTATCCTTACATAAATGTAACCAAACAAGATCTCGGTGCAAACACAACATGTTTTCTACCCTTATCTCCAGCAAGTTTATATTTAGCATTCATACGCTCAATGTTTTCCTTAGTTAACTCATGCATTTTTAAAATCAATTCAGCACACGTTCTTTAGCATCAAAATTAACCTTCTCCGAAGATGGAAGAGGCAACAAATCAATAGGTGCACGAGGTAGGAAACCATACACAACTTCAAAAGGGCACATCTTAGTAGTAGAATGCAATGAGCGATTATAAGCAAATTCAATATGAGGCAAGCATTCCTCCCACATTTTCTTATTATTCTTTAGAACAGCCCTAAGCATAGTAGACAATGTTCTATTGACTACTTCAGTTTGTCCATCGGTTTGGGGTGACAAGTAGTACTAAAAAGCAGTTTAGTCCCCAACTTAGCCCATAAACATCTCCAAAAGTGGCTAAGAAATTTAGTATCACGATTTGAAACAATAGTATTTGGCACACCATGCAAGCGAATAATTTCACGAAAGAACAAATCAGCAACATTGACAGCATCATCGCTTTTATGACATGGTATAAAATGTGCCATTTTGAGAATCTATCCACGACAACAAATATGCTATCCTCCCTTCTTTGTTCTAGGTAAACCTAAAACAAAGTCCATAGATATATCCTCCCAAGGAACACTAGGTCTTGGCAAAGGCATATATAAACCATGAGGATTGAGTCGTGACTTAGCTTTTTGACATGTAGTGCAATGAGCAATAAAACGCTCAACATCCGTCTCATCTTTGGCCAAAAGAAATGTGTAGGAAATCGTCCTCCGTCTTCTTCACGCCAAAGTGTCCCATTAATCCTCCTCCATCGCCTCCTGCAACAACAAAAGACGAACGGAGCTAGCTGGAATGCATAGCTTGTTAGCACGGAACACAAATCCATCATTAACGACAAACTTGTTCCATGTTCTTCCTACTTTACAATTCTGCAATACATCTTTAAAATCAGCATCATGCACATATTGATCTTTGATGGTCTCCAAAGCAAATATTTTGAAGTCAAGTTGTGAAAGCATAGTATAGCGACGAGACAATGCATCAGAATAACATTTTCTTTACCCTTCTTGTGTTTAATGACATAAGGAAAGTCTCAATGAATTCAACCCATTTAGCATGTCTACGATTCAGTTTAGCTTGACTTTTAATATGTTTCAAAGATTCATGATCAGAATGTATAACAAATTCTTTGGGCCATAAATAATGTTGCCATGTTTCTAAAGTCCGAACAAGAGAATATAACTCTTTATCATAAGTAGAGTAATTCAGACTAGGCCCACTCAATTTTTCAGAAGAGTATGCAACAGGTTTGCCATCTTGTAATAACACACCTCCGAATCCAATTCCACTAGCATCACATTCAAGCTCAAAAGTCTTATTAAAATCAGGAAGTTGGAGTAAAGGAGCATGTGTCAACTTAGCTTTCAATACCGTGAAGGCTTCTTCCTGTGCGGTACCCCAAACAAAAGGCACATCCTTCTTTGTAAGCTCGTTGAGAGGTGCAGCAATGGTGCTGAAATCTCTCACAAAATGCCTATAGAAACCAGCGAGGCCAAGCACTAGCGGACTCATACCAACCATCCTCAGAGCAATCATCCCACGCTGAGATTTGCATTCTCTCGATAATGACCTCTTCCCTTACAACGACGACAAATAATATCACTTGTGTGCCCAGTTGATGACATGGAAGAAGAAGAGCTCTGTGTAGGCCCGGCAGTGCGCTCTTGGCGATAGTGGAGGTTGTGCCTGCTTTCTTGTATCACGGCTGGAGGTAGCATCGATGGAGGTGCTGGTGTAGTGGAAGTAGAGGATGCACGCGGTGTCCATGATGAAAGTCGACCTGCAGAAAAGTTAGTTTGTGCCAATGCTTGTTGATCCTGCACTTCACGTTCAGCTTTACAAGCAAGATGGAATAAACGAGTGATATTAGTATACTCCTTATACTCTAGAATGGTCTGAATCTCTCTGTTTAATCCACCTATAAAACGTGCAAGCATAGCTTCATTCTCTTCAACAATACCACATCTAATCATGCCAGTTTGCAAGTCCTGATAATATTCTTCTACAGAATTTTTTCCTTGTCTTAAACGCTGCAATTTTTGAAGCAATTCACGTTGATAATATGGTGGAATCCAACGAGTACGCATAGCAGTTTTCAAAGCAGCCCAAGTAGTTGGAATAGGATATAATCTACAATGTTCAGACCACCAGACACATGCAAAACTAGTGAAAGCACAAACAGCAGCAGCAACCCGTCTCTCCTCGGGATATTCTAAACATGTAAAACGTTGTTCAGTTTCTAACTCCCAAGTAAGATATATATCAGGAACATATCTACCCTCAAATGGTGGAATATTCAATTTCAGTTTCGGAATATGGTCATTATCTCGTACCTGAGGTGGTAGTGCAGGCCTACCATTGCGAATATATACCTGAGGTCGACCTGCTGGTGGTGGTGCTGGTGGCTGCACGTAGTTCTGATTTTGATCAACCTCATCCTCATAATATTCCTCCACCTCTGCAGTAACAGCAGGAGCTACAGAAACACCAACAGCAGTAGCAGCGGCACCAGAATTTTGTCCTGGCTCAATAGGAACACGCTGTGCTCATCCATACTGATTCGGAAGGGGGTGTTGTTGCAGTAGTTGTTGCAGAGGTGCGACAGGTGCAGCCGGCGGTGGTTGTGGGAGACGTTTGAGTAATTCATCGAACTTGGCGTCCAACTTGGTGTCAATTGTCTTCTCAATGACATCCATCCTCTCCAATGCCTTTCCAAAGCTGGCCATCACGTCTTCCACCTGTTGACCCAACATTTGATGAAACTTATCATGAAGGTCCTTGTTCGTCATGTTCTCCCAGTCAATCTCGTCGGCGTGTGTTCCTGCCATAGTTGAACAAAATCACGACGCTGCACGAAAACAAGGGAGAAGCACACTCTGAATTTTTTTTCACTCTTTTTTTTGCACTCCTTTTTTTGCCGAAAATCACTATAATGGCGAGTGTCTCAAAACTCTTCCCAAGTCAAGAGAACAGGATAGGCAAGAAATTTTTTCGACCAATTTTTTTTTCGACTACCCGGACCCAAAAAACTGGAAATTGGTCAAAAAAACTTTCTATAACAGCGACTGTCTCAATATGCTTAGAAACACCTAAAAATAGGATAGCCAGAAATTTTTTTGTCCAGTGCGTTTTTGGAAAATTTTGGGCCTAAACGGAGGGTGGTTTCCTGATAGAGGCAAAGGTGTCCCGTCTTTCGATGAGATGGTGGATTTCGCTTTGGTGGAAGTCGACTTTGACGATCCGACTACGAACGTGCGAGGACGTCGCGCCTTAGCAATCGCTAACCCAACTCCGAGAGGTTATTGACCACGCCGGAGCACGATCAACCTGACCACGAGGGTCTGTTTCCTGCGAGCAAACGAAGAACAAGCAAGAAACTGAGATTGCAATCTGGATATTGCGAATATAAGATGAAAGCTTTATTGATCAAGGTGGAGTTCTATGACGCCTTTGTCTGGTCGTTGAACACAAACGAAGTACGCGAAGTTGCAGCTATGGCAAACTTTTAATCTAAACAAAACCCAAAGTCTAAACGGTGCCCTAAGGGCTGTATATATGGAGGAAGAGGGGGTGAATTTCGTGGCCCTTGGTGGAGGGGTCCGAAACTAACCCTATCTCATGTTTCCCCACACATACGGACTCTAAAAATAGCCTATACTAATGTATTTCGAAATTACATGGGCCTGGCCCAATAATAAGGTGACGCAGCACCTAGAATAGCCTCTGGACGAAATTTATGAAGTGGCATCTTGTATATTTCGTCCAAGGCTTCATGCACTCATTATGGTGGCTTCAAAGTCCTGAAATCATCACTTGTAACTCCATTCTTGTCCCCCTTGCATGCCATCATCTCCATGCTTGTTCTTGCTCCAATGTTCATCCTTCTCCAAGCTAGGCCCTTCATTTGTAAGCAAAACAAATGTATCCAATTTAGGCAGATCATATTCTCATGAACATTAGAATCATTACCAAGAAACGAAAGTACCGGTAATTTAGTTGGCGTCTGTGAGCTCTAGTAATTGGTCCAAGATATATAGCAGCAGGGCTATGGGTGTAACAATGGTATTGATGTCCTCATCATCCTCCCTTCTTGAAATGAAGTCGTCCTCGACGGAAGTTCATCTTCCTCACCCAAATATGGCTTCAAATCTGCAATGTTAAAAGTGGGACTAACCCCAAAATCTGCAGGCAGCTCAAGTTTATATGCATTATCATTTACTTTGTCCAACACCTTAAAGGGACCAGCAGCACGTGGCATTAGCTTTGATTTGCAAATCGGAAATCTATCCTTACGCAAATGTAACCAAACAAGATCTCCGGTGCAAACACAACATGTTTTCTACCCTTATCTCCAGCAAGTTTATATTTAGCATTCATACGCTCAATGTTTTCCTTAGTTAACTCATGCATTTTTAAAATCAATTCAGCACGTTCTTTAGCATCAAAATTAACCTTCTCCAAGATGGAAGAGGCAACAAATCAATAGGTGCACGAGGTAGGAAACCATACACAACTTCAAAAGGGCACATCTTAGTAGTAGAATGCAATGAACGATTATAAGCAAATTCAATATGAGGCAAGCATTCTCCCACATTTTCTTATTATTCTTTAGAACAGCCCTAAGCATAGTAGACAATGTTCTATTGACTACTTCAGTTTGTCCATCGGTTTGGGGGTGACAAGTAGTACTAAAAGCAGTTTAGTCCCCAACTTAGCCCATAAACATCTCCAAAAGTGGCTAAGAAATTTAGTATCACGATTTGAAACAATAGTATTTGGCACACCATGCAAGCTTAATAATTTCACGAAAGAACAAATCAGCAACATTGACAAGATCATCGCTTTTATGACATGGTATAAAATGTGCCATTTTCGAGAATCTATCCACGACAACAAATATGCTATCCTCCCTTCTTTGTTCTAGGTAAACCTAAAACAAAGTCCATAGATATATCCTCCCAAGGAACACTAGGTACGGCAAAGGCATATATAAACCATGAGGATTGAGTCGTGACTTAGCTTTTTGACATGTAGTGCAATGAGCAATAAAACGCTCAACATCCCGCCTCATCTTTGGCCAAAAGAAATGTGTAGGAAATACGTCCTCCGCCTTCTTCACGCCAAAGTGTCCCATTAATCCTCCTCCATGCGCCTCCTGCAACAACAAAAGACGAACGGAGCTAGCTGGAATGCATAGCTTGTTAGCACGGAACACAAATCCATCATTAACGACAAACTTGTTCCATGTTCTTCCTTCTTTACAATTCTGCAATACATCTTTAAAATCAGCATCATGCACATATTGATCTTTGATGGTCTCCAAAGCAAATATTTTGAAGTCAAGTTGTGAAAGCATAGTATAGCGACGAGACAATGCATCAGGAATAACATTTTCTTTACCCTTCTTGTGTTTAATGACATAAGGGAAAGTCTCAATGAATTCAACCCATTTAGCATGTCTACGATTCAGTTTAGCTTGACTTTTAATATGTTTCAAAGATTCATGATCAGAATGTATAACAAATTCTTTGGGCCATAAATAATGTTGCCATGTTTCTAAAATCCGAACAAGAGAATATAACTCTTTATCATAAGTAGAGTAATTCAGACTAGGCCCACTCAATTTTTCAGAAGAGTATGCAACAGGTTTGCCATCTTGTAATAACACACCTCCGAATCCAATTCCACTAGCATCACATTCAAGCTCAAAAGTCTTATTAAAATCAGGAAGTTGGAGTAAAGGAGCATGTGTCAACTTAGCTTTCAATACCGTGAAGGCTTCTTCCTGTAGCGGTACCCCAAACAAAAGGCACATCCTTCTTTGTAAGCTCGTTGAGAGGTGCAGCAATGGTGCTGAAATCTCTCACAAAACGCCTATAGAAACCAGCGAGGCCAAGGAAACTCCTCACTTGTGTGACCGTTTGGGCTGCGGCCAACTCTCAATAGCTTCAATCTTGGGTTTATCAACTTCAATTCCTGTGGAGTAACAACATAGCCAAGAAAAGATACTCGGTCGGTGCAAAAGGTGCACTTCCCAAGGTTACCAAACAAACGTGCATCACGTAGAGCATTAAAAACAGCACATAAATGTTCCAAATGTTCTTCCAAAGATTTGCTATAAATCAGTATATCATCAAAATAGACTACCACAAATCGTCCAATGAAAGCGCGTAAAACTTCGTTCATTAATCTCATGAAAGTACTAGGTGCATTAGTTAACCCAAAAGGCATGACTAACCACTCATATAATTCAAACTTAGTTTTAAATGTTGTTTTCCATTCATCTCCCAATTTCATACGAATTTGATGGTATCCACTACGCAAATCAACTTTGGAGAATATTGTAGTGCCACTCAATTCATCAAGCATATCATCTAGCCTAGGAATAGGGTGACGATAACGAATATTAATATTATTAATGCCTCTACAATCAACACACATACGTGACGTACCATCCTTTTTCGGCACTAGAATAATAGGAACAGCACAAGGACTAAGGGATTCGCGATATAACCTTTGTCGAGCAGCTCCTCAGACTTGACGATAATCTCCTTCGTCTCCTCCGGATTGGTACGGTATGGTGCACGGTTGGGTAATGATGCACCGGAATTAAGTCAATTTGATGCTCAATCCTCGAATAGGTGGTAATCCGGTGGCACGCCTTGTGGAAAGACGTCGGCGAACTCCCTGCAAAATGTTAGTGACAGCAGGGGCAAAGAGGCAGGCACGTCCTCGAATGAAAATAATGCCTCTTTGCACACAAAAGCATAGCAAATAGATTTGCTAAAATCTAGCTCATCAATATCAGATTTGGTGGCAAGTAAACATGCACTTTTCAATTTAATTTCAGAAGCAACAGTAGATGGTTTATTGTTTGGCTTCATGTGTTGCTCAAATTCTTTTGCCACAATCTGATTTTCACTCTTATTTTTCTCCTGTTTTGCTTTATTAGCTCTATTAATATCATCTTTCAAAATTGATAGAGGCAAAGGTGTCCCGTCTTTCGATGAGATGGTGGATGTCGCTTTGGTGGAAGTCGACTTTGACGATCCGACTACGAACGTGCGAGGACGTCGCGCCTTAGCAACCGCTAAACCAACTCCGAGAGGTTATTGACCACGCCGGAGCACGATCAACTCCGACCACGAGGGTCTGTTTCCTGCGAGCAAACGAAGAACAAGCAAGAAACTGAGATTGCAATCTGGATATTGCGAATATAAGATGAAAGCTTTATTGAGCAAGGTGGGGTTCTCGTGACGCCTTTATGCAGTCGTTGAACACAAACGGCACGCTGTGAAGTTGCAGCTATGGCGAACTTTTAATGTAAACAAAACCCAAAGTCTAAACGGTGCCCTAAGGGCTGTATATATGGAGGAAGAGGGGGTGAATTTCGTGGCCCTTGGTGGAGGGGTCCAAAACTAACCCTATCTCTTGTTTCCCCACACATACAGACTCTAAAAAATAGCCTATACTAATGTATTTCGAAATTACATGGGCCTGGCCCAATAATAAGGTGACGCAGCACCTAGAATAGCCTCTGGACGAAATTTATGAAGTGGCATCTTGTATATTTCGTCCAAGGCTTCATGCACTCATTATGGTGGCTTCAAAGTCCTGAAATCATCACTTGTCACTCCATTCTTGTCCCCCTTGCGCATGCCATCATCTCCATGCTTGTTCTTGCTCCAATGTTCATCCTTCTCCAAGCTAGGCCCTTCATTTGTAAGCAAAACAAATGTATCCAATTTAGGCAGCATCATATTCTCATGAACATTGAATCATTACCAAGAAGCGAAAGTACCGGTAATTTAGTTGGCGTCTTGTGAGCCCTAGTAATTGGTCCAAGATGTATAGCAGCAGGGGCTGTGGGTGTAACAATGGTATTGATGTCCTCATCCTCCTCCCTTCTTGAAATGAAGTCGTCCTCGACGGAAGTTCATCTTCCTCACCCAAATATGGCTTCAAATCTGCAATGTTAATAGTGGGACTAACCCCAAAATCTGCAGCAGCTCAAGTTTATATGCATTATCATTTACTTTCTCCAACACCTTAAAGGTACCAGCAGACACGTGGCATTAGCTTTGATTTGCGCAAATCAGAAATCTATCCTTATGCAAATGTAACCAAACAAGATCTCCGGTGCAAACACAACATGTTTTATACCCTTATCTCCAGCAAGTGTATATTTAGCATTCATACGCTCAATGTTTTCCTTAGTTAACTCATGCATTTTTAAAATCAATTCAGCACGTTCTTTAGCATCAAAATTAACCTTCTCCCAAGATGGAAGAGGCAACAAATCAATAGGTGCACGAGGTAGGAAACCATACACAACTTCAAAAGGGCACATCTTAGTAGTAGAATGCAATGAACGATTATAAGCAAATTCAATATGAGGCAAGCATTCCTCCCACATTTTCTTATTTTTCTTTAGAACAGCCCTAAGCATAGTAGACAATGTTCTATTGACTACTTCAGTTTGTCCATCGGTTTGGGGGTGACAAGTAGTACTAAAAGCAGTTTAGTCCCCAACTTAGCCCATAAACATCTCCAAAAGTGGCTAAGAAATTTAGTATCACGATCTGAAACAATAGTATTTGGCACACCATGTAAACGAATAATTTCACGAAAGAACAAATCAGCAACATTGACAAAGATCATCGCTTTTATGACATGGTATAAAGTGTGCCATTTTCGAGAATCTATCCACGACAACAAATATGCTATCCTCCCTTCTTTGTTCTGGGTAAACCTAAAACAAAGTCCATAGATATATCCTCCCAAGGAACACTAGGTACAGGCAAAGGCATATATAAACCATGAGGATTGAGTCGTGACTTAGCTTTTTGACATGTAGTGCAATGAGCAATAAAACGCTCAACATCCCGCCTCATCTTTGGCCAAAAGAAATGTGTAGCAAGTACGTCCTCCGCCTTCTTCACGCCAAAGTGTCCCATTAGTCCTCCTCCATGCGCCCCCGCAACAACAAAAGACTAACGGAGCTAGCTGGAATGCATAGCTTGTTAGCACGAACACAAATCCATCATTAACGACAAACTTGTTCCATGTTCTTCCTTCTTTACAATTTGGCAATACATCTTTAAAATTAGCATCATGCACATATTGATCTTTGATGGTCTCCAAACCAAATATTTTGAAGTCAAGTTGTGAAAGCATAGTATAGCGACGAGACAATGCATCAGCAATAACATTTTCTTTACCCTTCTTGTGTTTAATGACATAAGGGAAAGTCTCAATGAATTCAACCCATTTAGCATGTCTACGATTCAGTTTAGCTTGACTTCTAATATGTTTCAAAGATTCATGATCAGAATGTATAACAAATTCTTTGGGCCATAAATAATGTTGCTATGTTTCTAAAGTCCGAACAAGAGCATATAATTCTTTATCATAAGTAGAGTAATTCAGACTAGGCCCACTCAATTTTTCAGAAAAGTATGCAACAGGTTTGCCATCTTGTAATAACACACCTCCTAATCCAATTCCACTAGCATCACATTCAAGCTCAAAAGTCTTATTAAAATCAGGAAGTTGGAGTAAAGGAGCATGTGTCAACTTATCTTTCAATGCCGTGAAGGCTTCTTCCTGTGCGGTACCCCAAACAAAAGGCACATTCTTCTTTGTAAGCTCGTTGAGAGGTGCAGCAATGGTGCTGAAATCTCTCACAAAACGCCTATAGAAACCAGCGAGGCCAAGGAAACTCCTCACTTGTGTGACCGTTTTGGGCTGCGGCCAACTCCCAATAGCTTCAATCTTGGCTTTATCAACTTCAATTCCCTGTGGAGTAACAACATAGCCAAGAAAAGATACTCGGTCGGTGCAAAAGGTGCACTTCCCAAGGTTACCAAACAAACGTGCATCACGTAGAGCATTAAAAACAGCACGTAAATGTTCCAAATGTTCTTCCAAAGATTTGCTATAAATCAGTATATCATCAAAATAGACTACCACTGATAGAGGCAAAGGTGTCCCGTCTTTCGATGAGATGGTGGATTTCGCTTTGGTGAAAGTCGACTTTGGCGATCCGACTACGAGCGTGCGAGGACGTCGCGCCTTAGCAATCGCTAAACCAACTCCGAGAGGTTATTGACCACGCCGGAGCACGATCAACCTGACCACGAGGGTCTATTTCCTGCGAGCAAACGAAGAACAAGCAAGAAACTGAGATTGCAATCTGGATATTGCGAATTTAAGATGAATGCTTTATTGATCAAGGTGGGGTTCTGTGACGCCTTTGTCTGGTCGTGGAACACAAACGAAGTACGCGAAGTTGCAGCTATGGCGAACTTTTAATCTAAACAAAACCCAAGTCTAAACGGTGCCCTAAGGGCTGTATATATGGAGGAAGAGGGGGTGAATTTCGTGGCCCTTGGTGGAGGGGTCCGAAACTAACCCTATCTCTTGTTTTCCCACACATACGGACTCTAAAAATAGCCTATACTAATGTATTTCGAAATTACATGGGCCTGGCCCCATAATAAGGTGACGCAGCACCTAGAATAGCCTCTGGACGAACTTTATGAAGTGGCATCTTCTATATTTCGTCCAAGGCTTCGTGCACTCATTATGGTGGCTTCAAAGTCCTGAAATCATCACTTGTAACTCCATTCTTGTCCCCCTTAGCATGCCATCATCTCCATGCTTGTTCTTGCTCCAATGTTCATCCTTCTCCAAGCTAGGGCCTTCATTTGTAAGCAAAACAAATGTATCCAATTTAGGCAGCATCATATTCTCATGAACATTAGAATCATTACCAAGAAACGAAAGTACCGGTAATTTAGTTGGCATCTTGTGAGCTCTAGTAATTGGTCCAAGATGTATAACAGCAGGGCTATGGGTGTAACAATGGTATTGATGTCCTCATCATCCTCCCCTTCTTGAAATGAAGTCGTCCTCGACGGAAGTTCATCTTCCTCACCCAAATATGGCTTCAAATCTGCAATGTTAAAAGTAGGACTAACCCCAAAATCTGCAGGCAGCTCAAGTTTATATGCATTATCATTTATTTTCTCCAACACCTTAAAGGGACCAGCAGCACGTGGCATTAGCTTTGATTTGCGCAAATCAGAAATCTATCCTTACGCAAATGTAACCAAACAAGATCTCCGGTGCAAACACAACATGTTTTCTACCCTTATCTCCAGCAAGTTTATATTTAGCATTCATACGCTCAATGTTTTCCTTAGTTAACTCATGCATTTTAAAATCAATTCAGCACGTTCTTTAGCATCAAAATTAACCTTCTCCGAAGATGGAAGAGGCAACAAATCAATAGGTGCACGAGGTAGGAAACCATACACAACTTCAAAAGGGCACATCTTAGTAGTAGAATGCAATGAACGATTATAAGCAAATTCAATATGAGGCAAGCATTCCTCCCACATTTTCTTATTTTTCTTTAGAACAGCCCTAAGCATAGTAGACAATGTTCTATTGACTACTTCTGTTTGTCCATCAGTTTGGGGGTGACAAGTAGTACTAAAAGCAGTTTAGTCCCCAACTTAGCCCATAAACATCTCCAAAAGTGGCTAAGAAATTTAGTATCACGATCTGAAACAATAGTATTTGGCACACCATGCAAGCGAATAATTTCACGAAAGAACAAATCAGCAACATTGACAAAGATCATCGCTTTTATGACATGGTATAAAGTGTGCCATTTTCGAGAATCTATCCACGACAACAAATATGCTATCCTCCCTTCTTTGTTCTAGGTAAACCTAAAACAAAGTCCATAGATATATCCTCCCAAGGAACACTAGGTACAGGCAAAGGCATATATAAACCATGAGGATTGAGTCGTGACTTAGCTTTTTGACATGTAGTGCAGCGAGCAATAAAACGCTCAACATCCCGCCTCATCTTTGGCCAAAAGAAATGTGTAGCAAGTACGTCCTCCGTCTTCTTCACGCCAAAGTGTCCCATTAGTCCTCCTCCATGCGCCTCCTGCAACAACAAAAGACGAACGGAGCTAGCTGGAATGCATAGCTTGTTAGCACGAACACAAATCCATCATTAACGACAAACTTGTTCCATGTTCTTCCTTCTTTACAATTCTGCAATACATCTTTAAAATCAGCATCATGCACATATTGATCTTTGATGGTCTCCAAACCAAATATTTTGAAGTCAAGTTGTGAAAGCATAGTATAGCGACGAGACAATGCATCAGCAATAACATTTTCTTTACCCTTCTTGTGTTTAATGACATAAGGAAAGTCTCAATGAATTCAACCCATTTAGCATGTCTACGATTCAGTTTAGCTTGACTTTTAATATGTTTCAAAGATTCATGATCGAATGTATAACAAATTCTTTGGGCCATAAATAATGTTGCCATGTTTCTAAAGTCCGAACAAGAGCATATAATTCTTTATCATAAGTAGAATAATTCAGACTAGGCCCATTCAATTTTTCAGAAAAGTATGCAACAGGTTTGCCATCTTGTAATAACACACCTCCTAATCCAATTCCACTAGCATCACATTCAAGCTCAAAAGTCTTAGTAAAATCAGGAAGTTGGAGTAAAGGAGCATGTGTCAACTTAGCTTTCAATACCGTGAAGGCTTCTTCCTGTGCGGTACCCCAAACAAAAGGCACATCCTTCTTTGTAAGCTCGTTGAGAGGTGCAGCAATGGTGCTGAAATCTCTCACAAAACGCCTATAGAAACCAGCGAGGCCAAGGAAACTCCTCACTTGTGTGACCGTTTTGGGCTGCGGCCAACTCTCAATAGCTTCAATCTTGGCTTTATCAACTTCAATTCCCTGTGGAGTAACAACATAGCCAAGAAAAGATACTCGGTCGGTGCAAAAGGTGCACTTCCCAAGGTTACCAAACAAACGTGCATCACGAGAGCATTAAAAACAACACGTAAATGTTCCAAATGTTCTTCCAAAGATTTGCTATAAATCAGTATATCATCAAAATAGACTACCACAAATCGTCCAATGAAAGCACGTAAAACTTCGCTCATTAATCTCATGAAAGTACTAGGTGCATTAGTTAACCCAAAAGGCATGACTAACCACTCATATAATCCAAACTTAGTTTTAAATGCTGTTTTCCATTCATCTCCCAATTTCATACGAATTTGATGGTATCCACTACGCAAATCAACTTTGGAGAATATTGTAGAGCCACTCAATTCATCAAGCATATCATCTAGCCTAGGAATAGGGTGACGATAACGAATAGTAATATTATTGATGCCTCTACAATCAACACACATACGTGACGTACCATCCTTTTTCGGCACTAGAATAATAGGAACAGCACAAGGACTAAGGGATTCGCGATATAACCTTTGTCGAGCAGCTCCTGTACTTGACGATAATTTCCTTCGTCTCCTCCGGATTGGTACGGTATGGTGCACGGTTGGGTAATGATGCACCGGAATTAAGTCAATTTGATGCTCAATCCCTCGAATAGGTGGTAATCCGGTGGCACGCCTTGTGGAAAGACGTCGTGAACTCCCTGCAAAATGTTAGTGACAGCAGGGGCAAAGAGGAAGGCACGTCCTCGAATGAAAATAATGCCTCTTTGCACACAAAAGCATAGCAAATAGATTTGCTAAAATCTAGCTCATCAATATCAGATTTGGTGGCAAGTAAACATGCACTTTTCAATTTAATTTCAGAAGCAACAGTAGATGGTTTATTATTAGGCTTCATGTGTTGCTCAAATTCTTTTGCCACAATCTGATTTTCACTCTTATTTTCTCCTGTTTTGCTTTATTAGCTCTATTAATATCATCTTTCAAAATGGACTCAGGAGTCATAGGAAGCAAAGTAATATTTTTATCCTTATGAACAAGAGTATACTTGATTGTTTCTACCATGGTGTGTGAATTTTTATCAAATTGCCATGGTCTACCAAGTAACAAGGAACATGCTTGCATAGGTACCACATCACAATCAACATAATCAGCATATGTAGAGATACTAAAATGCACACGAACAGACGTGTTACCTTAACCTTGCCGCTGTTGTTGAACCATTGGATGTAGTAAGGATGTGGATGTGGTCTTGTGGAGAGATAGCTTCTCCACCATCTCCATGCTAGCCAAGTTGTTGCAGCTCCCTCCATCTATGATGACGCTGAATAGAACGTTCCTTCACAACTCCTTTGTATGGAACAAATTATGCCTCTGATTTTGCTCAGCTTGTGTAACCTGCACACTCAAAACACGTTGAGCAACTAAACATTCATACCTGTCAGCATCTTCAGCAGCCATGTATTGTGTCTCATGATCAGAATCATCTCCACCGTGTTCCTCATGTGTAATAAGAGCCAAAGTCTCCTCATCATAGTCACTAGCGGACTCATACCCACCATCTGATGTAGGGTGGAACCCTAATTCGTCGATCTTTCACGTTTGGAGGGGATCCTACGGAGGGAATACGAAGAACACGCGGAAGCACAAGGGAAAACACGGGGAAAACGAGAGAGAATCACTCAACCAACAAGGGAATCGATCACACAAGTGCTAGATCATCATACACATAAGAGATACACGAGATCCAAAGTCAACAAAGGTAAGGATACAAAGGAACCGTTCTTCTCCCAGAGGAGGCCTTGATGTTCTTCCCTAGAAGGGGTCTTGAATCCGCTTGGGGGATCTTCTCCGAAGAGGTCGTGATCTCCGAGGAGAAGTATCCAAGTGGATGAGCAAAGGCTCTCACACAAACATGAGCTAATCCAGTGCTAACCCTAGCTAGGAGGAGGTGGGGGAGTTTATATAGCATATGTCCACGAAGGGGTAAGTGAGGAGGGGATACATGGGCCTCTCGCCCGACTCTGCGAGGCAAGCAGGCGGTAGTACCGGCCAAAGGCGGTAGTACCGCTCAAGCGGTAGTGCCGCTTGGGCTGAGCGGTAATACGGGCCCGGATCGTGCGAACACTAGTACTTGCCGGGTTGAGCGGTAGTGGCGAAGCGGCGATGGGGGGAGTAGTACCGCTGGTCAGCGGTAGTACCGCCACTGGGGCGGTAGTATCGCCGTCTCCGGTCTTCTTCCGTCGTCGCTTCCAGGCTTCCCTCGCGGATGGTGTAGTTGTTCCTTGGCGCTTGCACTCCTCCTCGTCGTCCTTAGTGTTCCGACAATACCTTTGTGTATGTGAAGTACATGTCGCACGTGTCACTTGCCGAACGGACTCTTGACATGGTGATGTCCATAGGATGCTCCGCATCATCTCCCCTCCCTTGGGAAGGATCCGACCTCGGATCGTGATCCTCATCACCATGGAAACGGTTGTCATAGACGGACTTGTAGTTGGAAGAAGTTGAAGACATGGCGCAATCCAAGTAGTCCAAGGTGTCGCCGGAGTGATAGACATGCAAAAGAGCAAACACAAGCAACACTGAAATACAATGGTTAGCGCACACAAAAGGTCCATCATGTAAGAATGAGTCCGTGCGGTAAGATTGGTCGTGACAAAGCGCATGAAGCATATCAAGATGATCTAGAATGAGATGCAAAGCATTCATGGGAGGAAATGCAATCATTGTGTAAACAAATGTGTTGTAAATATGATCTATGCAACCACGGTGCAAAATGATGTCATAGTGAGATGTTTTATCAATAGCATGAATATGGCAATGGATGCTCAATATGTATATGTTATCATGCAATTGATGATGGACAATATGATCATGATGTATGAATATGCCTTCAAGGTAGATCACAACAAATTTGCTAAGGAAATGCGCAAGCTCATATATCATGGATGACATGGGAATACAAGATGCAACAAGGCAATCACAATGTGAGTCAATCCATGCATAGTGTGCAAACTTGTGGTGAGTATGATACGTCCATCGAGCATGACATGTGTGAGCACAATCAAGAAATATGAAGGTGTTGGTGTACCAAAGCTCGATGTCGAGGCATGAGTGGAGTGTCGAAGGTGCATCCAATAAGTGCAAGCGCTCCTCAATGTGAAGGTCCATGTAGCCAATCTCCAATGTCGCTCCTCCTTTCACGAGATGTATCATGTAGACAACAAGAAGGAAACAACAATGAAAGAGTGACCCATCCAATATGCATATTTGAGGATTGCTCAAAGAGAAGGAGTTCACTTTATGAGAATGTCAAAATGTTGGTGCCGCACATCATGTATGCCTTCACATAACCAATATGTCGATAACGGCATCACCTTGTGAAACCTCCAAAATGAAAGAACATGACAAACACTCGGAAAAACAAATGAGGTTAGCGGAAATGCAAAACCTATCATTCGAGTGGTAAGATACCCAACAAGTGTATGCATCATGCTCATCATAAGAAAGTACAAGGGAGCGTGTCATAGTATGGAGGCATATGATGCAAGAACAACCATGTGCAATAGGCTCAATCAAACAAGCATGTATCACAAGTAAAGTGTCCAAATCTCCAAGATCAATAAGCATAGTAAGTTGGCACTCAATACAAGGTGATATGAGAGATGCAACTAATGGAGACAAGAGACAATGATCATGACAAATCAAGTGAGAGGCATCAACATCTATGTCATCAACCCAAGAAAGCAAGTAATAGTGGAACATGGGTGATGCAACATAGCAAGCAATCATAGCTATCAAGTCAAGCAAGCTAGTAGTGCAAAGATGCAACGTACTAGAAGGAATCATGGCAAGCATGTCATTGGTGCAAATAGTGTGCATGAATAATTCACAAGACATGGCACAAGCATGAAAGCAAGATGTGAGAAAAATAGCATGAATATCTCGGTGAGAAGCCATATGTAAATAGCAATAAGGCATAATGACTCTCCCAACACAACAAGCATCAATAGTATGGGGCACATGATAAACATGGCAAGACAAACAAGGATCTCCACCAAGCATGCAAATACACATAGGAGTAGCATAATTGTGAATCATGGGTAAATGCAAGCAAGGGTCACAATTGCATGGCAAAGGCATAGAAGCAAGCATAGTATGCAAAGTGAACACGGTAATATGAGCATAATGTGAGAAGTGGTAAATTGCCCATAGCCGTGTGAGAGCCAAGTAGAGGAGTTGCGCGTAGTCCTTGCGCGAAGGGAATGGTGGTAAGGATAGTCCACGGGATCCCAAAGCATCGTTGCTCTCAAGAGCTCGTTTAAATCAACTCTTGGGATTGAGAGGTTGACGAGTATACATGAGTACCTACACAAAACAAAGACAAAGGAAAAATTGTGTGTGCGTGGTATATGTACACATCATCCATCATGATGCTTGCGTGCATGTGTTTGTTAGCACAAAATAGCCAATGCTCAAATAAATGAGATGCGTGATATAGGAACATGTCATCCATCATGATAGGTTTGTTATTATTTATGGCATAATGGAGACTCAAAGGATGTAATGCATCATGAGAAATATCTAGAGCATTGTTATTCATGGAATGCATAAGGTGCATACTATCATGGGAATCATGCAAAGTATGAAATGCATCAAGATCTCCTAATATGTATGAGGAAACTATGGGGGTCTCCTCATGAGCATGAGTAGCAACATCACATGGAGAATATTGACAACATCCAAAACAATGCATATTCAAAACAATGTGATCATGGCATGACATATTGGATGAATTATGCAAATCATGTAAAGGAAGCATGGCAATATCATCACATGAAAAACAAAAGCCAATGACCATCATCTCATCATCTATGCCATAAGTGCAAATGGGATTGATTTTAATGGGGCGTGCATAGTTACTATGTTGAGATTGAAATGATGCAATATGGGAGATCTCACTCATAGCATATGACAAGTTCAATGGATTGTCAAACATGACGTGACCAATAGAATTTTCACAAGATATCCTATGTAGCATAGCATCACAACTAGGCAACTCAACATGCTCATCATCATATTTATCATAAATAGGTAAGTCAAGGCATGAAGAAGTCTCACTAGCATGAAGCATGGCAATAGGTTTGTCAACATCATGGGAGCAATCATTGTCAAGAGCGTCCACTAGTGGGACGAGAGAATCACCATCACCTATGTTACCTTTGGAGTGTCGCTCATGTGTTGTAGGTGAGGTGTTGAAGATCGTCTCGTTGTCATCTTCATCTTGATGGAACCATGTGGGGGGTGCATCATCGTCCATCATGGCCATCGTCGTCTCCATAGGAGGTATGGACTCATCAATGGTAGGCGTGTCGTCATGTAGGAGACCTAGCACCAAAGAAGAAAACACACTAGGAGTAGAGGTTAAGGCGTTAGAAATCATAGTGGCCTCACATGCCGTGTCAACTACCTCACTCACTAAGTGTTGTGGCTCACTCACTCCCTCAAGGATGCTCTCACTCATATGGCTGGTGGAGTCACTCAAGTGGCTCTCAACCTCACATAGGATGTGTGGCATGCTCTCATGTGTGGGGCTAGTGGTGGTCACACTCATCCTCTCAAAGGAAATGCTCTCAATGTCACATATGGTGGAGTCACTCATCTCTCTCATGGGGTGGTGGCTCTCCTCACATGGCACTTTGGGCATCTCGACATATGTGGGTGTCGGAGAGGTGTAGGTGCAAATGTCTCCATGCTCAACTCAGATCGCCGTGGTGAAGGGATGGCCCTTGCTCGACCTTCATGTCGTGCGTCTTGTTGTTGGAGGTCCATATGATGTGGCACCTCATAGCTCGTCTCCATGACCGAAGGGAGTTTCCCATGCTCGGCCATCTTCCTTGAGGGGCTTCCGAAGATGGAAGTGTCACCCTCGCTCGTAGGTGGTCGCCTTGGACTTGATGAAGTCAATGTAGGCGTACACGTGGGAAGTAGGCGAAGATGCCGTACGTCCAAAGGCGAAGATGCCTTGAGAACACTTGGCGAAGATGCCGAAGTGGTTGATGTAGCCGTAGCGCCGACTTGGTTGTGGTCGTCTCGCGGTCTTCTTTTGTGCTCTTGAAGCTTGGACTTGGCGTGATGTAGGGCTTGTTGGGACTTGTGCATTTGCGCTTGTGGAGCATCTTCATGATGATGATGTCGTTGTCGTGCTTGAGCTCGTAGTAGATGTCGTTCGTCGTCGTCGTGCACATGATGCTTGGAGGTGACTTGCCCTTCATGGCGGTGATGATCATGAACGTGATGGTGATCGCCATGTAGATGTGGACGAGGACGATTTGCACTTGCATCTTTTTCGCGCCCAAGACTTGTGGCTTGACCGTCGTCGCCTTGAGGATGATGAAGTGGAAGAAGACTTGATCAAGGCCGAATCTCTTCCATTCTCGCGTCTTGCTCCTCCTTTTGTGCGGCAAGCTTGTTGTCGACGTAGTCCCTTTTCCTTGCTTCGGAGTGACGAATGTCGATGGAGATGTTCTCGATGCGCTCTCGCAATCTTGATTGTGCGCCTTGCACTTGTCGTTGTAGATCGGAGATAGACGCTTTGGTGATGTAGTTGTTCACGCCGTCGTTGTTGTCGTAGACCGGAGAGGAAATGCCTTGCCTATCCATCACAAGACTCGAGCAAATATGAGTGGGAGAAAGAGAAGAACGTATACCAATGTACCTTTGACCAAAGTTGAAGATGAATCAAGTTCACTCAAATGTGGACAATGAAATAGCACTATTGGTACCGATCCCTGTCGATTCTCACACCTACACAAGTAAGGCTTATAGTGGAGCTCGGTGAGGATAGTGGCACAAAAATTTAATGCAAAATGTTAGCAAGAGTCAATAATGTTGAAAGAGATTCACAAATTCGCAAGCGAAACAAATGGACCAATAGCAAAGAATGGCACACGGAAACACACACACACGGATAGATAAATGGGGTCGTGCAACCAAGGAATGAGCTCAAAATGTGGAATCCACCAAAACGCTCGTGTTGCACAACTCAAGAGAGACGCTAGCACGATTGCTCAATAGGCGGATACGACACTTGTGCACAACCTATAAGATGCAAAATGGATATTCTTTCTATCCCAAGTATGCTATGTATGTATGGTTCCCGGTGTGTCTCTCAAGCATGATATCATATGATGTTGATTTGACAATCTTATGTGCAATGGGATGATGCTATGGCACTTGCTCACGAGCTCTTTGCTCTCTTTTTGCTTAAAAGCTTTTTCTCTTTTTTTTCTCTATGGTCACTTTTGTACAATGCACAAACCAAGATAGCAATTGTGTATATGCGGAACAAACTTGAGGCACAATGGATGATATGATACCAATATGATATGGTATGTATGCAATGGGAGGTATGGACCACTAATGTGCACAAGTAACGTTGCGGCAATACTCAAATGGCTAGTCTCGATAGGTAAGTGACATAAAATGGGCTAGGGGTTAACAATGCAATTGCAAGGAATATACAATGGTGTCGTCGAGGTTACCGCCTTTGCGATGATGAGTGGCGGTGTTCTTGGTGTAGATACCAAGATGATGGAGACTCGTCCTAAGTAGTCAAACACCTTAGGAAACGGAAAAACCGCAAACTCAAAATCTCAAATGACAAATGTCAAATGGTGGTAGCAGAAAGCGGTGGTGGTATGCACTTGGCAATGCGGAAGTGGGATGATGGGCTATACACGGTGTAAGAGTTGGAAGCACACGGTCCCTAAGTAGCCGAAACACCTTAGGAGACACAAGCCACAACTCAAACAAGCTCAAACAACTATTGGGTTAAGTTGGGTTGTCGGAAGTGTATGGTGGGTAAGGTTATGTGGAAGTGGTGGTGTCGGTGGTGGTTGATGAAGAAGCAACCGTCCCTAAGTAGCCTAAACACCTTAGGAGACTCAAATCGCAACTCAAACAACCACTAATGCTATAAGGAACAAAATGGGTTAGGTTGCGGAAGTCGGTGGTGGTTATGCGGATGTTGTGGTGGAAGCCCTAGGCAAAGATGCCAAAATTCACCAAATGTGATGGTGTCAAATGATGTTGTAACCTATCTAGGAGGAAGGAGAATGTCAATAGCTTCTCAACGAGCTAAAGAACGCGAAAATCGGACTCGGATGTGGAAGTTATGGTGGAAATGGTGAAACTCGAAAGCTGGAAATGTCCAGGGCGGTAGTACCGCTGGGAAGGGCGGTAGTACCGCTCGTGTCGGGTTTTTTCGACTTTTTCGGTTGAACAGGACCTGGCGGTAGTACCGCTCGCGGGCGGTAGTACCGCTTGAGTTTCTCAGCGGTAGTACCGCTCTCTAGGGCGGTAGTACCGCTCGTGACGGATTTTTCGCAGATCGAATCGGGCGCGATTTTGGGGCGGAAATGGATGATTTCGGGGCAAAATTTGATGGATTTCGTGGATGGAAAGAGGGGAAACTTGGGGGAATGCTAGATCCACTTGAAACCAAGCAAATCCATGGATCAAAATCAACAAAACATCATCAAACCAACAAATCACAAAAAATTTTGGGGCTATTGGTGGGGATTTTCGGATTTAGGCAAGAACACACAAAATCAAGCTAGAAAAAGAGGGTAGGGGCTCCAAAACGTGATCAACCTGGCTCATGATACCATATGATGTAGGGTGGAACCCTAATTAAATCGATCTTTCACGTTTGGAGGATCCTACGGAGGAATACGAAGAACACGCGGAAGCACAAGGGAAAACACGGGAAAACGAGAGAATCACTCAACCAACAAGGGAATCGATCACACAAGTGCTAGATCATCATACACATAAGAGATACACGAGATCCAAAGTCAACAAAGGTAAGGATACAAAGGAACCGTTCTTCTCCCAGAGGAGGCCTTGATGTTCTTCCTAGAAGGGTCTTGAATCCGCTTGGGGATCTTCTCCGAAGAGGTCGTGATCTCCGAGGAGAAGTATCCAAGTGGATGAGCAAAGGCTCTCACACAAACATGAGCTAATCCAGTGCTAACCCTAGCTAGGAGGAGGTGGGGGAGTTTATATAGCATATGTCCACGAAGGGGTAAGTGAGGAGGGGATACATGGGCCTCTGGCCCGACTCTGCGTGCAAGCAGGGCGGTAGTACCGGCCAAAGGGCGGTAGTACCGCTCAAGCGGTAGTGCCGCTTGGGCTGAGCGGTAGTACCGGCCCGGATCGTGCGAACACTAGTACTTGCCGGGTTGAGCGGTAGTGGCGAGCGGCAGTGGGGGCGGTAGTACCGCTGGTCAGCGTGTAGTACCGCCACGGGCGCGTAGTACCGCCGTCCGGTCTTCTTCCGTCGTCGCCTGGCTTCCCTCGCGGATGGTGTAGTTGTTCCTTGGCGCTTGCACTCCTCCTCGTCGTCCTTAGTGTTCCGACAATACCTTTGTGTATGTGAAGTACATGTCGCACGTGTCACTTGCCGAACGGACTCTTGACATGGTGATGTCCATAGGATGCTCCGCATCACCATCCTCAGTAGCAATCATCACACGCTGAGATTTGCATTCTCTCGCAAAATGTCCTCTTCCCTTACAACGACGACAAATAATATCACTTGTGTGCCCTGTTGACGCCATGGAAGAAGAAGAGCTCTGTGCAGGTCCGGCAGGTGTGCTCTTGGCAGATAGTGGTGGTTGTGCCTGTTTTCGTGTATCACGGTTGGAGGTGGCACCGGCAGAGGTGCCGGTGTGGCAGAACGTGTGGAAGTAGATGATGCACGTGGTGTCCATGATGAAGGTCGACCTGCAGAAAAGTTAGTCCGCGCCAATGCCTGTCGATCCTGCACTTCACGTTCAGCTTTACAAGCAAGATGGAATAAACGAGTGATATTATTATAATCCTTATAGTCTAGAATGGTCTGAATCTCTCTATTTAAACCACCCAGAAAACGTGCAAGCATAGCTTCATTCTCCTCAACAATACCACATCGAATCAAGCCAGTTTGTAATTCCTGATAATATTCTTCTACAGAATTTTTTCCTTGTCTTAAGCGCTGCAATTTCTGAAGTAATTCACGTTGATAATATGGTGGAACCCAACGAGTACGCATAGCAGTTTTCAAAGCAGCCCAAGTAGCTGGAACATGATATAATCTACAATGTTCAGACCACCAAACACATGCAAAGCTAGTGAAAGCACAAACAGCAGCAGGAACACGTCTCTCCTCAGGATATTGTAAACATGTAAATCGTTGTTCAGTTTCTAACTCCCAAGTAAGATATATTAGGAACATATCTACCCTCAAATGGTGGAATATTCAATTTCAGTTTAGGGAGATGGTCATGATCTCGTACCTGAGGGGGAGCCCTAGCATTGCCATTATTTGCATGTGGACGACCTGGTGGTTGTGGTGCTGGTGGTTGCACGTAGTTCTGATGTTGATCAACCTCATCCTCGTAATCTCCCACATAATCATCCTCCTCGGTACCAGCAGCAACAGTAGCAGGAGCCAAAGAAGCACCAACAGTAGTAGCAGCGGCACCAGAATTTTGTCCTGGCTCAAGAGGATCACGCTGAGCTCGTCCATACTGATTCGGAAGGGGGCGTAGTTGTTGTCGTTGCAGAGGTGCGATAGGTGCAGCAGGCGGTGGTTGTGGAAAACGCGCGAGCAATTCATCAAACTTGCTATCAAGCTTTGTTTCAAACGTCTTCTCAATGCCATCTATCTTCTCCATGGCCTCGTCAAATCTGTTTACCACATCTTGCACCTGTCCAATCATCATTTGCTGAAACTTATCATGTAGCTGTTTGTTTGTCAGGTTCTCCCAATCAGTCTCATCGGCCTGTGTTCCTGCCATGGTTAGCAGCAATAGAAACACACAAGAATATGATCCTACAGACTACTAGGAAGTGGTGGTGGTGGTGTGGTGGACAGTCACAAATCCGTGAAGCAAATCTCAAATTCTTACCAGTTCTTACCCAGCAGCAGGTGGTGATCGGCAACCGTTGTAGTCAAAACTCTCAAAGCTTGGATATAGCGATTACCAGGGAGAATCAAACGCACGACGTAGATGTATGTGGAGCTGGGAAGGCTTATGATATGGTAGCAAAAAATGTCAGCAATAATCAATTCAGAGATGCAAAGTTGAATAAACGCTCAACGACGGTACTGTGCTGGTCCTAGGCTAGACCGTGCTAGAGACGCGAGCCTAGAACACTAACATGAACACGGCGCTGCACGTAAACAAGGGAGGAGCACACTCTGAATTTTTTTTCTCTTTTTTTTCTTTTTTTTGCACTTTTTTTCCTCTTTTTTTTTTGCTCCGCAACAAATTTTTTCGGAAAAGTCTACAAATGGTCTAAAAACTGCCTAGCCAGAATTTTTTTTTTGTTGAAACTGGAACTATTTTTCTTCTGCGGATGGCTTGGAAGTTGGGGAGTCCTTTGCTGTCACGACTCGGAGTATCGCGTGATCTGGAAATCGAGAACAATGCAACAATTACTGGACTCGGACTAGGACTGGTGGCGGAGATGAATCTGGTGGAACTCGGACTGGTGGCGTAGATGAGTCTGGTGGAACTCGGACTGGTG
Organism: Aegilops speltoides; assembly: GCA_021437245.1. NCBI lineage: Eukaryota > Viridiplantae > Streptophyta > Magnoliopsida > Poales > Poaceae > Aegilops > Aegilops speltoides. Next base: position 218,991,378 of record CM038144.1, read on the forward strand.
GCGGAGATGAATCTGGTGGAACTCGGACTGGTGGCGGATATATGTTGCAGGTGGACTCGGATGGGCGTGATGGCGGCGGATATGTGGTGGCGTATATGGATTCGGATTGGCTGTGGATATGTGGTGGTGGTATATGGCAGCGGCGACGTGAGAACCTGTGAACAGAACTCGAAACTCTAAAAGACTAGACGCTAAGACTAGCAACTTGACACGACGATGCAACCGCAAATTCAACAAAGCAAATACAGAAAAGATTATGCAAAGGCTCAGATTGGTTCGGACGGGATGAACTAACCCTAATTTTTTTTGGCTTTTTCGTGGACTATAGGTATGAAGAACAGACTCGATCTAAACTACGAAAAACTGTAAAATCTCACCGAGCAACCTGGAAATCTGATACCACTTGATAGAGGCAAAGGTGTCCCGTCTTTCGATGAGATGGTGGATTTCGCTTTGGTGGAAGTCGACTTTGACGATCCGACTACGAACGCGGCGAGGACGTCGCATTTAGCAATCGCTAAACCAACTCCGAGAGGTTATTGACCACGCCGGAGCACGATCAACCTGACCACGAGGGTCTATTTCCTGCGAGCAAACGAAGAACAAGCAAGAAACTGAGATTGCAATCTGGATATTGCGAATTTAAGATGAATGCTTTATTGATCAAGGTGGGGTTCTGTGGACGCCTTTGTGCGGTCGTGGAACACAAACGGCACGTGAAGTTGCAGCTATGGCGAACTTTTAATCTAAACAAAACCCAAGTCTAAACGGTGCCCTAAGGGCTGTATATATGGAGGAAGAGGGGGTGAATTTCGTGGCCCTTGGTGGAGGGGTCCGAAACTAACCCTATCTCTTGTTTTCCCACACATACGGACTCTAAAAATAGCCTATACTAATGTATTTCGAAATTACATGGGCCTGGCCCCATAATAAGGTGACGCAGCACCTAGAATAGCCTCTGGACGAACTTTATGAAGTGGCATCTTCTATATTTCGTCCAAGGCTTCGTGCACTCATTATGGTGGCTTCAAAGTCCTGAAATCATCACTTGTAACTCCATTCTTGTCCCCCTTGCGCATGCCATCATCTCCATGCTTGTTCTTGCTCCAATGTTCATCCTTCTCCAAGCTAGGGCCTTCATTTGTAAGCAAAACAAATGTATCCAATTTAGGCAGCATCATATTCTCATGAACATTAGAATCATTACCAAGAAACGAAAGTACCTGGTAATTTAGTTGGCGTGCGCGAGCTCTAGTAATTGGTCCAGTATGTATAACAGCAGGGGCTATGGGTGTAACAATGGTATTGATGTCCTCATCAACCACAAATCGTCCAATGAAAGCACGTAAAACTTCGTTCATTAATCTCATGAAAGTACTAGGTGCATTAGTTAACCCAAAAGGCATGACTAACCACTCATATAATCCAAACTTAGTTTTAAATGCTGTTTTCCATTCATCTCCCAATTTCATACGAATTTGATGGTATCCACTACGCAAATCAACTTTGTAGAATATTGTAGAGCCACTCAATTCATCAAGCATATCATCTAGCCTAGGAATAGGGTGACGATAACGAATAGTAATATTATTAATGCCTCTACAATCAACACACATACGTGATGTACCATCCTTTTTCGGCACTAGAATAATAGGAACAACACAAGGACTAAGGGATTCGCGTATATAACCTTTGTCGAGTAGCTCCTGTACTTGACGCATAATCTCCTTCGTCTCCTCTGGATTGGTACGGTATGGTGCACGGTTGGGTAATGATGCACCCGGAATTAAGTCAATTTGATGCTCAATCCCTCGAATAGGTGGTAATCCCGGTGGCACGTCTTGTGGAAAGACGTCAGCGAACTCCTGCAAAATGTTAGTGACAGCAGGGGGCAAAGAGGAAGGCACGTCCTCGAATGAAAATAATGCCTCTTTGCACACAAAAGCATAGCAAATAGATTTGCTAAAATCTAGCTCATCAATATCAGATTTGGTGGCAAGCAAACATGCACTTTTCAATTTAATTTCAGAAGCAACAGTAGATGGTTTATTATTAGGCTTCATGTGTTGCTCAAATTCTTTTGCCACAATCTGATTTTCACTCTTATTTTTCTCCTGTTTTGCCTTATTAGCTCTATTAATATCATCTTTCAAAATGGACTCAGGAGTCATAGGAAGCAAAGTAATATTTTTATCCTTATGAACAAGAGTATACTGATTGTTTCTACCATGGTGTACAGAATTTTTATCAAAGTGCCATGGTCTACCAAGTAACAAGGAACATGCTTGCATAGGTACCACATCACAATCAACATAATCAGCATATGTAGAGATACTAAAATGCACACGAACAGTACGTGTTACCTTAACCTTGCCGCTGTTGTTGAACCATTGGATGTAGTAAGGATGTGGATGTGGTCTTGTGGCGAGAGATAGCTTCTCCACCATCTCCATGCTAGCCAAGTTGTTGCAGCTCCCTCCATCTATGATGGCGAATAGAACGTTCCTTCACAACTCCTTTGTATGGAACAAATTATGCCTCTGATTTTGCTCAGCTTGTGTAACCTGCACACTCAAAACACGTTGAGCAACTAAACATTCATACCTGTCAAGCATTTTCAGCAGCCATGTATTGTGTCTCGTGATCAGAATCATCTCCACCGTGTTCCTCATGTGTAATAAGAGCCAAAGTCTCCTCATCATAGTCACTAGCGGACTCATACCCACCATCCTCAGTAGCAATCATCACACGCTGAGATTTGCATTCTCTCGCAAAATGTCCTCTTCCCTTACAACGACGACAAATAATATCACTTGTGTGCCCTGTTGACGCCATAGAAGAAGAAGAGCTCTGTGCAGGCCCGACAGGAGTGCTCTTGGCGGATAGTGGTGGTTGTGCCTGCTTTCTTGTATCACGGTTGGAGGTGGCACCCGACAGAGGTGCCGGTGTGGCAGAACGTGTGGAAGTAGATGATGCACGTGGTGTCCATGATGAAGGTCGACCTGCAGAAAAGTTAGTCCGCGCCAATGCTGTCGATCCTGCACTTCACGTTCAGCTTTACAAGCAAGATGGAATAAGCAGTGATATTATTATAATCCTTATAGTCTAGAATGGTCTGAATCTCTCTATTTAAACCACCCGAAAGCGTGCAAGCATAGCTTCATTCTCCTCAACAATACCACATCAAATCAAGCCAGTTTGTAATTCCTGATAATATTCTTCTACAGAATTTTTTCCTTGTCTTAAGCGCTGCAATTTCTGAAGTAATTCACGTTGATAATATGGTGGAACCCAACGAGTACGCATAGCAGTTTTCAAAGCAGCCCAAGTAGCTGGAACATGATATAATCTACAATGTTCAGACCACCAAACACATGCAAAGCTAGTGAAAGCACAAACAGCAGCAGGAACACGTCTCTCCTCAGGATATTGTAAACATGTAAATCGTTGTTCAGTTTCTAACTCCCAAGTAAGATATATTAGGAACATATCTACCCTCAAATGGTGGAATATTCAATTTCAGTTTAGGGAGATGGTCATGATCTCGTACCTGAGGGGGAGCCCTAGCATTGCCATTATTTGCATGTGGGCGACCTGGTGGTTGTGGTGCTGGTGGTTGCACGTAGTTCTGATGTTGATCAACCTCCTCCTCGTAATCTCCCACATAATCATCCTCGTCGGTACCAGCAGCAGCAGTAGCAGGAGCCAAAGAAGCACCAACAGCAGTAGCAGCGGCACCAGAATTTTGTCCTGGCTCAATAGGAACACGCTGAGCTCGTCCATACTGATTCGGAAGGGGGCGTAGTTGTTGTCGTTGCAGAGGTGCGATAGGTGCAGCCGGCGGTGGTTGTGGAAAACGCGCGAGCAATTCATCAAACTTGCTATCAAGCTTTGTTTCAAACGTCTTCTCAATGCCATCTATCTTCTCCATGGCCTCGTCAAATCTGTTTAGCACATCTTGCACCTGTCCAATCATCATTTGATGAAACTTATCATGAAGCTCCTTGTTCGTCATGTTCTCCTAGTCAATCTCGTCGACTTTTGTTCCTGCCATAGTTAGCAGCAATAGAAACACACAAGAATATGATCCTACAGACTACTAGGAAGTGGTGGTGGTGGTGTGGTGGACAGTCACAAATCCGTCAAGCGAATCTCAAATTCTTACCAGTTCTTACCCAGCAGCAGGCGGTGGTCGGCAACCGTTGTAGTCAAAACTCTCAAAGCTTGGATAGAGCGATTACCAGGGAGAGTCAAACACACGACGTAGATGTATGTGGAGCTGGGAAGGCTTATAATATGGTAGCAAAAAGGATCAGCAATAATCAATTCAGAGATGCAAAGTTGAATAAACGCTCAACGACGGTACTGTGCTGGTCCTAAGCTAGACCGTGCTAGAGACGCGAGCCTAGAACACTTACAAAATCACGGCGCTGCACTTATACAAGGGAAAAGCACACTCTGGATTTTTTCCGCTCTTTTTTTTGCGCTGCTCTTTTTTTTGTTTTTTTTTGCAAAAAATCACTATAATGGCGAGTTTCTCAAAACTCTTCCCAGGTCAAACTGACAAGATGGGCACGAAATTGTTTGACAATTTTTTTTGTCGGAAATCAGGGCAGCGACGACAAAAAAGTGCGACAAAAAATCACTATGATGGCGAATGTCTCAAAACACTCCTGGGGACCTCAAAATAGGATAGGCAAAAAATATTTTCGATCGCCGAAATTTTGGCCTAAAAACTGCCGGGGGTCTCCAGACTTTTTTTTTTCGAAACCTACTCAGGCAAGGAAACACGAATCGGAAATTAGATGGATCTCAAAAACAAACCTAATATGCATGGAACTCGGATTGGTGGTGGATATATGGTGGTAGGATATGGCAGCGGTGGTGGTATATGATACCGGTTGTGGTATATGGATATGGATAGGTGGTATATGGCAGCGTTGGTGGGATATGGAAGCGGTGGTGGTATATGGCAGCGGTGGTGGTATAACGCAGCGTTGGTGGGATATCGCAGCGGTGGTGGTATATGGCAAAAACCATGAAGATGGTGCAGCGGCGGCGTGACAAACTGTAACAGAACTCGAAACTCTAAAGGACTAGACGCTAAGACCAGCAACTAGACACGACAATGCAGCCGCAAATTCAACAAAGCAAAACCGTAAAAAGATTATGCAAAGGCTCAGATTTGTTCGGATATGATGAACTAACCCTAATTTTTTTGTGGCTTTTTCGTGGACTGTAGGTATGAAGAACCGACCCAATCTAAACTACAAAAAACTGTAAAATCCCACCGAGCAACCTAGAAATCTGATACCACTTGATAGAGGCAAAGGTGTCCCGTCTTTCGATGAGATGATGGATATCGCTTTGGTGGAAGTCAACATTGACGATCCGACTACGAACGTGCGAGGACGTCACGCCTTAGCAATCGCTAAACCAACTCCGAGAGGTTATTGACCACGTCGGAGCACGATCAACCTGACCACGAGGGTCTATTTCCTGCGAGCAAACGAAGAACAAGCAAGAAACTGAGATTGCAATCTGGATATTGCGAATATAAGATGAAAGCTTTATTGATCAAGGTGGGTTTCTGTGGACGCCTTTGTGCAGTCGTTGAACACAAGCAAACGGCATAAAGTTGCAGCTATGGCGAACTTTTAATCTAAACAAAACCCAAGTCTAAACGGTGCCCTAAGGGCTGTATATATGGAGGAAGAGGGGGTGAATTTCTTGGCCCTTGGTAGAGGGGTCCGAAACTAACCCTATCTCTTGTGTCCCCACACATACGGACTCTAAAACTAGCCTATACTTATGTATTTCGAAATTACATGGGCCTGGCCCAATAATAAGGTGACGCAGCACCTAGAATAGCCTCTGGACGAAATTTATGAAGTGGCATCTTGTATATTTCGTCCAAGGCTTCATGCACTCATTATGGTGGCTTCAAAGTCCTGAAATCATCACTTGTAACTCCGTTCTTGTTCCCCTTGCGCATGCCATCATCTCCATGCTTGTTCTTGCTCCAATGTTCATCCTTCTCCAAGCTAGCCTGATGTAGGGCGGAACCCTAGGGGCCGATCTTTCACGTTTGGAGTGGATCCTATGGGGAGACACGAAGAACGCGCGGAAACACAAAGGGGAAAACACGGGGAGAAACAAGAGAGAATCACTAAACCGACAAGGAATCAAGCACACAAGTGCTAGATCACCGAAAACAAAGAGTAACTCATGATCCACAATCAACAAAGGTAAGGATACAAAGGAACCGTTCTTCTCCGTGAGGAGGTCTTGATGATCTTCCCTAGAAAGGGGTCTTGAATCCGCTTGGGGGATCTTCTCCGAAGAGGTTGTGAACTCCGAGGAGAAGTATCCAAGTGGATGAGCAAGGCTCTCACACAAATATGAGCTAAAACAATGCTAACCCTAAAACGTACGGGATGAGGGAGTATATATAGTCAAAGGGCGAAGGGGTACATGGGTCACGGCCGAAAGGAGCTGCGCGCAGGCAGAAGGCGCCGGATGTCCGGGCGACGGGCCGGATGTCTGGGCACTCACGAGGTGCCGGATGTCCGGGCTGGAGGAGCCGGATGTTCGGGCCAGTGGAGTTGACTCCTCTGTGCACTTGAGGGGCGACGCCCGATGTCCGCTCGGAGGGGCCGGATGTCCGCGGCTTTGGGAGGCGCCGGATGTCCGGGGCGAACGCCGGATGTCCGGGCTGTCGGGGCAAGCTTCTGTGCTCCCTTGACACCAGTGCCGGATGTGCAGGATTTAGGCCGGATTTCCAGTGGGGGCCGGATGTCCGGGCTGGACGCCGGATGTCCAATCCCTGTAGCTTCTTCTGCAGATGCTTGGCCTTGTGGATCTCCAGGGGCCGGATGTCCGGGGTCCTGGCCGGATGTCCGGTGCCTGGAGGTTGTCCTTGCCTTCTTCCATTAGTTCTCTTCTTCCACGGACTTGGGGTCTTGACCATCTTCACATGCTTCCTCAGGAGGGTCCTCTTGGTACCTAATCATGCACAACATTCCGGATTGAGGTAGTAGCCATGTATCGAGAGGATCATTTGAGATATCATTTAGGAGAGAAGTCACCTCGGTCTCGAGAGCTCTAGCACGTGCTCTAGTCATGGGTCCTCTTGAGGCTTGGTGAGGCGATGGAAGGTCCATGGGGATGACCAAAGGATGCTCCGCATCATCTCCCCCCCCCTTGTGAAAGATCTGACCTCGGATCGAAATCCTCATCACCATGGTACGGGAAGAGATCAGAGACGTTGAAGATGTCGCTCACGTTGTACTTGACGCGTGGGAGATCGATCTTGTAAGCATTGTTGTTGTAGCGTGCTAGCACCTTGAAGGGTCCGTCGGCTCGAGGGAGAAGCTTGGACTTGCGTTCGTTGGGGAAGCGGTCCTTGTGAAGATATAGCCACACGAGGTCTCCAATGTTGAATATCATGGGATGCTTGTAGACGTTGAGCTTGGTCGCGAGTCGTTGTACTTGGCGCTCGATGGTGTGTCTTGTATCTTCATGAATCTTCTTGATGTAGCTTGGACGGGCACTTGCGTCGAGGTTGGTGCGCTCTTGCAAAGGAAGAGGTAGAATGTCCAATGGGGACAACGGGTTGAAGCCGTAGACAACCTCGAAGGGGGACTTGCCGGTCGTCGAATGTCTTGCACAGTTGTAGGCACATACTCGGCGATGGGTAGACACTCCTCCCACTTCTTGATGTTCTTCTTGATCAACACACGAAGTAGAGTGGAGAGTGTATGGTTCGTCACCTCCGTTTGGCCGTCGGTTTGAGGATGGTATGTGGATGAGAACAAGAGCTTGATTCCGAGCTTGGCGCATAGGGTCTTCCAAAAGTAACACAAGAACTTGATGTCGCGGTCGGAGATGATTGTCTTTGGTACTCCATGTAGACGCAAGATTTCCCTACAAAAGGGATTTATAACGTGTGAAGCATCATCTATCTTGTTGCAAGGGCTGAAATGTGCCATCTTAGAAAATCGGTCCACAACAACAAACACGGAATCCTTGCCATTTTGAGTTCTAGGCAAACCAAGTACAAAATCCATGCTAATGTCTTCCCAAGGTTGATAAGGAATAGGAAGAGGCATGTAAAGACCATGGGATTGAGCTTTAGACTTAGCTTTGCGACATGTAGAGCATCGGATGGTGAAGCGTGCGACGTCACGAAACATCTTGGGCCAAAAGTAGTTCTAGGAGAGCGTGGCGAATGTCTTGTCGCGTCCGAAATGTCCCATGAGTCCGCCTCCATGAGCCTCTTGCAAAAGGAGCAAACGAAGAGAAGACTCGGAAATGCAAAGTTTGTTAGCTCTCATAAGATAACCATCCTTGATGTAATATTGTTCCCAAGATGTATGCGTCAAACATTTAGCAAAAGGAGTCCCAAAAGATGGATCATTAGCATACAAGTCTTTTATGTGCTCAAAACCAATAACATTCAACTCAAGTTTAGTCACAAGCGTGCATATGCAAAAAGTGCATCGACAACTACATTTTCCTTACCCTCAATGTACTTGATCACATAGGGAAAATATTCAATAAATTCACTCCATTTGGCATGACGCTTGTTTAACTTAGTTTGACGTTTTAAGTACTTAAGCATTTCATGATCGGTATGGATGACAAACTCATGAGGTCTAAGATAATGTTCCCAAACATGTAGTACATGCACTAAAGCATACAATTCTTTGTCATATGTGGGATAGTTAAGTTGAGCACCGGAGAGTTTTTCACTAAAATATGCAATGGCTCATTTTCTTGCATCAAAACTCCGCCAATTCCGGTACCACTTGCATCACAATGAACCTCAAAAGTTTTGTCAAAGTTGGGCAAAGCAAGAATCGGAGCATGAGTAAGCAAAGACTTGAGCTCATCAAAACCGGTGGATTGCAAAGATCTCCAAACAAAAGGAGCATTTTTCTTACTCAAGGCATGCAAAGGATCGGCAATTGTGCTAAAATCTTTCACAAAGCAACGATAAAAACCCGCAAGACCAAGAAAACTACGCACTTGTTGCAAATTGGTGGGTTGGGGCCAAGTTTTAATTGCTTCAGTTTTAGGTTCATCAACATGGACACCCTTGGAAGAGACAACGAAACCCAAGAAAACCACTTTGTCAACACCAAATGTGCACTTTTTCATGTTGGCATAAAGACTTTCCTTGCGAAGTGTTTGTAAAACAGCCCTAACATGATCAAGATGCTCTTTCATGCTTTTGCTAAACACAAGAATATCATCGAAGTAAACCACAACAAAGACTCCAATATAAGGGTGAAGCACATAATGCATGAGTCGCACGAAAGTATAGGGAGCCTCCGATAAACCCATAGGCATAACTAACCACTCATATAGGCCAAATTTGGTTTTGAAAGCAGTTTTCCATTCATCACCCTCTTGAATGCGTATTTGGTAGTAGCCACTTTTAAGATCAATTTTAGAGAAAAATTTGGCTCCACTAAGTTCATCAAGCATATCATCTAAGCAAGGAATGGGATGCCTATAGCGAACGGTAATAGCATTTATAGGTCTACAATCGGAACACAAGCGGAAACTTCCATCGGGCTTAGGCACAAGTATAACCGGAACGGCACAAGGGCTTAAGCTTTCACGTACCTGACCGTTATCAATTAGTTGTTGTACTTGCCGTTGAATCTCCTTGGTTTCTTCGGGATTGACACGGTATGGAGCTTTGTTTGGAAGTGGCGCTCGGGGATGATGTCGATTCGATGCTCAATGCCTCGTGGAGGAGGTAGACCCGGAGGTAGCTCACCGGGGAAAACATCTTGGAATTCCTGCAAAAGAGATTGAAACACTAAAGGTAGCTCGTGAGAGGTGTTAGTTTTTGTTCTCCATCCTTGCACACAAGGACAAAGTGCATAACACTCGATGGGTTCTCACACACTTCTCTCATCTCACTTTCTGTGGCAAATAGTATGAGGTTTTTCTCTCTAGGCGAAGGGGGCTCAAGTTTGGCTTGCGGCTCTCACTCACTTTTTGGTGGATCACTTTCTCACTCTTCTCTCCACGATGGGTGGCTTGCTTGTCGGCTATCACTTGACTAGGAGACATAGGTCATAGCACATATTCCTTCCCTTTGATCTTGAAGCTATAGTGATTGGTACGCCCATTGTGGAAGACACCACGGTCGAATTGCCATGGCCTACCAAGAAGGAGGTGGCAAATGGTCATGGGGACCACATAACACTCCAAAGTGTCTTCATATGCACCAATTTTGAAGGAGACTTGGACCGTATGCTCAACTTGTATAGTGCCGGAGTCACTTAGCCATTGAACCTTGTAGGGGTGCGGGTGCTTCCTCTTGACCAATTGAAGCTTGGAGCATAGTTCTTCACTTGACAAGTTGTGGCAACTACCTCCGTCGATGATGACCTTGACGGACCTTCCATTGATGCCGGCCTTTGTGTGGAAGATGTGGCATCGTTGGTCTTCTTCTTGTTGATGTTGAAGAGTCAAGACCTTGGAGACAACAAGAGCGGGGCTCGTATCTTCATCACAAAAGACTTGGTCATCTTCATCTTCATTCACTCGCTTATGCATGGCCACTTGCTCAATACTTTTCATCTTCACTCATTGAGTCGTAAGTGCCATCGTCGTTGAGGATCATGGTGCGCTTGTTTGTGCATTCATAGGACTTGTGGCCTCGGCCGCCGCAAGTGAAACACTTGAATGAGCTTGTCTTGACGGTCTCATCGGTCGAAGTAGATGAAGAAGTGCGCGGCTTGAAGTTGCTTGTAGTAGGAGGAAGACGACTTGAACTAGACGAAGTTTTCTTGTAACTCGGCTTGTCATCGTTGCTTGGAGAAGGTTTGGTTGATGTAGATGTTGTAGGAGTTGTTGAAGCTTGGTTGTTGGAGAAGCCATAGGTTTTGGATGAGTACTTGGCGTACTTGAAGTCATCTTGCACTTGACGTTCCGCCTTTGTAGCTTGATGCACGAGCTCAATGAGGTTGGTGATAGAGGCGAGGGTGTCCCGATCTTTCGATGAGATGATAACTATCGATTTGGTGGAGACGACTTTGGCGATCCGACTACAAGCGTGCCGACGTTGCGCCTTAGCAATCGCTAAACCAACTCCGAGAGGTTATTGACCACGCGGAGCACAATCAACCGACCACGAAGGTCTATTCCTGCAAGCAATCGAAGAACAAGCAAGAATATGATAAAAGCAATCTGAATATTGCGAGTATGTATGAAGTATTGATAAAGATGGGGATCCGTAAGCGGTCTTGGTCTGGTCGTTGGACACAAGCGAATATACGAAGTTGCAATGGCTAACTTTTAACTAAACAATCCCAAGGAAAAAGCTACTAGATGGATCTACTTATATAGGAGCAAGGGGTGGCGGCCAAGGAGGTGGGAGAACGTCCCAAGGCAGCCTAAAACTAACCCTAGGTCGTACAAGGCCAATGGGCCCAAGTGGAGGTGACGTAACACCTTTGGACTTGTAGTTTGACTCGGATTCTGGTGCAGCGTCAGATTGTTTCGTCTATAACTGAACGCTCCGGACGTATTTTAAGGTGATTCCAACTGTGCTGGAAAGAGCATGAAATCTACTTTCCAACAAAAAAAGAATCACCCAATTCGAGTCCGTATGAAAAAGTTGTTGGAGTTTTGAGTCAGGTATGTCTGTGCAGTCCGAATCTGAATCCAGAACGTGAGAGACTTGGACTCTATCTTCTCTTGGGCCAAAAGTGACGTGAGAGGACTTTTGAACAGCAAATAAACATCTCTTTCTTCCTTATCTTCATATGTGGATTGTATAAATGTCCCATACACCTGCAATTAGACAAAACACAAAAGTGTGTGAAGTATTTTTGTTCGGATAACATAAATAGATTATTGAATAGTTTGCACTAGAAATCACGACAAATATGCATGTATGCAATATTTTTGGTCATATACAAGGTACTCATGTCCTCATCATCCTCCTTTTTGAAAATAAAGCCGTCCTCGGCGTTGCTTAATCTGAAATGTGGCTAACAAAAGAGACAAGGTGTACATGTTGTATATGTATCGTCATCCATTTTACTTCCCTTGATTTTTGCATATATGACACATGAATAGATGAGTAACTTGCATAGTTCATAAAATCTAAAGCCAACAAATTAGCACAAGAACTAGAAGGCATGAAAATATTGCAACTCAGTTTGCACATATAAGTGAAGCTCTTATTTATTTCAAAAGATTGACAATGTTCATCATTAAACCATCCCAACATTGGTGAATAAACCTTATTTGAATCAAATTTACATGCTACAACATGCTTAGATAAGCAAACATGCAATGAGTCATTCGACACAGAATCATCACCAAGATTAGAGGTCATATCAAAATGGTTAAACATTGATTCTTTTGCATCAACAGTTAATTCAATGGGTGCACTCAAAATTGTTGGTATTTTAGTTGTTTGATCACATGCGCATTCATGACAGTATCAAGATTCTCTAAAATAGGTGTTGTGCTCAAATCACAGGTAACTCAACACATGATGCATTCAAGTTAACTAGGGATGCATCATTCTCATGTGAAGTTATATCATCAATACCTTTTACTGTTACCTTGTCGCAAAGGCGTAGCTGATGTAGTTACAGGCGTAGACAATGCACCATGCTCTTGAGATGATGCTGCGCTCACAATCCGAGGTGGGGCTGCTCTAGTAGGTGCAACGGTGGAGGAACCAACGGCGGTGGTGAGCATGAACTGGAATAGTAGTTGTTGTAGTCACCCAATGCATCCTCTTGTAACTGTCTCTCAAAGGTACAAGCACGAACATACATACCGGTAATGCAACGAGGAATATCTGAAATCTTGCCTGAATATCATGGTTCAAACCACCAAAAAATCTATTCATTGTATCATCCTCAGATTCTTCTATGTCACAATGATGCATATAAGATTTGAACTCTTGGTAGTAAGTATGAACAGTGTTATTGCCTTGTTTAAATTGTTCAAATTTGCGAAGCAATTCATGACGATAGTAAGGAGGGAAAAACTGTTTTCTCATTACATCTTTCAAATCTTTCCAAGTTGTGGGTTGGTTATCAATGTTTTTCTTACAATGCACACTCCACCAAACAGAAGCAAAACCAGTAAATGCTCTAGTGGCAGCTCGTACTCGCTCAAGTTCAGAAAAAACATGCTGACTAAAAACTTGTTCTACTTCAAGCTCCCAAACTAGATAAATAGCAGGATTAAATCTACCCTCAAATGACGGTAAAGAGCTAACCTGGCCATGTGCTTGTGTGTGTTGTCCCAACTCTCGTGATGGTGAAGATGTGTTAAATCGTCCAAGAACTTCTATCTCGAAACCTGTCATGATTAGTAGAAACAAGAAACAAAATTCGAGAATAATGTTCCTATGAACTACTAGGATATGGTTGTAAAGTGCTCACAGTAAAGCAAATATCAATATCTTACAAGTTCTTACCATGCGGCGGTGGTGACAGGCAACCAGCGGTGTCAAGTAACTCTGAAGATTGTGTAAAGCGATTGCCAGGGAACGTCACGATACACGGTGTAGAAATATGTGGAGCTGGGTTGGCTATATATGGTAGCAAAAATTTAGCAATAATCAATTCAAAGATGCAATGTTGAATAAGCGCTCAACGACGGTCTGTGCTGGTCCTAGGCTAGACCAGACTAGAGACGCGAGCCTAGAACACTAATGAGGTCACGGCGTAGCACAACTAGCATCAATGAAGGATACTAAGTAGCTCTTGACAGCAAGATATAAGTGAAGATCACTGCGGCAGTGAAGATAATGATGAAAAACAAGCGCCAAGCGGGACATACAACAACTCTCTCTCCAACTTTACTCTTGAAAAGTTTGAGCCAATTTTATGATAAATTCTTTCAAAGAATGCTACTAACTCAAGCTTTCCAATGCAAAAAGAATCACTCAATTCCGAGTTGATATGAGGAGTCAAAGAATTCTAAAACCGGCCTGAAAAATTGGAACAAGCTGTGTTCACGAACTTCAGAGGGCAAAAACACCTATTTAGAAGCCGATTTTGAGGTGTCAAATATTGAACTAGCTTCTGCAACTATTTAGATGCGGCTCGTCTCTAGCTTCAATTTGAGTACTCACGGAGTCAAAACGGACTTCGTATGACGAAGATACACCTGTTTTACTGAACAGTACGCAAAACAGATTCCAATCCGAATTCAGGTACGAGATTGATTCTAGATAGATCCGATTTTTTTTTCCTCTCTCTTTTTTTCTCACGCTTTCTTTTTCTTTTTCTTCTCTCTCTTTCTCTTTTTTTTCTTTCCTTTTTTCTCTCTTTTTTTCTCTTTATCTTTTTTTTCTCCCTCTTTCCAAGACAAACTAGATAAGATGCAGATTGGATCAGGCGAAGATGTGAATGAACTCAACTATGATTATGACAATGAACAGTGTGTAGCACGTGGTGGAAATTAATGGATGGATGGTGGACAGCGGAAGGGATAATGATTGAGCTGCAGCATGACTAATGTGAACAGAACTCGAAACTCTAAAGGAACTAGACAGTAAGACCAGCAACTGACACGACGATGCAACCGATAATTCAACTATGCAAGCAACGAATAGAAAATTGCAAAGGCTTGGACTGGCTTGGATAAAGGATGAACAGATCTAACTTTTTTGTGACTTTTTCATGGACTGTAGGTATGAATGACAGATGCGATCTAAACTATGAAAAACTGTAAAATCTCACCGAGCAACCTGAAAACTGATACCACTTGATAGAGGCGAGGTGTCCCGATCTTTCGATGAGATGATAACTATCGATTTGGTGGAGACGACTTTGACGATCCGACTACAAACGTGCACGACGTTGCGCCTTAGCAATCGCTAAACCAACTCCGAGAGGTTATTGACCACGCCGGAGCACAATCAACCTGACCACGAAGGTCTATTCCTGCAAGCAATCGAAGAACAAGCAAGAATATGATAAAAGCAATCTGAATATTGCGAGTATGTATGAAGTATTGATAAAGATGGGGATCCGTGGCGGTCTTGGTCTGGTCGTTGGACACAAGCGAAGTACGAAGTTGCAATGGCTAACTTTTAACTAAACAAATCCCAAGGAAAAAGCTACTAGATGGATCTACTTATATAGGAGCAAGGGGTGGCGGCCAAGGAGGTGGGAGAACGTCCCAAGGCAGCCTAAAACTAACCCTAGGTCGTACAAGGCCAATGGGCCCAAGTGGAGGTGACGTAACACCTTTGGACTTGTAGTTTGACTCGGATTCTGGTGCAGCGTCAGATTGTTTCGTCTATAACTGAACGCTCCGGACGTATTTTAAGGTGATTCCAACTGTGCTGGAAAGAGCATGAAATCTACTTTCCAACAAAAAAAGAATCACCCAATTCGGAGTCCGTATGAAAAAGTTGTTGGAGTTTTGAGTCAGGTATGTCTGTGCAGTCCGAATCTGAATCCAGAACGTGAGAGACTTGGACTCTATCTTCTCTTGGGCCAAAAGTGACGTGAGAGGACTTTTTGAACAGCAAATAAACATCTCTTTCTTCCTTATCTTCATATGTGGATTGTATAAATGTCCCATACACCTGCAATTAGACAAAACACAAAAGTGTGTGAAGTATTTTTGTTCTGGATAACATAAATAGATTATTGAATAGTTTGCACTAGAAATCACCTGACAAATATGCATGTATGCAATATTTTTGGTCATATACAAGGTACTCATGTCCTCATCAGTTGGAGTAGTGTTGGAAGTCGGCAATCTTCTTGATGGGATGATTGCGTCGATTCAAGAATCATGCCATTGTTTGCTCATCATCCTCCGTGACATTGGCTCGAATCATGGCAATCTCCATTTCCTTGTAGTATTCTTCAACACTCTTCGTTCCTTGTTTGAGGAGTTGTAGCTTCTTGAAGAGATCACGGTTGTAGTATGTGGGCACAAAACGTGCTCGCATGACATCCTTCATTTGAGCCAAGTGGTGATTGGAGGTTCACCTCTTGCTTGTCGGCGCTCAAGGACTTGTTCCCACCAAATGAGCACATTGTCTTGGAACTCAAGTGATGCCATAGCAATCTTCTTCTCTTCCTCATAGTTGTGCAAACGAAAGATTTTGTCGACCTTCAATGCCCATGAGAGGTATTCTTTGGGATCATTGCTTCCATTGAACTTGGGCATTGTGAATTTGAGCTTGCCATAGCGTTGCTCTTCATTGCATTGTTGGCGATGGTGATGATGAAGCCCTTGACATGGAGGGTACTCATCCTCATGTTGCTCTTGGCGTGGAGGAAGTCCATGATCAACTTGCTCTTGTTGACCTTGAGGTTGAGGTGGAGCTTGACGAGCTTGTGAAGGAGCTTGTGGAGCTTGACATTGCACACGCGGATGGTAGTTGCTCTCTTGGATTTCTTCTCGAAGCGCTTCCTCTTGATTGCGCCGTTCGCGATTGCGGTTGGTGATGGCTCGACTTGATTCTTGAAGGGCACGTTCCGCCTCAAGAGCTTGTGCTTCTCGTTGTTGTTGTTGAAGACGTTGAGCCTCGGCATCTTGTTGCTCTTGGTGTAGACGCGCTCGTTCTTCCTCTTGGCGCTGTAGTCGTTGTTGTTCTTGAGCTTGAGCAAAAGCGACTTGGTTTGATTGAGGACGAGGGACTTGCTCATTGGCTTGCTCTGGTGAATGCTTGACGTGTAGCGGGTTGCGAGATGCATGACGGTCTTGACGCGCGGCTCGTCGAAGAGTGTTCAAAGATGGAGTACTTGAGCCAGAGAAGGAATCGTCGGAGTGTCGACTTGAGTGGCTCCGTCTTGAGTATGACGATGTAGAAGGAGGCCGGTTCACCAACAAGGCGCGGATCTCGTCCTTTCTTGCATCGTTCTCTTGCTTGTGCGCATCGAGCTTGTTGTCGAAGTAGTCTCTTGTACGTTGCTCGGAGAGTCGCAAGTCGGTGGCGAGGTTGTCGATGCGGTCGTTCATTGCTTGTTGCTCTTGATGCAACGCTCGTTGTGCACCAAAGAGGTGGCGCTTGGTGACGTATGATGACATGTCATCGTCCTGCTCGATCAAGAGTGGGTTGGTAGAAGTACTTGTTCTATCCATCATTTCAAGCAAAATGTGAGTGGTAGAAGGAGAAGAACTTATACCAATGTACCTTTGACCGATGTGGATGATGAATCAAGTTCACTGAAATGTGGACAATGAAATAGCACTATTGGTACCAATTCTTGTCGGTTCTCACACCTACACACGTAAAAGCTTATGGTGGAGCTTGGTTAGGATGGTGGCACAAAATTTGATGCAATTGAAAGCGAGATTCAATAATGTTGGAAAAGATTCACAAATTTGCAAATGTAACAAGTAGACCAAGCAAGTCGGGTACACGGAAACACACACGCAAATAGATAAATGGGATTGTGCAATTCAAAAGTGATCCAAAATGTGGAATCCATGAAAATGCTCTTGTTGCACAATACTAGAGAGACGCTAGCACGATTGCATAATAGGCGGATACGGAGCTTGTGCACAACCTACTAGGCAAAAATGCAATGATCTGTATCCCAAGTATGCTATATGTATGGTGTTTCGGTGCTATGATCCAAGATGATCTTATATGACAATCTTTGTGTAGTATGATGCTATGGTTCTTGCTTATAAGCTCTTTGCTTATCTTTCCTCTTTGCTTAAAAGCTTGGGTGACTCTTTCACTTTTGAGCTCTTTTCTCATGCAAAACTTCACGAACCAAGATAGCAATTGTGTATGCTATGACAACTTTGTGACACACAAGTTCATTCCAAGATATGCACCACGGTGGTATGGTATGTATGCTATGGAGTATGATCCCTAATGTGCACAAGTCACGTTGCCGGCAATACTCAATGGCTAGTCTCGATGGGTAAGCTACCAAAAGTAAGGCCATGTGGGGTATCAATGCAATAGCAAGGTATGACAAAGATGTCGTAGAAGTTACCGTCCTTGGCGATGTTGAGTAGTCGATGGAGGTGAGAGGTGGTGATGATGACATCGAACCGTGCCTATATAGCCGAAACACAATAGGACACGGGAACCAAAACTCAAAATCTCAAAGACCAAAATGTCTCAAAATCTACATAGGAGGTCGCGGTGAGCGGTGGTGGTGTTTGTGGAAACGTTGGGAGTTCGCGGAAGTAAGTGTGGGCACCGGGGCAAAATTGGGCGAAAGTATGCGGAAGTGGGCGTCGAGGATGGCGTTGCTGCTTCCAGGGGCCAGATGTCCAGGCCAGGTGCCGGATGTCCGGGGCGCCGGATGTTCGGCGGACACGGGGTGGACGTCCGGGCTCTGGATCGGGGACGAACACGATGAACTCCACGGGATAAATTGCAACCGGGCAAATTTGAACGAATTGGTGGATGGAAAAGAGTGGGGAGGGTGGGGAAAGCTAGATCCACACGCAGCAACACAAATCCATGGATCAAATCCAACAAAATTTCATCACACCAACAAATCACAAAAAAAAATTGGGGCTATTTTTGGTGGGGATTTTCGGATTTAGGACAAAAACAACAAAATCAAGCTAGAAAAAGAGGGGTAGGGGCTCCAAAAACGTGATCAACGTGGCTCATGATACCAAGATGATGTAGGGCGGAACCCTAGGGGCCGATCTTTCACGTTTGGAGTGGATCCTACGGGGAGACACGAAGAACGCGCGGGAAACACAAAGGGGAAAACACGTGGAGAAACAAGAGAGAATCACTAAACCAACAAGGAATAATCACACAAGTGCTAGATCACCGAAAACAAAGAGTAACTCATGATCCACAATCAACAAAGGTAAGGATACAAAGGAACCGTTCTTCTCCGTGAGGAGGTCTTGATGATCTTCCCTAGAAAGGGGTCTTGAATCCGCTTGGGGGATCTTCTCCAAAGAGGTCGTGAACTCCGAGGAGAAGTATCCAAGTGGATGAGCAAGGCTCTCACACAAATATGAGCTAAACCAATGCTAACCCTAAAACGTACAGGATGAGAGAGTATATATAGTGATGTAGGGTGGAGGTCAAAGCGAAGGGATACAAGGGCTCCAACCCGCAGGTTTAGTCACTCAGGGGTCGGACATACGGAAGGCGTCGGACGTCCGGAGGCTCAGGACGGTCCGGACGTCCGGAAGGCGTCGGTCGTCCGTAGATTCGGCTCTGGTTGGCCTTGGTCAGACGTCTGGTGGCTTCGGTCGTCCGTAGATTCGGCTCTGGTTGGCATTGGTCGTTCGGGTGCTCAGCGGCCGGACGTCCGGAGGGTGTCGGTCGTCCGTGTCCCGGGACTCGTCGGACGCCCGGACTTGGTCGGTCGTCCGACGCCTGTAGCTTCAGCAGCCTTTCTTCCTCTTCTTCAACACGCTTGGGGTCTTCAGCGGCCGGACGTCCGGAGGGTGTCGGTCATCCGTGTCCTGGGACTCGTCGGACGTCCGGAATTGGTCGGTCGTCCGACGCCTGTAGCTTCAGCAGCCTTTCTTCCTCTTCTTCAACACGCTTGGGGTCCTCTCCGTCTTGGCTCTTCCTAGTACTTGTTCCTTGGCTCATCTCCAGGTGCCTGATTACACATAGAGTTTTCGAATGAGGTAGTTGATGAGGACATGACTACCTTGGATAAGACCAAAAATATTGCATACATGCATATTTGTCAGGTGATTTCTAGTGCAAACTATTCAATAATATATTTATGTTATCCAGAACAAAAATACTTCACATACTTTTGTGTTTTGTCTAATTGCAGGTGTATGGGACATTTGTACAATCCACATATGAAGATAAGGGAAAAGGAGAAGTTTAGGTGCTTTTCAAAAAGTCTACTCACGTCACTTTTGGGCCAAGAGAAAATAGAATCCAAGTCTCTCACGTTCTGGATTCAGATTCGGACTGCACAGACATAACTGACTCAAAACGTCAACAACTTTTTCATACGGACTCCGAATTGGGTGATTCTTTTTTTGTTGGAAAGTAGATTTGATGCTCTTTCCAGCACAATTGGAATCACCTTAAAATCCGTCCGGAGCGTTGAGTTATGGACGAAACAATCTGACGTTGCACCAGAACCCGAGTCAAACTACAAGTCCAAAGGTGTTAAGTCACCTCCACTTGGGCCCATTGGCCTTGTACTTAGTTTTAGGCTGCCTTGGGACGTTCTCCCACCTCCTTGGCCGCCACCCCTTGCTCCTATATAAGTAGATCCATCTAGTAGCTTTTTGCTTGGGATTTGTTTAGTTAAAAGTTAGCCATTGCAACTTCGTGTACTTCGTTTGTGTCCAACGACCAGACCAAGACCGCTTACAGATCCCCACCTTTATCAATACTTCATATATACTCGTAATATTCAGATTGCTTTTATCATATTCTTGCTTGTTCTTCGATTGCTTGCAGGAATAGACCTTCGTGGTCAGGTTGATTGTGCTCCGGCGTGGTCAATAACCTCTCGGAGTTGGTTTAGCGATTGCTAAGGCGCAACGTCGTGCACGTTTGTAGTCGGATCGTCAAAGTCGTCTCCACCAAATCGATAGTTATCATCTCATCGAAAGATCGGGACACCTTAGCCTCTATCAAGTGGTATCAGTTTTCAGGTTGCTCGGTGAGAATTTCCAGTTTTCCTAGATTAAATTTATTTTCTTACCTATTGTCCAAGAAAAAGCCACACAAAAAAGTTAGATCTATTCATCCTTTATCCAAGCCAGTCTGAACCTTTGCAATTTTCTATTCATTGCTTGCATAGTTGAATTATCGGTTGCATCGTCGTGTCAAGTTGCTGGTCTTAGTGTCTAGTTCCTTTAGAGTTTCGAGTTCTGTTCACATTAGTCACGTCGCCGCTGCATCATTATCCCTTCCGCTGTCCACCATCCCATCCATTAATTTCCACCACGTGCTACGTACTGTTCATTGTCATAATCATAGTTGAGGTCACTCACATCTTCGCTTTGATCAATCTGCATCTTATCTTGTTTGTCTTGGAAAGAGGGAGAAAAGAAGATAGAGAAAAAAAAGAAAAAAAAAAAAAAAAAGAAAAGAGAGAGAAAAAAAATGTGAGAAAAAAAGAGAAGAAAAAATCGGATCTATCTAGAATCAATCTCGTACTGAATTCGGATTGGAATCTGTTTTGCGCACTGTTCAGTAAAACAGGTGTATCTTCCTCATACGTAGTCCGTTTTGGCTCCGTGAGTACTTAAATTGAAGCTAGAGACGAGCCGCATCTAAATAGTTGCAGAAACTAGTTCAATATTTGACACCTCAAAATCGGCTTCTAAATAGGTCTTTTTGCCCTCTAAAGTTCGTGAACACAGCTTGTTCCAATTTTTCAGGCCAGTTTTAGAATTCTTTGACTCCTCATATCAATTCGGAATTGAGTGATTCTTTTTGCATTGGAAAGCTTGAGTTAGTAGCATTATTTGCAAGAATTTATCAGAAAATTGGCTCAAACTTTTCAAGAGGAAAGTTGGAGAGAGAGTTGTTGTATATCCTGCTTGGCAGTTGTTTTTCATCATTATCTTCCCTTATATCTTGCTGTCAAGAGCTACTTAGTATACTTCATTGATGCTAGTTGTGCTACGCCGTGACCTCATTAGTGTTCTAGGCTCGCGTCTCTAGTCCGGTCTAGCCTAGGACCAGCACAGTACCATCGTTGAGCGTTTATTCAACATTGCATCTTTGAATTGATTATTGCTAATCTTTTGCTACCATATATAGCCAACCCAGCTTCACATATTTCTACATCGTGTATACGTACGCTCCCCTGGCAATCGCTTTACTCAATATTCGGAGTTACTTGACACCGCTGGTTGCCGATCACCGCCTGCTGCATGGTAAGAACTTGTAAGACATTGATATTTGCTTTACTGTGAGCGTTTTACCACCACATCCTCGTAGTTATAGGAACATTATTTTTGGATTTTGTTTCTTGTTCTACTAATCATGACAGGATCGAGTCAATTCATGGGCTTTGTCGATCGCGGAGACATGCCACCACCTATGCAAATACCACAACCGTCACGAGAGGTGCACAAACATCCAAATGCACATGATCAGGTTCATGTTTCTATACCACCATTTAATGGCCGTTTTAGACCTGCTTTATATATTGAATGGGAGTTAGACATAAATAATATATTTGCTTCCCATAATTTTGATGAGCGTAAAAAGTTACGGTTGCGGTTGGTTCTTTCACTGGTTATGCTCTAGTTTGGTGGAGTGAATATTGTCGGTTACACCTGATTATGTACCTAATACTTGGGATGATTTAAAACATGTCATGAGAGATAGATTAAATCGATGTTTATTATACTCGTGGCATGATTAAAAAACTGGAACATTTAAAACAAGGTAGTGACACCATAACAAAATATTATGACGATTTACAAACTACCATGTTGCACTCATTTTTAGAAGAAAGTGAAGAAGATTTTATGGATAGATTTTGGGGAGGATTAAACCATAATATTCAGGAGATACTAATTCATGAAGAGTGTTATCCTATGGACCATTTGTTTCGTCTTGCTTGCAAAGCTGAACAGGAAATAAAACGACGTGTTGCCCACAAGGAGAACAAGCGCACGATGCACATTTCAACTGTTGATACAGATGTTTATTCAACTACTAGGCGTACTATGACAACCACATCCGTTGTTGCGAGGACTACATCATCTCCACCATGTGACATATCACCATCGAGAGTGCCTGCATCATCTGAGTTGACTATAAGAGATAATGACAAAGGTACAGATTTTCCACTTTTACATGAGAATGATGCATGCCTATTTAACTTGAATACATCATGTGTTGAGCTACCCACTACTTTGATCACACCACCTATTTTAGAGGATTATGTTGATAATTTAACTTTGCCATGTGATCAAACAACTGAAATACCAACAATTTTGAGAGCACCTATTGAATTAACTGTTGATGCAAAAGAATCAATGTTTAATCATTTTGATATGACCTCTAATCTTGGTGATGATTCTGTGTCGAATGACTCATTGCATGTTTGCTTATCTAAGCATGTTGTAGCATGTAAATTTGATTCAAATAAGGTTTATTCACCAATGTTGGGATGGTTTAATGATGAACATTGTCAATCTTTTGAAATAAATAAGAGCTTCACTTATATGTGCAAACTGAGTTGCAATATTTTCATGCCTTCTTGTTCTTGTGCTAATTTGTTGGCTTTAGATTTTATGAACTATGCAAGTTACTCATCTATTCATGTGTCATATATGCAAAAATCAAGGGAAGTAAAAATGGATGACGTATACATATACAACATGTACACCTTGTCTCTTTTGTTAGCCACATTTCAGATGAAGCAACGCCGAGGACGGCTTTGTTTTCAAGAAGGGGAGGATGATGAGGACATGACTACCTTGGATAAGACCAAAAATATCACATACATGCATATTTGTCAGGTGATTTCTAGTGCAAACTATTCAATAATATATTTATGTTATCCAGAACAAAAATACTTCACATATTTTTGTGTTTTGTCTAATTGCAGGTGTATGGGACATTTGTACAATCCACATATGAAGATAAGGGAAAATGAGAAGTTTAGGTTCTGTTCAAAAAGTTTACTCACGTCACTTTTGGGCCAAGAGAAAATAGAATCCAAGTCTCTCACGTTCTGGATTCAGATTCGGACTGCACAGACATACCTGACTCAAAACGTCAACAACTTTTTCATACGGACTCCGAATTGGGTGATTCTTTTTTTGTTGGAAAGTAGATTTCATGCTCTTTCTAGCACAATTGGAATCACCTTAAAAGCCGTCCGGAGCGTTGAGTTATGGATGAAACAATCTGACGTTGCACCAGAATCCGAGTCAAACTACAAGTCCAAAGGTGTTACGTCACCTCCACTTGGGCCCATTGGCCTTGTACGACCTAGGGTTAGTTTTAGGCTGCCTTGGGACGTTCTCCCACCTCCTTGGCCGCCACCCCTTGCTCCTATATAAGTAGATCCATCTAGTAGCTTTTTGCTTGGGATTTGTTTAGTTAAAGTTAGCCATTGCAACCGTACTTCGTTTGTGTCCAACGACCAGACCAAGACCGCTTACGGATCACCACCTTTATCAATACTTCATATATACTCGCAATATTCAGATTGCTTTTATCATAT
Source organism: Aegilops speltoides (assembly GCA_021437245.1). Lineage (NCBI taxonomy): Eukaryota > Viridiplantae > Streptophyta > Magnoliopsida > Poales > Poaceae > Aegilops > Aegilops speltoides. The sequence goes on from CM038144.1 coordinate 219,015,509, forward strand.
TCTTGCTTGTTCTTCGATTGCTTGCAGGAATAGACCTTCGTGGTCGGGTTGATTGTGCTCCGGCGTGGTCAATAACCTCTCGGAGTTGGTTTAGCGATTGCTAAGGCGCAACGTCGTGCACGTTTGTAGTCGGATCGTCAAAGTCGTCTCCACCAAATCGATAGTTATCATCTCATCGAAAGATCGGGACACCTTAGCCTCTATCAGTAGTAGCCATGTCTCGTGAGTAGAAAGAAGAAGTTCGGAGAGGAGCGAGTTCACCTTATCTTCGATAGCCTTAGCTCGGGCTCGTGTCATGGGTCCAAGTGGTGTTGAAGGAGATGTAGGCACGTCCGTGGGGATGAGCGAGGGATGCTCCGCATCATATAGTCAAAGGGCGAAGGGGTACATGGGTCACGGCCCAAAGGAGCTGCGCGCAGGCAGAAGGCGCCGAATTTCCGGGCGACGGGCCGGATGTCCGAGCGCTCACGAGGTGCCGGATGTCCGGGCTGGAGGGGCCGGATGTTCGGGCTAGTGGAGTTGACTCTTCTGTGCACTTGAGGGGCGACGACGGATGTCCGCTCGGAGGGGCCGGATGTCCGCAGCTTCGGGAGGCGCCGGATGTCCGGCTGTCGTGGCAAGCCATGCTCCTGGACACCAGTGCGGATGTCCGGGATTTAGGCCGGATTTACGGTGGGGGCCGGATGTCCGGGCTGGACGCCGGATGTCCGGTCCCTGTAGCTTCTTCTGCAGATGCTTGGCCTTGTGGATCTCTAGGGGCCAGATGTCTGGGGTCCTGGCCGGATGTCCGGTGCCTGGAGGCTGTCCTTGCCTTCTTCCTTTGGTTCTCTTCTTCCACGGACTTGGGGTCTTGACCATCTTCATGTGTTTCTTCAGGAGGGTCCTCTTGGTACCTAATCATGCACAACATTCCGGATTGAGGTAGTAGCCATGTCTCGAGAGGATCATATGAGATATCATTTAGGAGAGAAGTCACCTCGGTCTCGAGAGCTCTAGCATGTGCTCTAGTCATGGGTCCTCTTGAGGCTTGGTGAGGCGATGGAAGGTCCATGGGAATGACCGAAGGATGCTCCGCATCATAGGCCCTTCATTTGTAAGCAAAACAAATGTATCTAATTTAGGCAGCATCATATTCTCATGAACATTAGAATCATTACCAAGAAACGAAATTACCTGATAATTTAATTGGCGTGCGCGAGCTCTAGTAATTGGTCCAGTATATGTAGGAGTAGGGGCTGTGGGTGTAACAATGGTATTGATGTCCTCATCAACGCCGGAGCACGATCAACCTGACCACGAAGGTCTGTTCCTGCAAGCAATCGAGGAACAAGCAAGAATATGATAAAGCAATCTGAATATTGCAAATATATATGAAGTACTGATAAAGGTGGGGATCCGTAAGCGGTCTTGGTTTGGTCATTGGACACAAACGAAGTACACAAAATTGGCATGGCTAACTTTTAACTAAACAAATCCCCAAAGTCTAAACGATGCCCTAAGGGTCGTATATATGGAGGAAGAGGGGGGGGGGATTTCGTGGCAATTCTTGTTTCCCCACACATACGGACTCTAAAGACAGCCTATACTTAAGTATTTCGAAAATACATGGGCCTGGCCCAATAATAAGGTGACGCAGCACTTAGAATAGCCTCTAGACGAAATTTATGAAGTGGCATCTTGTATATTTCATCCAAGGCTTCATGCACTCCTTATGGTGGCTTCAAAGTCCTGAAATCATCACTTGTAACTCCATTCTTGATTCCCTTGCGCATGCCATCAACTCCATGCGTGTTCTTGCTCCAATGTTCATCCTTCTCCAAGCTAGGCCCTTCATTTGTAAGCAAAACAAATGTATCCAATTTGGGCAGCATCATATTCTCATGAGCATTAGAATCATTACCAAGAAACGAAAGTACCTGGTAATTTAATTGGCGTGCGTGAGCTCTAGTAATTGGTCGTGTATATGTAACAGTAGGGGCTGTGGGTGTAACAATGGTATTGATGTCCTCATCATTTTTGGTCATATCCAAGGTAGTCATGTCCTCATCAGTTCTTCCCCGTGTTCATCGTGTTCTTCAAGGGATCCCACTCCAATCGTGAAAGATCGGCCTACACCGGGTTAGCCCCGTATCATATGGTATCATGAGCCACGTTGATCACGTATTTGGAGTCCCTCCCACCGTTTTCTAGCCTTGTTTTGTTGTGTTCTTCCCCAAAATCTGAAAATCCCCACCAAACATAGCCCCAAACTTTTTTGTGATTTGTTGGTTGGTGTCCCGTCTTTCGATGAGATGATGGATATCGCTTTGGTGGAAGCGACTTTGACGATCCGACTACGAACGTACGAGGACATCGCGCCTTAGCAATCGCTAAACCAACTCCAAGAGGTTATTGACCACACGGGAGCACGATCAACCTGACCACGAGGGACTGTTTCCTGCGAGCAAACAAAGAACAAGCAAGAAACTGAGATTGCAATCTGGATATTGCGAATATAAGATGAAAGCTTTATTGATCAAGGTGGGGTTCTGTGACGCCTTTGTCCTGTCGTTGAACACAAGCGGCTGCGAAGTTGCAGCTGTGGCGAACTTTAATCTAAACAAAACCCAAAGTCTAAACGATGCCATAAGGGCTGTATATATGGAGGAAGAGGGGGGAATTTCGTGGCCCTTGGTGGAGGGGTCCGAAATCAACCCTATCTCTTGTTTCCCCACACATATGGACTCTAAAAATAGCCTATACTTATGTATTTCAAAATTACATGGGCCTGGCCCAATAATAAGGTGACGCGACACCTAGAATTGACTCGGGACGAAATTTATGAAGTGGCATCTTGTATATTTCGTCCAAGGCTTCATGCACCCATTATGGTGGCTTCAAAGTCCTGAAATTATCACTTGTAACTCTGTTCTTGTTCCCCTTGCGCATGCCATCATCTCCATGCTTGTTCTTGCTCTAATGTTCATCCTTCTCCAAGCTAGGCCCTTCATTTGTAAGCAAAACAAATTTATCCAATTTAGGCAGCATCATATTCTCATGAACATTAGAATCATTACCAAGAAACGTAAGTACCTGGTAATTTAGTTGGCGTGCGCGAGCTCTAGTAATTGGTCCAGTATTTATAGCAGCAGGGGCTGTGGGTGTAACAATTGTATTGATGTCCTCATCATCCTCCCCTTCTTGAAATGAAATCGTCCTCGACGGAAGTTCATCTTCCTCACCCAAATAAGGCTTCAAATCTGCAATGTTAAAAGTGGGACTAACCCCAAATTCTGCAGGCAGCTCAAGTTTATATGCATTATCATTTATTTTTTCCAACACCTTAAAGGGACCATCGGCACGTGGCATTAGCTTTGATTTGCGCAAATTAGGAAATCTATACTTACGGAAATGTAACCAAACAAGATCTCCAGGTGCAAACACAACATGTTTTCTACCCTTATCTCCAGCAAGTTTATATTTAGCATTCATACGCTCAATGTTTTCCTTAGTTAACTCATGCATTTTTAAAATCAATTCAGCACGTTCTTTAGCATCAAAATTAACCTTCTCCGAAGATGGAAGAGGCAACAAATCAATAGGTGCACGAGGTAGGAAACCATACACAACTTCAAAAGGGCACATCTTAGTAGTAGAATGCAAAGAACGATTATAAGCAAATTCAATATGACGCAAGCATTCCTCCCACATTTTCTTATTATTCTTCAAAACAGCCCTAAGCATAGTAGACAATGTTCTATTGACTACTTCAGTTCGTGATAGAGGCAAAGGTGTCCCGTCTTTCGATGAGATGGTGGATTTCGCTTTGGTGGAAGTCGACTTTGACGATCCGACTACGAGCGTGCGAGGACGTCGCGCCTTAGCAATCGCTAAACCAACTCCGAGAGGTTATTGACCACGCTGGAGCACGATCAACCTGACCATGAGGGTCTATTTCCTGCGAGCAAACGAAGAACAAGCAAGAAACTGAGATTGCAATCTGGATATTGCGAATATAAGATGAAAGCTTTATTGATCAAGGTGGGGTTACTGTGGCGCCTTTGTGCAGTCGTTGAACACAAAGCGAAATCGCGAAGTTGCAGCTATGGCGAACTTTTAATCTAAACAAAACCCAAGTCTAAAGCGGTGCCCTAAGGGCTGTATATATGGAGGAAGAGGGGTGAATTTCGTGGCCCTTGGTGGAGGGTCGAAACTAACCCTATCTCTTGTTTCCCCACACATACGGACTCTAAAAATAGCCTAGACTAATGTATTTCGAAATTACATGGGCCTGGCCCAATAATATGGTGACGCAGCACCTAGAATAGCCTCTGGACGAACTTTATGAAGTGGCATCTTGTGTATTTCGTCCAAGGCTTCCTGAACTCTTTATGGTGGCTTCAAAGTCCTGAAATCATCACTTGTAACTCCATTCTTGTCCCCCTTGCGCATGCCATCATCTCCATGCTTGTTCTTGCTCCAATGTTCATCCTTCTCCAAGCTAGGCCCTTCATTTGTAAGCAAAACAAATGTATCCCATTTAGGCAGCATCATATTCTCATGAACATTAGAATCATTACCAAGAAACGAAAGTACCGGTAATTTAGTTGGCGTCTTGTGAGCTCTAGTAATTGGTCCGGTATGTATAGCAGCAGGGCTGTGGGTGTAACAATGGTATTGATGTCCTCATCATCCTCCCCTTCTTGAAATGAAGTCGTCCTCGACGGCAGCTCATCTTCCTCACCCAAATATGGCTTCAAATCTGCAATGTTAAAAGTGGGACTAACCCCAAAATCTGCAGGCAGCTCAAGTTTATATGCATTATCATTTACTTTCTCCAACACCTTAAAGGGACCAGCAGCACATGGCATTAGCTTTGATTTGCGCAAATCAGGAAATCTATCCTTACGCAAATGTAACCAAACAAGATCTCTAGGTGTAAACACAACATGTTTTCTACCCTTATCTCCAGCAAGTTTATATTTAGCATTCATACGCTCAATGTTTTCCTTAGTTAACTCATGCATTTTTAAAATCAATTCAGCACATTCTTTAGCATCAAAATTAACCTTCTCCGAAGATGGAAGAGGCAACAAATCAATAGGTGCACGAGGTAGGAAACCATACACAACTTCAAAAGGGCACATCTTAGTAGTAGAATGCAATGAACGATTATAAGCAAATTCAATATGAGGCAAGCATTCCTCCCACATTTTCTTATTATTCTTTAGAACAGCCCTAACCATAGTAGACAATGTTCTATTGACTACTTCAGTTTGTCCATCTGTTTGGGGGTGACAAGTAGCACTAAAAAGCAATTTAGTCCCCAACTTAGCCCATAAACATCTCCAAAAGTGGCTAAGAAATTTAGTATCATGATCTGACACAATAGTATTTGGCACACCATGCAAGCGAATAATTTCACGAAAGAACAAATCAGCAACATTAACAGCATCATCGCTTTTATGACATGGTATAAAGTGTGCCATTTTGAGAATCTATCCACGACAACAAATATGCTATCCTCCCTTCTTTGTTCTAGGTAAACCTAAGACAAAGTCCATCGATATATCCTCCCAAGGAACACTAGGTACAGGCAAAGGCATATATAAACCATGAGGATTGAGTCGTGACTTAGCTTTTTGACATGTAGTGCAGCGATCAATAAAGCGCTCAACATCCGTCTCATCTTTGGCCAAAAGAAATGTGTAGCAAGTCGTCCTCCATCTTCTTCACGCCAAAGTGTCCCATTAGTCCTCCTCCATCGCCTCCTGCAACAACAAAAGACGAACGGAGCTAGCTGGAATGCATAGCTTGTTAGCACGGAACACAAATCCATCATTAACGACAAACTTGTTCCATGTTCTTCCTTCTTTACAATTCTGCAATACATCTTTAAAATCAACATCATGCACATATTGATCTTTGATGGTCTCCAAACCAAATATTTTGAAGTCAAGTTGTGAAAGCATAGTATAGCGACGAGACAATGCATCAAGCAATAACATTTTCTTTACCCTTCTTGTGTTTAATGACATAAGGAAAGTCTCAATGAATTCAACCCATTTAGCATGTCTATGATTCAGTTTAGCTTGACTTTTAATATGTTTCAAACATTCATGATCGAATGTATAACAAATTCTTTGGGCCATAAATAATGTTGCCATGTTTCTAAAGTCCGAACAAGAGCATATAATTCTTTATCATAAGTAGAATAATTCAGACTAGGCCCACTCAATTTTTCGAGAAAAGTATGCAACAGGTTTACCATCTTGTAATAACACACCTCCTAATCCAATTCCACTAGCATCACATTCAAGCTCAAAAGTCTTATTAAAATCAGGAAGTTGGAGTAAAGGAGCATGTGTCAACTTATCTTTCAACACCGTGAAGGCTTCTTCCTGTGCGGTACCCCAAACAAAAGGCACATCCTTCTTTGTAAGCTCATTGAGAGGTGCAGCAATGGTGCTGAAATCTCTCACAAAACGCCTATAGAATCCAGCGAGGCCAAGAAAACTCCTCACTTGTGTGACCGTTTTGGGCTGCGGCCAACTCTCAATAGCTTCAATCTTGGCTTTATCAACTTCAATTCCCTGTGGAGTAACAACATAGCCAAGAAAAGACACTCGGTCGGTGCAAAAGGTGCACTTCCCAAGGTTACCAAACAAACGTGCATCACGTAGAGCATTAAAAACAACACGTAAATGTTCCAAATGTTCTTCCAAAGATTTGCTATAAATCAGTATATCATCAAAATAGACTACCACAAATCGTCCAATAAAAGCACGTAAAACTTCGTTCATTAATCTCATGAAAGTACTAGGTGCATTAGTTAACCCAAAAGGCATGACTAACCACTCATATAATCCAAACTTAGTTTTAAATGCTGTTTTCCATTCATCTCCCAATTTCATACGAATTTGATGGTATCCACTACACAAATCAACTTTGGAGAATATTGTAGAGCCACTCAATTCATCAAGCATATCATCTTGCCTAGGAATAGGATGACGATAACGAATAGTAATATTATTAATGCCTCTACAATCAACACACATACACGATGTACCATCCTTTTTCGGCACTAGAATAATAGGAACAGCACAAGGACTAAGGGATTCACGTATATAACCTTTGTCGAGAAGCTCTTGTACTTGACGCATAATCTCCTTCGTCTCCTCTGGATGGGCACGAAATTTTTCGACCAATTTTTTTTTCGACTGCCCGGACCCAAAAACTGGAAACGGGTCAAAAAAAACTTTCTATAACGGCGACTGGCTCAATACGCTTAGAAACACCTAAAATAGGATAGCCATAATTTTTTTTGTCCCGTGCGTTTTTGGAAAATTTTGGGCCTAAACGGAGGGTGGTTTCCGGACTCTTTTTTTTTGGAAACCAACCTCTTCTACGGACGGCAAAAGATTGCTGGAATCCGAAACCTACTCAGACAAGGAAACACGAATCGGAAAACTAGATGGATCCCGAAAACAAACCTGATATGCAAGGGACTCGGATTGGTGGTGGATATATGGTGGTCGATGGCAGCGGTGGTGATATATGGAAGCGGTGGTGGTATATGGATACGGATTCGAAGCGGTGGCGGATAAGCGGTGGTGGTATATGGATACGGATTGAGCGGTGGCGGATAAGCGGTGGTGGTAGATGGCGAGGCGATGATAATGGTGCGGCGGCGGCGTGACAACTTATGACCGAACTCGAAACTCTAAAAGACTAGACTCTAAGACCAGCAACTAGACACGACGATGCAACCGCAAATTCAACAATGCAAATCTGTAAAAGATTATGCAAAGGCTCGACTGGTTCGGATAGGATGAACTAACCCTAATTTTTTTGTGGCTTTTTCGTGGACAATAGGTATGAAGACAGACTCGATCTAAACTACGAAAAACTATAAAATCTCACCGAGCAACCTGGAAATCTGATACCACTTGATAGAGGCAAAGGTGTCCCGTCTTTCGATGAGATGGTGGATTTCGCTTTGGTGGAAGTCGACTTTGACGATCCGACTATGAGCGTGCGAGGACGTCGCGCCTTAGCAATCGCTAAACCAACTCCGAGAGGTTATTGACCACGCCGAGCACGATCAACGACCACGAGGGTCTATTTCTGCGAGCAAACAAAGAACAAGCAAGAAACTGAGATTGCAATCTGGATATTGCGAATATAAGATGAAAGCTTTATTGATCAAGGTGGGGTTCTGTGGCGCCTTTATGCAGTCGTTGAACACAAAGCGAAATGCTGCGAAGTTGCAGCTATGGCGAACTTTTAATCTAAACAAAACCCAAGTCTAAGCGGTGCCCTAAGGGCTGTATATATGGAGGAAGAGGGGTGAAGTTCGTGGCCCTTGGTGGAGGGGTCCAAACTAACCCTATCTCTTGTTTCCCACACATACGGACTCTAAAATAGCCTATACTAATGTATTTCGAAATTACATGGGCCTGGCCCAATAATAAGGTGACGCAGCACCTAGAATAGCCTCTGGACGAACTTTATGAAGTGGCATCTTGTATATTTCGTCCAAGGCTTCCTGCACTCTTTATGGTGGCTTCAAAGTATTGAAATCATCACTTGTAACTCCATTCTTGTCCCCCTTGCGCATGCCATCATCTCCATGCTTGTTCTTGCTCCAATGTTCATCCTTCTCCAAGCTAGGCCCTTCATTTGCAAGCAAAACAAATGCATCCAATTTAGGCAGCATCATATTCTCATGAACATTAGAATCATTACCAAGAAACGAAAGTACCTGGTAATTTAGTTGGCGTGCGCGAGCTCTAGTAATTGGTCCAGTATGTATAGCAGCAGGGGCTGTGGGTGTAACAATGGTATTGATGTCCTCATCAGTTCGTCCATCAGTTCGGGGGTGACAAGTAGTACTAAAAAGTAGTTTAGTCCCCAACTTAGCCCATAAACATCTCCAAAAGTGGCTAAGAAATTTAGTATCACGATCTGAAACAATAGTATTTGGCACACCATGCAAGCGAATAATTTGACGAAAGAACAAATCAGCAACATTAATAGCATCATCGCTTTTATGACATGGTATAAAGTGTGCCATTTTCGAGAATCTATCCACGACAACAAATATGCTATCCCTCCCCTTCTTTGTTCGAGGTAAACCTAAAAGAAAGTCCATAGATATATCCTCCCAAGGAACACTAGGTACAGGCAAAGGCATATATAAACCATGAGGATTGAGTCGTGACTTAGCTTTTTGACATGTAGTGCAGCGAGCAATAAAACGCTCAACATCCCCACTCATCTTTGGCCAAAAGAAATGTGTAGCAAGTACGTCCTCCGTCTTCTTCACGCCAAACTGTCCCATTAATCCTCCTCCATGCGCCTCCTGCAACAACAAAAGACGAACAGAGCTAGCTGGAATGCATAGCTTGTTAGCACGAAACACAAATCCATCGTTAAAGACGAACTTGTTCCACATTCTTCCTTCTTTACAATTCTGCATTACATCTTTAAAATCAGCATCATGCACATATTGATCTTTGATGGTCTCCAAACCAAATATTTTGAAGTCAAGTTGTGAAAGCATAGTATAGCGATGAGACAATGCATCAGCAATAACATTTTCTTTTCCCTTCTCGTGTTTAATGACATAAGGGAAAGTCTCAATGAATTCAACCCATTTAGCATGTTTACGATTTAGTTTAGCTTGACTTTTAATATGTTTCAAAGATTCATGATCAGAATGTATAACAAATTCATTGGGCCACAAATAATGATGTAGGGTGGAACGCTATAGCGACGATCTTTCACGTTTGGAGTGGATCCTATGGGGAATCACGAAGAACACGCGGAAGCACAAAGGGAAAACACAGGGAAAACGAGAGAGAATCACTAAACCGACAAGGAATGAATCACACAAGTGCTAGATCACCGAACACAAAGAGATACACAAGATCCAAAGTCAACAAAGGTAGAGGATACAAAGGAACCGTTCTTCTCCGCGAGGAGGCCTTGATGTTCTTCCCTAGAGAGGGGTCTTGAATCCACTTGGGGGATCTTCTCCGAAGAGGTCGTGAGCTCCGAGGAGAAGTATCCAAGTGGATGAGCAAAGGCTCTCACACAAATATGAGCTAATCCAATGCTAAGTGTCAAAGTGAGGAGGAGGAGTCCTATATATAGGCTAGGGGGCGAAGGGGTACATGGGCTCAGCCCAACACGCGCGCGCAGGCGCTGGTCGGATGATCCAGGGGTGGAGCCGGATGATCTGGGCTGGTCCGGATGGTCCGGGTGGAGGCCCGGATGAGCTGGAGACGCGGCTGGTGGCGGTGCAGGGCGGATGTCCGGCTGGGGGTCCGGACGTCCGGGCAGGGTCCGGATGATCCGGGACAGGGTCCGGATGATCTGGCTTCAGGTGGGAGCTTCGGGTGCCTTCGGGGTGAGTTAGCCGGATCATCCGGGCCGTGGTCCGGATCGTCCGGGCTCTGTCCGGATTGTCCGGGCTGCCGTCCGGATCGTCCGGCTAGTCTGGGACTTGGTGTTTTTCCTCTCCATCTTCACGCATGTCTTCCGCTTCCGATTCTCCTTGCTTCCTAGCTTCTTCATGGTTAGCTCCTTGGTACCTGAGTATGCATAACGTTTCCGTCTGAGGTAGTAACCATGTCTCATGTGAATCAAAAGGGAATTGTGAGAGGAGTGATGTCACCTCGCTTTCAAGAGCTCTTGCACGTGCTCGAGTCATGGGTCCAAGTGGTGTTGTAGGTGATGTAGATGCGTCCATGGGGATGATCATGGGATGCTCCGCATCATCTCCCCCCCTTGGGAGAGATCGGACCTCGGATCAAGATCTTCATCACCATGGTAAGGCGAGAGGTCTTTGACGTTGAAGATGTCGCTCACGTTGTACTTGTCGCTTGCTAGGTCGATCTTGTAAGCGTTGTTGTTGTAGTGTGCTAACACCTTGAAGGGTCCATCGGCTCGAGGGAGAAGTTTGGACTTGCATTCGTTGGGGAAGCAGTCCTTGTGAAGGTGTAGCCACACGAGATCGCCTATGTTGAAGATCATGGGTTGCTTGCTGATGTTGAGCTTGGTCGTTAGTCATTGTACTTGGCGCTCGATGGCGTGCCTTGTATCTTCATGCATCTTCTTGATGTAGCTTGCCCGTGCACTCGCATCAATGTTGGTGCGCTCTTGTAGAGGAAGAGGTAGAATGTACAATGGTAACAACGGGTTGAAGCCGTAGACGACCTCGAAGGGAGACTTGCCGGTAGTCGAATGTCTCCCACTCCTTGATGTTCTTCTTGATCAACACGCGAAGTAGAGTGGAGAGAGTCCGGTTCGTCACCTCCGTTTGGCCGTCGGTTAGAGGATGGTATGCGGATGAGAACAAGAGCTTGATTCCGAGCTTGGCGCATAGGGTCTTCGAAAAGTAACTCAAGAACTTGACGTCGCGGTCGGACACAATTGTCTTTGGTACTCCATGGAGACGCAAGATTTCCCTACAAAAGAGATTTGCAACATGTGAAGCATCGTCTATCTTGTTGCAAGGGATGAAATGTGCCATCTTCGAAAATTGGTCCACAACAACAAACACGGAATCCTTTCCATTTTGAGTTCTAGGCAAACCAAGTACAAAGTCCATGCTAATGTCTTCCCATGGTTGATAAGGAATAGGAAGAGGCATGTAAAGACCATGGGATTGAGCTTTAGACTTAGCTTTGCGACATGTAGAGCATCGGGTGGTGAAGCGTGAGACGTCACGGAACATCTTGGGCCAAAAGTAGTTCTTGGAGAGCGTGGCGAATGTCTTGTCGCGTCCAAAATGTCCCATGAGTCCGCCTCCATGAGCCTCTTGCAAAAGGAGCAAACGAAGAGAAGACTCGGGAATGCATAGTTTGTTAGCTCTCATAAGATAGCCATCCTTGATGTAATATTGTCCCAAGATGTATGCGTCAAACATTTAGCATAAGGAGTTGCAAAAGATGGATCATTAGCATACAAGTCTTTTATGTGCTCAAAGCTAGTAACATTCAACTCAAGTTTAGTGACAAGCGTACATATGCGTGAAAGCGCATCCGCAACTACATTTTCCTTACCCTTAATGTATTTGATCACATAGGGGAAAGATTCTATAAATTCACTCCATTTGGCATGACGCTTGTTCAACTTAGTTTGGCCTTTCAAGTATTTAAGTGTTTCATGATCGGTATGGATGACAAACTCATGAGGTCTAAGATAATGTTCCCAAACATGTAGTACACGCACTAAAGCATACAATTCTTTGTCATATATGGGATAGTTAAGTTGAGCACCGGAGAGTTTTTCACTAAAATATGCAATGGCTCGTTTTTCTTGCATCAAAACTCCGCCAATTCCGGTACCACTTGCATCACAATGAACCTCAAAAGTTTTGCCAAAATTGGGCAAAGCAAGAAGCGGAGCATGAGTAAGCAAAGACTTCAGCTCATCAAAAGCGGTGGATTGCAAGAATCCCCAAACAAAACGAGCATTTTTGTTACTCAAAGCATGCAAAGGAGCGGCAATTGTGCTAAAATCTTTCACAAAGCGATGATAAAAACCCGCAAGACTAAGAAAACTACGCACTTGTTGCAAATTGGTGGGTTGGGGCCAAGTTTTAATTGCTTCAATTTTAGTTTCATCAACATGGACACCCCTGGAAGAGACAACGAAACCCAAGAAAACCACTGTCAACACCAAGTGTGCACTTTTTCATGTTGGCATAAAGACTTTCCTTGCGAAGTGTTTGCAAAACGAGCTTAACATGATCAAGATGCTCTTTCATGGTTTTGCTAAACACAAGAATATCATCAAAGTGAACCACAACAAAGACTCCAATGTAAGGGCGAAGTACATGATGCATGAGACGCACAAAAGTACCGGGAGCCTCCGATAAACCCATAGGCATGACTAACCATTCATATAATCCAAATTTTGTTTTGAAAGCAGTTTTCCATTCATCACCCTCTTGAATGTGTATTTGGTAATAGCCACTTTTAAGATCAATTTTTGAGAAAAAGTTGGCTCCATTAAGTTCATCAAGCATATCATCTAAGCGAGGAATGGGATGCCTATTGATGGAGTCATGTACCTAGGGTAGTGTCATAGACCTGATCTAAGTACCCTACCCAAGGACACCCTTAGAAGAGACTACCTTCCAGTCGACCAAGGAGTACTTCACTCGACAGACCATGAAGACGCACTCGACCACCAGAAGGTCAAGGAGCACTCTGTACCGTAACGGTCTGTAATTAAGTAGACTTTATAGTATTTAGGACACTTTATGTGAGGCGTTCCTAGACTTTATGTACTTTAAACCCCGCATTACTGAGGGCCGGAGGGGTCTGGCAGGCACTATATAAGCCACCCCTCTCCTCAGTGTAAAGGGTTCGCACCCCTGTAATCCATACACACATAATCCACTCGACCGCCTCCGGGCTCCGAGACGTAGGGCTGTTACTTCCTCCGAGAAGGGCCTAAACTCGTACATCTCTTGTGCGTACAACTGCTCCATAGCTAGGACCTTGCCTCTCCATACCTACCCCCCACTCTAGTGTCAGACTTAGAACCACGACAGTTGGCGCCCACCGTGGGGCTGGTGTCTTAGCGATTTTTGGAGAAGTTGCGATTATTCCGACTATTTTCATCATGGTTGTTGGTGGAGTTTTGATCGAGGGTCGCGAGATCCGTCTCGGCGCTCTCACCTTCATCGCCGACGACTCTGCTTGGCTCCAGGAGGCTCCACTCGACGTTGATGCGCTCCCCGTCTGCGGTGCGACGCATTTTCGCGCATGTGTCCGCGACGTTCTGCTGCGGCAACCATCGACTCCATATCGGTCGACTCCCCTATCGATCACCCTCTCGGTCTCCCGCCAGCGCAAGCACTCTGGTCGGTCGAGACTCCAACGGTGGGTGAGGCACGCGGTGGCACGCCAGATGGCCACCACCCAAGTTGCGGCAATCGAGCCCGACGAATCTCTCTATGGCCTGTTCGATCTGTCGACTGGCTCTGTAGAGACTGCATCCGAGTGTGATAGCAGTGATCCAACGGCGGAGGTGCTGTGGAGCATCCTCCATCATCCCCATGGACTCTACATCAACACCTACAACACCACAAGGACCGATGACTCGAGCGCGTGCAAGAGCTCTTGAAACCGAGGTGACATCACTCCTCTCACAACTCTCCTTCGATTCACATGAGACATGGTTACTACCTCAAACAGAAACTCTATGCATACTCAGGCACCAAGGAGTCGACCATGAAGAAGCTAGGAAGCAAGGAGAATCGGAAGCGGAAGACATACGCGAAGACGGAGAGGAAGAAGCAACCAGGACGAGAGGCGGACGATCCGCAGAGCCGGATGATCCGGACCCGGTCCGGACGATCCGCTTCATCGACCAAGGCAGCAGAACCTCCACGCTGAAGCCGGATCATCCGGACCCGGCCCGGATCATCCGGATCCCGCCGGACATCCGGACCGCCGGCCGGACGTCCGGCCCTGCGCCGTCACCCATGAGCACCGGACCATCCGGGCCCCACCCGGATCATCCGGACCAGCCGGATCATCCGGACCGTCGCCGGATCATCCAGCCAGCGCTTTGTCTTGGCGTGTTGGGCTGAGCCCATGTACCCCTTCGCCCCAGACTCTATATATAGGACCCCCTCTCCTCACTTTGAGACTTAGCATTGGATTAGCTCATATTTGTGTGTGAGAGCCTTTGCTCATCCACGGTACTTCTCCTCGGAGATCGGGACCTCCGTCTAGGAGAAGATCCATTCGATTCAAGACCCTACCTAGGGAAGATCCCCTCGTGGATGCAAGACCTCCTCCGGGAGAAGAACGGCTACCTTTGTATCTTTCCTTTGTTGATTTTGGACCATGTATCACTCGTGCTTCGATGATCTAGACCTTGTGTGATTGATCTCTTGTCGGTTGAGTGTCTCTCTCGTTTTTCCCCGTGATTTCCTCTCATTCTTCCGCGCGTTCTTCGTGTCCCCTCCGTAGGATCCCCTCCAAACGTGAAAGATCGACGAATTAGGGTTCCACCCTACATCATATGGTATCATGAGCCACATTGATCACGTTTTTGGAGCCCCTACCCCTCTATTTCTAGCTTGATTTTGTTGTTTTCGTCCTAAAACCCCGAAAATCCCCACAAAAATACCCCCAAATTTGTTTGTGATTTGTTGGTTTTGATGATGTTTTGTTGTTTTTGATCCGTGGATTCGGTGTGTAACTCGTGGATCTTGTGTTTCCCCACCTTCTCCCCCTCGAAATCCACCCAAAATCCCCGAAATCGTCAAATTCCACCCCATTTTCGTGTTCTTCCGAGCCATTCCCGTGTGTGGTTGACCTGCCCGGATCATCCGGACCAAGTCCCGGATCATGCGAACTCGCCCGGATCATCCGGCTCCTGGCCCGGATCATCCGGCTTCCTCTGCCGAAACTGCAGATTCTGCAGCCCCCATCCACCACCACCACCATCCACACACGCATACATCCTCCCCACCCCATCCACCACCATCTCCACATGCCAAACCCCAAGACTCAACCTCCGTACTACCATTCGATTTTGAGTTCGACAATTTGAGTGAGATTTCCGTGTCCTCTTGTGTTTCGGCTATTTAGGCGCGGTGTGACATCAACAACAAACGCTCACTTTGGTCGGCTACTCATCTTCGCTACGGACGGTAACATCGACGACATCTTTGTCATACCTTGCAATTGCATTGATAGCCATCATATACCATCTTTTGCGTTGCTTACCCACCGAGACTAGCCTTTGAGTATTGCCGGCAACGTGACTTGTGCACATTAGTTGCATACACCATATCATACATACAATCGAGGTGCATATCTGGAATCAACTTGTGTGTCACAAAGTTGTCATCGCATACACAATTGCTATCTTAGTTCGTCAAGTTTGCATAAGAAAAGAGCTCAAAAGAGAAAGAGCCACTCAAGCTTTTAAGCAAAGAGGGAAGATAAGCAAAGAGCTTATAAGCAACAAGCATAGCATCATACGACATTAAGATTGTCATATAAGATCATCTTGGATCATTGCACCGATACACCATACATATAGCATACGTGGGATAGAGATCGTTGCATTTTTGCCTAGTAGGTTGTGCACAAGCTCCGTATCCGCCTATTGTGCAATCGTGCTAGCGTCTCTCTAGTATTGTGCAACAAGAGCATTTTCGTGGATTTCACATTTTGGCTCACTTTTGGTTTGCACAATCCCATTTATCTATTTGCGTGTGTGTTTCCGTGTACCACTACTTGCTTGGTCTACTTGTTGCATATCTTGAATTTGCGAATCTTCTTCAACACTTTTGAGTCAAGCTAACGATTGCAATCAATTTTGTGCCACCATCCTAACCAAGCTCCACCAAAAGCTTTTACTTGTGTAGGTGTGAGAATCGACAAGGATCGGTACCAATAGTGCTATTTCATTGTCCGCATTTGAGTGAACTTGATTCATCTTCAACTTCGGTCAAAGGTACATTGGTATTCATTCTTTTCCTTCTACAACTCACAATTTGCTTGAAATGATGGATAGGCCAAGTTCTTCTACAAATCCACTCTTCCTCGAGCAAGACGACGACATGTCATCATACGTCACCAAGAGCCACCTCTTTGGCGCGCAACGAGCTCTCCATCAAGAGCAACAAGCAATGAGCGAACGCATCGACAACCTCTCCACCGACTTGCGATTCTTCGAGAAGCGTACACGCGATTACCGACAACAAACTCGACGCAAGACAAGAAAGAGAACGATGCAAGAATGGACGAGATCCGCGCCTTGTTGGTGAACCGGCGTACTTCTACCTCTTCACACTCAAGACGGAGCCACTCAAGTTGCCACTCCGACAACTCCTTCTCCGACACAAGTACACCGTCATCGAACATTCTTCGTCGAGCCGCGCGTCAAGACCGTCATGCATCTCGCAACCCGCTACACGACAAGAATCTCCAAGAGCAAGTTGATGAAGAAGTTCCTCGTCCTCAATCGAGCCAAATGGCGTTTGCTCAAGCACAAGAACGACAACGTCTTAGCCACAAACAAGAACAAGAATGAGCGCGCCTACACCAAGAGCAACAAGACGACGAGACTAAACGTCTTCAACAACAACAACGCGAAGCACAAGCTCTTGAGGCGGAACGCGCCCTTCAAGCATCAACTCGAGCTCTCGACAACCGCAATCGTGAAAGGCGTAATCAAGAGGAAGCACTTCGCGAAGAAATACAAGAGAGGAACTACCATACGCGTGCGCAACGTCAAGCTCCTCAAGCTCAACCTCAACCTCAAGGTCAACAAGAACAAGTTGATCATGGACTTCCTCCTCGCCAAGAGCAACATGAGGATGATTACCCTCCACGACAAGAACGTCATCATCAACTTTGACCTCAACACAATGAAGAGCAACGCTATGGCAAGCTCAAGTTCACAATGCCCAAGTTCAATGGAACCAATGATCCCGAAGAGTACCTCTCATGGGCATTGAAGGTCGACAAAATCTTTCGTTTGCACAACTATGAGGAAGAGAAGGAGATCGCTATGGCATCACTTGAGTTCCAAGACTATGTGCTCATATGGTGGGAACAAGTCCTTGAGCGCCGACAAGCAAGAGGTGAACCTCCAATCACAACTTGGGCTCAAATGAAGGATGTCATGAGAGCACGTTTTGTGCCCACCTACTACAACCGTGATCTCTTCAAGAAGATACAACTCTTGATAGAGGCAGAGGTGTCCCGTCTTTCGATGAGATGGTGGATTTCGCTTTGGTGGAAGTCGACTTTGACGATCCGACTACGAGCGTGCGAGGACGTCGCGCCTTAGCAATGAACAAAGAGTGTTGAAGAATACTACAAAGAGATGGAGATTGCCATGATTCGAGCCAATGTCAAGGAAGATGATGAGCAAACAATGGCACGATTCTTGAATGGACTCAACCACCCCATCAAGAAGATCGCCGACTTCCAACCTTATTCCAACCTCATTGAGCTCGTGCATCAAGCTACAAAGGCGGAACGACAAGTGCAAGATGACTTCAAGTACGCCAAGTACTCATCCAAGACATCTGACCTCTCCAACAACCAAGCTTCAACAACTACTCCAACCGACATCAACCAAGCCTTTTTCAAGCAACGACGACAAGTCAAGTTACAAGAAAACTTCTACAAGTTCAAGTCGTCCTCCTCCTACTACAAGCAACTCCAAGCGCGTGCTTCATCATCTACTCAACCGATGAGACCGTCAAGACAAGCTCCTTCAAGTGTTTTACTTGCGGCGGCCGAGGCCACAAGACATATGAATGCACAAACAAGCGTACCATGATACTCAACGACGTGGCACCTACGACTCACTGAGTGAAGATGAAATGGACGCTATTGAGCAAGTGTCCATGCACCGGCACATCAACGAGGATGAAGATGATCAAGTCTTTTGTGACGAAGATACAAGCCCCGCTCTTGTTGTCTCCAAAGTCTTGACAATTCAACATCACCAAGAACCATCAATGGGAGATCCATCAAGGTCATCATCGATGGAGGTAGTTGCCACAACTTGGCAAGCGAAGAACTATGCTCCAAGCTCCAATTGGTCAAAAAGAAGCATCCGCAACCATACAAGGTTCAATGGCTAAGTGACTCCGGCACTATACGAGTTGAGCATACGGTCCAAGTATCCTTCAAAATCGGTGCATATGAAGACACTTTGGAGTGTGATGTGGTCCCAATGACCGTTTGCCACCTCCTCCTTGGTCGGCCATGGCAATTCGACCGTGGTGTCTACCACAATGGGCGTACAAACCACTATAGCTTCAAGATGAAAGGCAAAGAATATGTCCTACGACCCATGTCTCCTAGTCAAGTGATAGCCGACAAACAAGCCACCAACCAAAGAGAGAAGAGTGAGAAAGTGAGCCACCAAAAAGTGAGTGAGAGCCACAAGCCAAATTTGAGCGCCTCTTCGCCTAGAGAGAAAAAACTCATACTATTAGCCACCAAACATGAGATGAGAGAAGTGTGTGAGAACCCATCGAGTGTGATGCACTTTTTCCTAGTGTGCAAGGATGGAGAACCACAAACTAACACCATTCATGAGCTACCTTTGGTGTTTCAATCTCTTTTGCAGGAATTTCAAGATGTTTTCCCCGATGAGCTACCTCCGGGTCTACCTCCTCTTCGAGGCATTGAGCATCGAATCGACCTCATCCCCGGAGCGCCACTTCCAAACAAAGCTCCCTACCGTGTCAATCCCGAAGAAACCAAGGAGATTCAACGGCAAGTACAACAACTAATTGACAATGGTCATGTACGTGAAAGCTTAAGCCCTTGTGCCGTTCCCGTTATCCTTGTGCCTAAGCCCGATGGAACTTTCCGCTTGTGCTCCTATTGTAGACCCATAAATGCTATCACCGTGCGCCATAGGCATCCCATTCCACGCCTGGATGATATGCTTGATGAACTTAGTGGAGCCAACTTTTTCTCAAAAATTGATCTTAAAAGTGGCTATTATCAAATCCGCATTCATGAGGGTGATCAATGGAAAAACGCTTTCAAAACAAAATTTGGCTTATATGAATGGTTGGTTATGCCTATGGGTTTGTCGGAAGCTCCCGGAACTTTTGTGCGCCTCATGCATCATGTACTTCGTCCATACATTGGAATCTTTGTTGTGGTTTACTTCAATGATATTCTTGTGTTTAGCAAAACCATGAAAGAGCATCTTGATCATGTTAAGCTTGTTTTGCAAACACTTCGAAAAGAAAGTCTTTATGCCAACTTGAAGAAATGCACTTTTGGAGTTGACAAAGTGGTTTTCTTGGGTTTCGTTGTCTCTTCCAAGGGTGTCCATGTTGATGAAACTAAGATCAAAGCAATTAAAACATGGCCCCAACCCACCAATTTGCAACAAGTGCGAAGTTTCCTTGGTCTTGCAGGTTTTTATCGCCGCTTTGTGAAAAACTTTAGCACTATTGCAGCTCCTTTGCATGCTTTGAGTAAGAAGAATACTCCTTTTGTTTGGGGACCTTTGCAAGCCAACGCTTTCGATGAGCTCAAGTCTTTGCTTACTCATGCTCCAATTCTTGCTTTGCCCAATTTTGACAAAACTTTTGAGGTCCATTGTGATGCAAGTGGTACGGGAATTGGCGGAGTTTTAATGCAAGAAAAACGAGTCATTGCTTATTTTAGTGAAAAACTCTCCGGTGCTCAACTTAACTATCCCGTGTGTGACAAGGAATTGTATGCTTTAGTGCGTGTCCTACATGTTTGGGAACATTATCCTAGACCTCATGAGTTTGTCATCCATACCGATCATGAAACACTTAAGTACTTAAAAGGTCAAACTAAATTGAACAAGCGTCATGCAAAATGGAGTGAATTTATTGAATCTTTCCCATATGTGATCAAGTACATTAGGGGCAAGGAAAATGTAGTTGCCGATGCACTTCCACGCATATGCACGCTTGTCACCCAACTTGAGTTGAATGTTATTGGCTTTGAGAACATCAAAGATTTGTATGCTAGTGATCCATCTTTTGCACCTCATTATGCTAAATGTTTGACGCATACATCTTGGGAACAATATTATCTCAAGGATGGTTATCTTATGAGAGCTAACAAACTTTGCATACCCGAGTCTTCTCTTCGTTTGCTACTTTTGCAAGAGGCTCATGGAGGTGGACTCATGGGACACTTTGGACGCGACAAGACTTTCGCCACGCTCTCCAAGAACTACTTTTGGCCAAAGATGTTTCGAGACGTCTCACGCTTCACCACAAGATGCTCAACATGCCGCAAAGCTAAGTCAAAAGCTCAATCTCATGGTCTTTACATGCCTCTTCCTATTCCTTATCAACCTTGGGAAGACATTAGCATGGACTTTGTACTTGGTTTGCCTAGAACTCAAAATGGAAAGGACTCCGTATTTGTTGTTGTGGACAGATTTTCCAAAATGGCACATTTCATTCCTTGCAACAAAGTAGACGATGCTTCACATATTGCAAATCTATTTTGTAGGGAAATCTTGCGCCTCCATGGAGTACCAAAGTCAATCGTCTCCGATCGCGACGTCAAGTTCTTGAGTTACTTTTGGAAAACTCTTTGCGCCAAGCTCGGAATCAAGCTCTTGTTCTCCTCCGCATACCATCCTCAAACCGACGGCCAAACGGAGGTGACAAACCGGACGCTCTCCACTCTACTTCGCGTGTTGATCAAGAAGAACATCAAGGAGTGTGAGGCGTGTCTACCCATCGCCGAGTACGCCTACAACCGCGCAAGACATTCGACGACCGGCAAGTCCCCCTTCGAGGTCGTCTACGGCTTCAACCCATTGTCCCCATTGGACATCTTACCTCTACCTCTGCAAGAGCGCACCAATCTCGACGCAAGTGCCCGTGCAAGCTACATCAAGAAGATGCATGAAGATACAAGAAACACCATCGAGCGCCAAGTACAACGACTAGCGACAAAGCTCAACATCAACAACCAACCCATGATCTTCAAAATAGGCGATCTCGTGTGGCTACACCTTCGCAAGGAACGCTTCCCCAACGAACGCAAGTCCAAACTTCTACCTCGAGCCGATGGACCCTTCAAGGTGTTAGCACGCTACAACAACAACGCCTACAAGCTCGACCTACCAAGTGACAAGTACAATGTGAGCGACACCTTCAACGTCAAAGACCTCTCGCCTTTCCATGGTGATGAAGATCTAGATCCGAGGTCGGATCCTTTCGAAGGGAGGGGATATGATGCGGAGCATCCTTCCATCATCCCCATGGACTCTACATCAACACCTACAACACCACAAGGACCGATGACTCGAGCACGTGCAAGAGCTCTTGAAACCGAGGTGACATCACTCCTCTCACAACTCTCCTTCGATTCACATGAGACATGGTTACTACCTCAAACAGAAACTCTATGCATACTCAGGCACCAAGGAGTCGACCATGAAGAAGCTAGGAAGCAAGGAGAATCGGAAGCGGAAGACATACGCGAAGACGGAGAGGAAGAAGCAACCAGGACCAGAGAGGCCGGACGATCCGGACGGAGGCCTGGACGATCCGGACAGAGCCCGGATGATCCGGACCCGGTCCGGACGATCCGGCTTCATCGGCCAAGGCAACAGAACCTCCACGCTGAAGCCGGATCATCCGGACCCCGGCCCGGATCAGCCGGATCCCGCCCGGACATCCGGACCGCCAGCCGGACGTCCGGCCCTGCGCCGTCACCCGCAGAGCACCCGGACCATCCGGGCCCCCACCCGGATCATCCGGACCAGCCCGGATCATCCGGACCGTCGCCTGTGCGCGCGTGTTGGGCTGAGCCCATGTACCCCTTCGCCCCAGACTCTATATATAGGACCCCCTCTCCTCACTTTGAGACTTAGCATTGGATTAGCTCATATTTGTGTGTGAGAGCCTTTGCTCATCCACCGGTACTTCTCCTCGGAGATCAGGACCTCCGTCTAGGAGAAGATCCATTCGGATTCAAGACCCCTACCTAGGGAAGATCCCCTCGTGGATGCAAGACCTCCTCCGGGAGAAGAACGGCTACCTTTGTATCTTTCCTTTGTTGATTTTGGACCATGTATCACTCGTGCTTCGATGATCTAGACCTTGTGTGATTGATCTCTTGTCGGTTGAGTGTCTCTCTCGTTTTTCCCCGTGATTTCCTCTCGTTCTTCCGCGCGTTCTTCGTGTCCCCTCCGTAGGATCCCCTCCAAACGTGAAAGATCGACGAATTAGGGTTCCACCCTACATCAGGAGGTCTTGATGGTCAACGGGCCTCGCAGCCCTCCCGGTTTCCCTCGTGAGGACGGGGTAGACGGTGGAGGCGACCCCGCTCAAGCCCATGAAGAGTACCAGCCCGAGCCACTTAATTCCCTTCAGAGGGAAGAACTTCGCCGCAGGAACATGGATGCCCTGCATACTCCCATCGCGGGAGAAACCCCCGAGGCTCGCGCCTTGGAGGAGGCACGTTTGGCCAACTTGGCTGAACACACTCGTCTGGAGAACCTTCAGCGGGCACTCGACGAGCGCACGCGGCAACGAGTTCCCGACGCCAATCGACGTCAACTCTTCCCGCCGACTTAGGTATATCGAACCCCGATTCAGAATTTAGCAGCTGCAACCCGTATACCAGAGTCCATCCAGCCCTCTCAGTCGGAAGCTGGCAGAGGCTTGATGCAAATCAGAGATTTGCTCCGGGCAGCAGGAGATCAGAATTCGGCCGTGTCGCAGTCACGCAACAAAATTCACAGTCGATCCATCGCTACGAATACGGTTCAGTCGGCTCACAGTCCCAGATCGCCTCTGCGGCGTGAAGGACGCGAGAATCGGCGAGACCAGTACGGTGACCGACATGATCGTGATGACAGGCGTCGAGTGCCCACTCCCCCCCTCCCCTGAGGGATGGGTCTTACGCTCCTCGGCAGCAGGATGACAGGCGTCAACACAGTGTGGGGCGAAGAGTTCCAGTCGACCCCCGGGAACCAGGCTTCGACGCGCGGTCCATCATCGTGCAAGGCTTGGTCGACCGAAACAGAGCCCATCGGGGCGGGCCCGACAGAGATGCGCCCACAAGCAGTCGAGTGCATGTTTCTGGTCCGGAATGTTTCAGCAGGGCTATCAGAGCCGCGGTGATTCCCCCCAACTTCAGGTTGGCCACTGGAGTAAGCAAGTTCACTGGTGAGTCTAAGCCTGAAACCTGGCTTGAGGACTACCGAGTGGCGGTTCAGATTGGTGGCGGGAATGACGAGGTGGCCATGAAGCATTTGCCCCTCATGTTGGAAGGTTCTGCCAGAGCATGGTTGAATCAGTTACCTGATGAGGATATGACTACCTTGGATAAGACCAAAAATATTGCATACATGCATATTTGTCAGGTGATTTCTAGTGCAAAGTATTCAATAATATATTTATGTTATCCAGAACAAAAATACTTCACATACTTTTGTGTTTTGTCTAATTGCAGGTGTATGGGACATTTGTACAATCCACATACGAAGATAAGGGACAAGGAAAAGTTTAGGTGCTGTTCAAAAAGTATTCTCACGTCACTTTTGGGCCAAGACAAGATAGAGTCCAAGTCTCTCACGTTCTGGATTCAGATTCAGACTACACAGACATACCTGACTCAAAACGCCAACAACTTTTTCATACAGACTCCGAATTGGGTGATTCTTTTTTTGATGGAAAATAGATTTCATGCTCTTTCCAGCACAATTGGAATCACCTTAAAATCCGTCCGGAGCATTGAGTTATGGACGAAACAATCTGATGCCGCAGCAGAATCCGAGTCAAAGTACATGTCCAAAGGTGTTACGTCACCTCCACTTGGGCCCATGAGCCTTGTACGACCTAGGGATGGTTTTAGGCTGCCTTGGGACGTTCTCCCACCTCCTTGGCCGTCACCCCTTGCTCCTATATAAGTAGATTCATCTAGTAGCTTTTTTGGGGGGATTTGTTTAGTTAAAAGTTAGCCAACGCAACTTCGTGTACTTTGTTTGTGTCCAACGACCAGACCAAGACCGCTTACGGATCCCCACCATTATCAATACTTCATCCATATTTGCAATATTCAGATTGCTTTATCATATTCTTGCTTGTTCTTCGATTGCTTGCAGGAATCGACCTTCGTGGTCAGGCTGATCGTGCTTCCGGCATCGTCAGTAACATCAGGAGATTGGTTTAGCGATTGCTAAGGCGCAACGTCGTGCACGTTTGTAGTCGGATCATCAAAGTCGACTCCACCAAATCGATAGTTATCATCTCATCGAAAGATCGGGACACCCCACCTCTATCAAGTGGTATCAGTTTTCAGGTTGCTCGGTGAGATTTTCCAGTTTTTCATAGTTTAGATCGCATCTGTCATTCATACCTACAGTCCATGTGATAGAGGCAGAGGTGTCCCGTCTTTCGATGAGATGGTGGATTTCGCTTTGGTGGAAGTCGACTTTGACGATCCGACTACGAGCGTGCGAGGACGTCGTGCCTTAGCAATCGCTAAACCAACTCCGAGAGGTTATTGACCACGCCGAGCACGATCAACGACCACGAGGGTCTATTTCTGCGAGCAAACGAAGAACAAGCAAGAAACCGAGATTGCAATCTGGATATTGCGAATATAAGATGAAAGCTTTATTGATCAAGGTGGGGTTCCGTGGCGCTTTGTCGGTCATTGAACACAAAGCACGCGGTTGCAGCTATGGCGAACTTTTGATCTAAACAAAACCCAAGTCTAAACGGTGCCCTAAGGGCTGTATATATGGAGGAAGAGGGGTGAATTTCGTGGCCCTTGGTGGAGGGTCCAAACTAACCCTATCTCTTGTTTCCCCACACATACGGACTCTAAAATAGCCTATACTAATGTATTTCGAAATTACATGGGCCTGGCCCAATAATAAGGTGACGAGCACCTAGAATAGCCTATGGACGAATATTATGAAGTGGCATCTTGTATATTTCGTCCAAGGCTTCATGCACTCCTTATGGTGGCTTCAAAGTCCTGAAATCATCACTTGTAACTCCGTTCTTGATCCTTGCATGCCATCAACTCCATGTGTGTTCTTGCTCCAATGTTCATCCTTCTCCAAGCTAGGCCCTTCATTTGTAAGCAAAACAAATGTATCCAATTTAGGCAGCATCATATTCTCATGAACATTAGAATCATTACCAAGAAACGAAAGTACCTGGTAATTTAGTTGGCGTGCGCGAGCTCTAGTAATTGGTCCAGTATGTATAGCAGCAGGGGCTGTGGGTGTAACAATGGTATTGATGTCCTCATCACCATGAAAAAGCCACAAAAAAAATTAGATTTGTTCATCGTTTATCCAAGCCAGTCTGAGCCTTTGCAATTTTCTATTCATTGCTTGCATAGTTGAATTATCGGTTGCATCGTCATGTCAGTTGCTGGTCTTAGTGTCTAGTTCCTTTAGAGTTTCGAGTTCTGTTCACATTAGTCACGCCGCCGCTGCATCATTATCCCTTCCGCTGTCCACCATCCCATCCATTAATTTTCACCACGTGCTACGCACTGTTCATTGTCATAATCATAGTTGAGGTCATTCACATCTTCGCCTGATCCAATCTGCATCTTATCTAGTTTGTCTTGGACAGAGGGAAAAAAAGATAGAGAAAAAAAAGAGAGAAAAAAGGAAAAATAACAAAAAGAGAGAGAAAAAAAAAAAAAAAAGCGTGAGAAAAAAAAGAGAGAGAAAAAAATCGGATCTATCAAGAATCAACCTTGTACCTGAATTCGGATTGGAATCTGTTTTGTGCACTGTTCAGTAAAACAGGTGTATCTTCCTCATACGAACTCCGTTTTGGCTCCATGGGTACTCAAATTGAAGCTAGCGACGAGCCGCATCTAAATAGTTGCAGAAGCAAGTTCAATATTTGACACCTCAAAATCGTCTTCTAAATAGGTCTTTTTTCCCTCCGAATTTCGTGAGCACAGCTTGTTCCAATTTTTCAGGCCAGTTTTAGAATTCTTTGACTCCTCATATCAACTCGGAATTGAGTGATTCTTTTTGCATTGGAAAGCTTGAGTTAGTAGCATTCTTTGAAAATTTATCAGAAAATTGGCTCAAACTTTTCAAGAGAAAAGTTGGAGAGAGAGTTGTTGTATATCCTGCGTGGTAGTTGTTTTTCATCATTATCTTCACTTATATCTTGCTGTCAAGAGCTACTTAGTATCCTTCATTGATGCTAGTTGTGCTACGCCGTGACCTCATTAGTGTTCTAGGCTCGCGTCTCTAGTCCGGTCTAGCCTAGGACCAGCACACTACCGTCGTTGAGTGTTTATTCAACATTGCATCTTTGAATTGATTATTGCTAATCTTTTGCTACCATATATAGCCAACCCAGCTCCACATATTTCTACACCGTGTATATGTACGCTCCCCTGGCAATCGCTTTACTCAATATTCGGAGTTACTTGACACCGCTGGTTGCCGATCACCGCCTGCTGCATGGTAAGAACTTGTAAGACATTGATATTTGCTTTACTGTGAGCGTTTTACCACCACATCCTAGCAGATATGGGAACATTATTTTTGGATTTTGTTTCTTGTTCTACTAATCATGACAGGATCCAGAGTCAATTCATGGGCTTTGTCGATCGCGGGAGACATGCCACCACCTATGCAAATACTACAACCGTCACGAGAGGTGCACAAACATCCAAATGCACATGATCAGGTTCATGTTTCTATACCACCATTTAATGGCCGTTTTAGACCTGCTTTATATATTGAATGGGAGTTAGACATAAATAATATATTTGCTTCCCATAATTTTGATGAACGTAAAAAAGTTACGGTTGCGGTTGGTTCTTTCACTGGTTATGCTCTAGTTTGGTGGAGTGAATATTGTCGGTTACACCCTGATTATGTACCTAATACTTGGGATGATTTAAAACATGTCATGAGAGATAGATTCGTCGATGTTTATTATACTCGTGGCATGATTAAAAAACTGGAACATTTAAAATAAGGTAGTGACACCGTAACAAAATATTATGACGATTTACAAACTACCATGTTGCACTCATTTTTAGAAGAAAGTGAAGAAGATTTTATGGATAGATTTTGGGGAGGATTAAACCATAATATTCAGGAGACACTAATTCATGAAGAGTGTTATCCTATGGACCATTTGTTTCGTCTTGCTTGCAAAGCTGAACAGGAAATAAAACGACGTGTTGCCCACAAGGAGAACAAGTGCACCGTGCACATTCCAACTATTGATACAGATGTTTATTCAACTACTAGGCACTATGACAACCACATCCGTTGTTGCGAGGACTACATCATCTCCACCATGTGACACATCACCATCGAGAGTGCTTGCATCATCTGAGTTGACTATAAGAGGTAATGACAAAGGTACAGATTTTCCACTTTTACATGAGAATAATGCATGCCTATTTAACTTGAATACATCATGTGTTGAGCTACCCACTACTTTGATCACACCACCTATTTTAGAGGATTATGTTGATAATTTAACTTTGCCATGTGATCAAACAACTGAAATACCAACAATTTTGAGAGCACCTATAGAATTAACTGTTGATGCAAAAGAATCAATGTTTAATCATTTTGATATGACCTCTAATCTTGGTGATGATTCTGTATCGAATGACTCATTGCATGTTTGCTTATCTAAGCATGTTGTAGCATGTAAATTTGATTCAAATAAGGTTTATTCACCAATGTTGGGATGGTTTAATGATGAACATTGTCAATCTTTGGAAATAAATAAGAGCTTCACTTATACGTGCAAACTGAGTTGCAATATTTTCATGCCTTCTAGTTCTTGTGCTAATTTGTTGGCTTTAGATTTTATGAACTATGCAAGTTACCCATCTATTCATGTGTCATATATGCAAAAATCAAGGGAAGTAAAAATAGACGACGTATACATATACAACATGTACACCTTGTCTCTTTTGTTAGCCACATTTCAGATTAAGCAACGCCGAGGACGGCTTTGTTTTCAAGAAGGGGAGGATGATGAGGACATGACTACCTTGGATAAGACCAAAAATATTGCATACATGCATATTTGTCAGGTGATTTCTAGTGCAAAGTATTCAATAATATATTTATGTTATCCAGAACAAAAATACTTCACATACTTTTGTGTTTTGTCTAATTGCAGGTGTATTGGACATTTGTACAATCCACATACGAAGATAAGGGACAAGGAGAAGTTTAGGTGCTGTTCAAAAAGTATTCTCACGTCACTTTTGGGCCAAGAGAAGATAGAGTCCAAGTCTCTCACGTTCTGGATTCAGATTCGGACTACACAGACATACCTAAATCAAAACGCCAACAACTTTTTCATACGGACTCCGAATTGGGTGATTCTTTTTTTGTCGGAAAGCAGATTTCATGCTCTTTCCAGCACAATTGGAATCACCTTAAAATCCTTCCAGAGCGTTGAGTTATGGACGAAACAATCTGATGCTGCAGCAGAATCCGAGTCAAACTACATGTCCAAAGGTGTTACGTCACCTCCACTTGGGCCCATGAGCCTTGTACGGCCTAGGGTTGGTTTTAGGCTGCCTTGGGACGTTCTCCCACCTCCTTGGCCGTCACCCCTTGCTCCTATATAAGTAGATCCATCTAGTAGCTTTTTTGGGGGGATTTGTTTAGTTAAAAGTTAGCCAACGCAACTTCGTGTACTTCGTTTGTGTCCAACGACCAGACCAAGACCGCTTACGGATCCCCACCATTATCAATACTTCATCCATATTTGCAATATTCAGATTGCTTTATCATATTCTTGCTTGTTCTTCGATTGCTTGCACGAATCGACCTTCGTGGTTAGGCTGATCGTGCTTCCGGCATCGTCAGTAACCTCAGGAGATTGGTTTAGCGATTGCTAAGGCGCAACGTCGTGCACGTTTGTAGTCGGATCGTCAAAGTCGACTCCACCAAATCGATAGTTATCATCTCATCGAAAGATCGGGACACCCCGCCTCTATCATTACCTCCTAGCAGCATTTACACTTGGGAAGATCTGTCCCGAGTGTTTGTCAGAACATTTGAAGGGACTTGCAAGCGACCAGCTGGATTGACAGAGCTCAAGTCTGTGTGCAGAAGACGAATGAGACTCTCAGAGAGTATATTCAAAGATGGATCACTTTGCATCATACCGTGGAGAATGTGTCTGATCATCAGGCAGTCTGCGCCTTCAAGGATGGTGTTAAGAACAGAGAATTGAGTTTGAAGTTTGGTCGAACCGGAGACATGACCCTGAGTCGGATGATGGAGATTGCTACCAAGTATGCCAACGGCAAAGAGGAAGACCGACTCCGAAGCGGCAAGTATAAGCCGAGTCAGTCGGAGAAGGGAAACACCAGTCGGAAGCAGAAGCGGAAGGCCGAACCAGCAGCTCCTGGAGAGGCTCTGGCCGTGACTCAGGGCAAGTTCAAAGGGAAACCCAAAGGATCCTGGAACCCTAAGAAGGTGAAGGATAAAGAAGGAAATGACGTGATGGATATGCCATGTCACATCCACACGAAGAAAGATGAAGAGGGTAATATCATCTACCCGAAGCATACCACTCGCCAGTGTCGACTCCTGATCCAGCAGTTCCAAGGAAAACAGTCCAAGGACAAGGAAAAGGAGTCAGACAAGGCCGAAGACAAGGAAGACAGTGCGGGAGGATATCCACATGTCAACTCCACTCTGATGATTTTCACGGATGTGGAAAGCAAGAGACGACTGAAGGTCATTAACCGTGAGGTGAACATGGTTGCCCCGGCGAAACCAAGTTATCTGAGATGGTCCCAAACGCCCATCACATTCGACCAGTCTGATCACCCGACTCATATTGCCACCCCTGGGAGGAAAGCTTTGGTGGTCGACCCGGTTGTTGAAGGCACTCGGCCGACGAAGGTGCTGATGGACGGTGGTAGCGGACTGAACTTATTGTATGCGGACACGCTGAAGGGAATGGGCATTCCGATGTCCCGACTGAGCACCAGTAATATGAGCTTTCATGGAGTTATACCAGGAAAGATAGCCGAGTCACTCGGTCAAATAGCTCTGGACGTGGTGTTTGGTGATTAAAAGCATTTTCGCAAGGAGAAGCTGACGTTTGAGGACGTGGATTTTCAGAGCGCATACCACGCTATTTTGGGGAGACCAGCTTACGCACGGTTCATGGCTCGACCATGTTACGTCTACCTCAAACGAAGATGCCCGCCCCAAAGGAGTGATCACTATCACTGGTGATCGGAAAAAGGCAGAAGAGTGTTTCCAGAAAGGCTCAAAGATTGCCGATTCCCAGGTGACAGCGGTCGAGTTTGAAGAATATAAGCAAAATGCAGATCCGAGTGATTTGCTGCGAGCCAAGAAGCCTGCCACAGAATCAGCATTTCAGTCGTCCGGTGAGACGAAGCCCGTCCACATTCACCCGACCGACCCCAATGCAGCTCCGACCCACATCTCCACAACACTCGACCTGAAATAGGAAGAAGTGCTCATCCGGTTCCTCCGTGAGAACTGGGACATTTTTGCATGGAAGCCAGCAGACATGCCAGGTGTTCCCAGGGGACTGGCTGAGCATCGTCTTAGAGTCGACTCAGCAGCAAAAGCAGTTAAAGAGCATCTTCGGCGGTCCGCCGTCCAGAAGAGAAAAGCTATTGGTGAGGAAGTGGCTCGACTGTTGGCAGCAGGATTTATCCGAGAGATATACCACTTCGAGTGGCTCGCTAATGTCATCATGGTTCCTAAGAAGGACAACTCACTCCGAATGTGCATTGATTTCAAGCACATCAATCGGGCCTGCCCGAAAGATCATTTCCCTCTCCCTCGCATTGATCAAATTGTTGACTCGACCGCGAGATGCGAGAGATGTCTTTTCTAGATGCCTATTCCGGGTACCATCGATCCGCTCATGCGGACCCGATGAGATAAAAACAGCTTTCATCACTCCATTCGGGTGCTTCTGCTATATCACCATGCCATTCGGCCTCAAGAATGCCGGAGCCACGTTTATGCGAATGATTCAGAAGTGTTTGCTCACTCAAATCAGTCGGAATGTGGAAGCGTATATGGATGATATCGTGGTCAAATCGCGAAAAGGTTCCGACCTGCTCACTGACCTCGCCGAAACATTTGCCAACCTCAGAAGGTATGATATCAAGCTCAATCCATCAAAGTGCACATTCCGAGTTCCCGGTGGCAAGTTACTCGGTTTTCGTTTTGAGCGAGGATCGACGCTAATCCGAGAAGATCGGCACTATACTCCAATGAAACGCCTGCGAGTGCATGATGTCGAAGCTTCCATGGATGCTTGGCGCATTAAGTCGATTCATCTCACGACTCGGTGAAAAGGCATTGCCTCTTTACCGATCGATGAAGAAGGCAGCCAAGTTCGAGTGGACTCGAAGTCGATGCAGCGTTTGCCGAGCTAAAAGCTCTGCTCTCCACCCAGCGGGTGCTTGCTGCTCCAATCAGCAAAGAGCCTCTGTTGCTTTAAATTGCAGCCACAGGAAAAGTCGTCGGTACAGTACTTACGGTCGAGCGGGAAGAAGAAGGGAAAGCCTTTAAAGTTCAGCGCCCAGTGTATTATCTGTCTGAAGTTTTGACTCCATCCAAGCAGAGATACCCTCATTATCAGAAGCTTGTGTATGGGCTATACATGACCACGAAGAAGGTTGCTCATTATTTCTCTGATCATTCCATCACAATCGTCAGCGACGCTCCACTTTCAGAGATTTTGCACAACAGAGATGCAACTGGTCGAGTGGCGAAATGGGCGATTGAACTTCTTCCCCTTGATATCAAGTTTGAGGCAAAGAAAGCCATTAAGTCCCAGGCAATAGCAGATTTCCTCGCCGAGTGGATTGAACAGCAGCAGCCGACTGAAGTTCACTCGGAGCATTGGACCATGTTCTTTGATGGCTCCAAGATGTTAAATGGTTCCGGTGCTGGGGTTGTCCTGGTTTCTCCTAGAGGAGATAAGCTCAGATATGTGCTCCAGATTCACTTTGATTCCTCCAACAATGAGGCAGAGTATGAGGCCCTCTTGTACGGGTTGCGCATGGCCATTTCACTCGACGTCCGTCGCCTTATGATCTACGGCGACTCAGATTTAGTGGTCAACCAAGTGATGGAGGAGTGGGACGTGAGAAGCCCATCCATGACTGGATACTGCAATGCAGTGAGGAAGCTGGAAAAGAAGTTTGAGGGGTTAGAGCTCCATCACATACCCCGACTGAAAAATCAAGCGGCTGATGATCTAGCAAAGATAGGTTCCAAGAGAGAAGCCATTCCGAGTGGTGTGTTCTTGGAGCATATTCATACTCCGTCAGTTAAAGAAGATCCTTTGACCGAAGAAGCTCCGCAACCCAAGAGTGCAATAGATCCGACTGAAGTAGAAGTCCCAGCAGTGGTCGACTTGGTTATGGAGGTCTTAGTAGTCACTCCTGACTGGACAGTTCCATATATCGCGTATATCCTGAGAAAAGAGCTCCCGGAGGATGAGGAAGAGGCTCGACAGATCGTCCGTCGATCCAAGGCCTTCACCGTAATCAAAGGACAGTTGTACAGAGAGAGCGCGACTGGAGTTGGTCAGAAGTGCATAACGCCAGAAGAAGGTCGAATCATCCTCGATGATATCCACTTGGGGACCTGTGGCCATCATGCATCCTCTCGGACCATCGTGGCCAAAGCATACCGAGCCGGATTTTACTGGCCGAAGGCAAATGAGATGGCAAAGGAAATAGTGGACAAGTGCGAAGGATGTCAGTTCTACTCCAATATGTCACACAAGCCTGCGTCAGCTCTGAAGACCATACCACTCGTCTGGCCCTTCGCAGTATGGGGGTTAGATATGGTGGTCCCTTAAGAACAGGTCGAAGCGGTTTCACGCATGTACTGGTGGCAATCGACAAGTTCACCAAGTGGATTGAGGCTAAACCCATCAAGAACCTTGACGCTGGTACTGCTGTTAGCTTCATCAGGGAACTGATATTCAGATATGGAGTCCCGCACAGCATCATTACAGATAATGGGTCGAACTTTGACTCGGAGGAATTCAGGGATTTCTGCACCTCTCAAGGCACACGAGTCGACTATGCTTCGGTCGCTCATCCGCAGTCGAATGGGCAAGCAGAGCGAGCCAATGGCCTGATCCTCAAAGGGTTGAAACCCCGACTGATGCGTGATCTCAAGCATGCGGCTGGAGCTTGGGTCGACGAACTTCCCTCAGTGCTTTGGGGACTGCGGACCACGCCTAATCGGTCGACCGGGAGAACTCCATTCTTCTTGGTCTATGGAGCTGAAGTAGTCTTGCCGAGTGATCTTCTCCACAATGCTCCTCGAGTTGAACTTTACAACGAAGCTGAAGCTGAACAAGCGCGGCAGGATGCAGTCGACCTTTTAGAAGAAGAAAGGGAGATGGCTCTGATCCGATCGACCATCTACCAACAAGACTTGCGTCGCTTCCACGCCAGAAACATGAAGAGTCGAGCCTTCTGATGAGGACATGACTACCTTGGATAAGACCAAAAATATTGCATACATGCATATTTGTCAGGTGATTCCTAGTGCAAACTATTCAATAATATATTTATGTTATTCAGAACAAAAATACTTCACATACTTTTGTGTTTTGTCTAATTGCAGGTGTATGGGACATTTGTACAATCCACATATGAAGATAAGGGAAAATGAGAAGTTTAGGTGCTGTTCAAAAAGTCTTCTCACGTCACTTTTGGGCCAAGAGAAGATAGAGTCCAAGTCTCTCACGTTCTGGATTCAGATTCGGACTGCACAGACATACCTGACTCAAAACGTCAACAACTTTTTCATACGGACTCCGAATTGGGTGATTCTTTTTTTGCTGGAAAGTAGATTTCATGCTCGTTCCAGCACAGTTGGAATCACCTTAAAATCCGTCCGGAGCGTTGAGTTGTGGACGAAACAATCTGACGCTGCACCAGAATCCGAGTCAAACTACAAGTCCAAAGGTGTTACGTCATCTCCACTTGGGCCCATTGGCCTTGTACGACCCAGGGTTAGTTTTAGGCTGCCTTGGGATGTCCTCCCACCTCCTTGGCCGCCACCCCTTGCTCCTATATAAGTAGATCCATCTAGTAGCTTTTCTCTTGGGTTTTGTTTAGATCAAAAGTTCGCCATAGCTGCAACTTCGCGTACTTCGTTTGTGTTCAACGACCAGACAAAGGCGTCACAGAACCCCACCTTGATCAATAAAGGTTTCATCTTATATTCGCAATATCCAGATTGCAATCTCTGTTTCTTGCTTGTTCTTCGTTTGCTCGCA
This sequence comes from Aegilops speltoides, assembly GCA_021437245.1. NCBI lineage: Eukaryota > Viridiplantae > Streptophyta > Magnoliopsida > Poales > Poaceae > Aegilops > Aegilops speltoides. The sequence continues at coordinate 219,050,304 of CM038144.1, forward strand.
GGAAACAGACCCTCGTGTTCAGGTTGATCGTGCTCCGGCGTGGTCAATAACCTCTCGGAGTTGGTTTAGCGATTGCTAAGGCGCGACGTCCTCGCACGTTCGTAGTCGGATCGTCAAAGTCGACTTCCACAAAGCGAAATCCACCATCTCATCGAAAGACGGGACACCTTTGCCTCTATCAAAATCGGCTTCTAAATAGGTCTTTTTGCCCTCCGAAGTTCGTGAACACAGCTTGTTCCAATTTTCAGGCCAGTTTTAGAATTCTTTGATTCCTCATATCAACTCGGAATTGAGTGATTCTTTTTGCATTGGAAAGCTTGAGTTAGTAGCATTCTTTGAAAGAATTTATCAGAAAATTGGCTCAAACTTTTCAAGAGGAAAGTTGGAGAGAAAGTTGTTGTATGTCCTGCTTGGTAGTTGTTTTTCATCATTATCTTCACTACCGTTGTGATCTTCACTTATATCTTGCTGTCAAGAGCTACTTAGTATCCTTCATTGATGCTAGTTGTGCTACGCCATGACCTCATTAGTGTTCTAGGCTCGCGTCTCTAGTTCGGTCTAGCCTAGGACCAGCACAGTACCGTCGTTGAGCGTTTATTCAACATTGCATCTCTGAATTGATTATTGCTAATCTTTTGCTACCATATATAGCCAACCCAGCTCCACATATTTCTACACCGTGTATCGTCGTTCCCTCGCAATCGCTTTACACAATCTTGAGTTATTTGACATCGCTGGTTGCTGTCACCACCGCCGCATGGTAAGAACTTGTAAGATATTGATATTTGCTTTACTGTGAGCACTTTACAACCACATCCTAGTAGTTCATAGGAACATTATTCTGGAATTGTTTCTTGTTTCTACTAATCATGACAGGTTCTGGAGATAGAAGTTCTTGGACGATGGACACATCTTCACCATCTCGAGAGTTAGGACAACACACACAACCACATGGTCAGGTTATCTCTTTACCGTCATTTGAGGGTAGATTTAATCCTGCTATTTATCTAGCTTGGGAGTTTGAAGTAGAACAAGTTTTTAGTAACCATGACTTTTCTGAACTTGAGCGAGTACGAACTGCCACTAGAGCATTTACTGGTTTTGCTTCAGTTTGGTGGAGTGTGCATTGTAAGAAAAATATTGATAACCAACCCACAACTTGGAAAGATTTGAAAGATGTAATGAGAAAACATTTTTTCCCTCCTTATTATCGTCGTGAATTGCTTCGCAAATTTGAACAATTTAAACAAGGCAACAACACTGTTCATGCTTACTACAAAGAGTTCAAATCTTATATGCATCATTGTGACATAGAAGAATCTAAGGATGATACAATGAATAGATTTTTTGGTGGTTTGAACCATGATATTCAGGAAAGATTTCAGTATATTCCTCGTTGCATTACTGGTATGTATGTTCGTGCTTGTACCTTTGAGAGACAGATACAGGAGGATGCATTGGGTGACTACAACAACTACTATTCCAGTTCATGTTCACCACCGCCGATTGGTTCCTCCACCGTTAGAGCAGCCCCACCTCGGATTGTGAGCGTGGCATCATCTCAAGAGCATGGTGCATTGTCTACGTCTGTACCTACATCAGCTACGTCTTTGCGACAAGGTAACAGTAAAGGTATTGATGATATAACTTTACATGAGAATGATGCATCCGTAGTTAACTTGAATGCATCATGTGTTGAGTTACCTGGTGATTTGAGCACATCACCTATTTTAGAGATCTTGAAACTGTCATGAATGCGTCATGTGATCAAACAACTGAAATACCAACAATTTTGAGTGCACCCATTGAATTAACTGTTGATGCAAAAGAATCAATGTTTAATCATTTTGATATGACCTCTAATCTTGGTGATGATTCTGCGTCGAATGACTCATTGCATGTTTGCTTATCTAAGCATGTTGTAGCATGTAAATTTGATTCAAATAAGGTTTATTCACCAATGTTGGGATGGTTTAATGATGAACATTGTCAAACTTTTGAAATAAATAAGAGCTTCACTTATATGTGCAAACTGAGTTGCAATATTTTCATGCCTTCTAGTTCTTGTGCTAATTTGTTGGTTTTAGATTTTATGAACTATGCAAGTTACTCATCTATTCACGTGTCATATATGCAAAAATTAAGGGAAGTAAAAATGGATGACGTATACATATACAACATGTACACCTTGTCTCTTTTGTTAGCCACATTTCAGATTAAGCAACGCCGAGGACGGCTTTGTTTTCAAGAAGGGGAGGATGATGAGGACATGACTACCTTGGATAAGACCAAAAATATTGCATACATGCATATTTGTCAGGTGATTTCTAGTGCAAACTATTCAATAATATATTTATGTTATCCAGAACAAAAATACTTCACATACTTTTGTGTTTTGTCTAATTGCAGGTGTATGGGACATTTGTACAATCCACATATGAAGATAAGGAAAATGAGAAGTTTAGGTGCTGTTCAAAAGTCTTCTCACGTCACTTTTGGGCCAAGAGAAGATAGAGTCCAAGTCTCTCACGTTCTGGATTCAGATTCGGACTGCACAGACATACCTGACTCAAAACGTCAACAACTTTTTCATACGGACTCCGAATTGGGTGATTCTTTTTTTGCTGGAAAGTAGATTTCATGCTCGTTCCAGCACAGTTGGAATCACCTTAAAATCCGTCCGGAGCGTTGAGTTGTGGACGAAACAATCTGACGCTGCACCAGAATCCGAGTCAAACTACAAGTCCAAAGGTGTTACGTCATCTCCACTTGGGCCCATTGGCCTTGTACGACCCAGGGTTAGTTTTAGGCTGCCTTGGGATGTCCTCCCACCTCCTTGGCCGCCACCCCTTGCTCCTATATAAGTAGATCCATCTAGTAGCTTTTCTCTTGGGTTTTGTTTAGATCAAAAGTTCGCCATAGCTGCAACTTCGCGTACTTCGTTTGTGTTCAACGACCAGACAAAGGCGTCACAGAACCCCACCTTGATCAATAAAGGTTTCATCTTATATTCGCAATATCCAGATTGCAATCTCAGTTTCTTGCTTGTTCTTTGTTTGCTCGCAGGAAACAGACCCTCGTGGTCAGGTTGATCGTGCTCCGGCGTGGTCAATAACCTCTCGGAGTTGGTTTAGCGATTGCTAAGGCGCGACGTCCTCGCACGTTCGTAGTCGGATCGTCAAAGTCGACTTCCACAAAGCGAAATCCACCATCTCATCGAAAGACGGGACACCTTTGCCTCTATCACCTTCCAGGAAGGAGATTTGGTTCTCCGAGTGGATCAGCAGAAACAACACAAGCTTGCTCCTTCTTGTGAAGGACCCTTCATCGTCACCAAGGTCCTCCACAACGGGGCGTACCGTCTTTACAATGTCAAGCCAAACATCGATGAGCCCCGAGCTTGGAACGCGGAGCTACTCCATCCATTTTACACTTAAGTTTTTCACTCGGATGAGTTGTAATAAAACCACTTCTGTAGTCTACGTTCTGCAAGATAATAGTGTCATAATTTCCCCAATAATTTTTGTCACTTTTATTTGTTCAGTTAAAATTTCACCTCAGTGGGTGACTTAGTCGCGAATCTGTTTCGCCTAAGTTTGTAAAAAAAATCCTTACCGAGTGGTGAGCCAGCCTCCCACTCGGGGGCTTAGCCGCGAATCCGTTTCGCCTAAGTTTCAATAAAATCCTACCGAGTGACAAGCCAGACTTTCACTCGGGGGCTTAGCTGCAGTCCAAGTACTCGCCTAAGTTTCAATAAAATCCTACCGAGTGACAAGCCAGACTTCCACTCGGGGGCTTAGCTGCAGTCCAAGTACTCGCCTAAGTTTCAATAAAATCCTACCGAGTGACAAGCCAGGCTTTCACTCGGGGGGCTTAGCTGCAGTCTAAGCACTCGCCTAAGTACAAATACAACATGCGCTCGCAAGGAGGACGAAGTGCAGGTCGATTGCTACCCTCTCCTCTGAGCTACGCCACAAGTACAATGTGCGGTCGCAAGGAGGACGAGGCGCAGGTCGACTGCGACCCTCTCCTCTGAGCTACGCCACAAATACAACGTGCGCTCGCAAGGAGGATGAGCTGTAGGTCGACTGCTACCCTCTCCTTAGAGCTACGCCACAAGTACAACGTGCGCTCGCAAGGAGGACGAGGTGCAGGTCGACTGCGACCCTCTCCTCTAAGCTACCTCACAAGTACAATACAAAAATCCTACCGAGTGAGGAGCAGACCTCCCACTCGGGGGCTTAGCTGCAGCCCAGCGCTCGACTAAGATATAAAAATCCTGCCGAGTGAGGAGCAGACCTTCCAATCGGGGGCTTAGCTGCAGCCAAGTGCTCGCCTAAGTTATGAAAATCCCACCGAGTGAGGAGCAGACCTCCCACTCGGGGGCTTAGCTGCAGCCCAGTGCTCGCCTAAGTTATAAAAATCCCACCGAGTGAGGAGCAGACCTTCCACTCGGGGGCTTAGCTGCAGCCCAGTGCTCGCCTAAGTTATAAAAATCCCACCGAGTGAGGAGCAGACCTCCCACTCGGGGGCTTAGCTGTAGCCCAGTGCTCGCCTAAGTTATAAAAATCCCACCGAGTGAGGAGCAGACCTCCCACGCGGGGCTTAGCTGCAGCCCAGTGCCTACCTAAGTAAATTGAAGAATAAGTCGACTGCAGTAAGCATCTTGCTTTAAACCTGCAAAAGACATTTCGAGCCAAATGCAAGCGTATTCAAACGTCGAATCCAAGTTCAGATGGATACCTAAAGGAACCGAAAGTGCTCAGGCACTAGGCCTGTTAAGGTTTATCGGTTACAAAATCACTCGGCATACCGAGGCAAATTTAAAGTGTCGAGCACAAAGAAGTTTTTACCCCTCCTGTGGAGGGCTGGAAGGTGCAACAAACTCATCAAGATCAATTCCGTCCGCGATCCGAGTGGCGGTAGCTATGAAGGTCTCCATGAAGGATCTGAAGTTGTGTTTCTTGGTGTTGGCCACCCGAAGAGCCGCCAGCTTGTCTTCTCGCGCATCCTTGCAGTGGACTCGAGCCAGACACAGAGCAGCATCTGCACCACACCTAGCAGAGGATTTTTTCCACTCCTGCACTCGACCAGGAACTGTGTTTAGTCGAGCCATCAAGGACTCGAGGTCGTTCTGGAGTGTCTCCCCGGGCCAGAGCGTGGTGTCAATGCGGGAAGTGGCAACCTTCAGCCTCGCAAGATATCAACGACAGAGCCACGCGAGACTCAAGCCGGAACACGTTCATGGCAACTTCATCGTTCACCGGAGAGTTGATGGGGTCCATGTTTGGTTCCAGCCGACTAGTTTCCTCCTCAAAGTTTTGGCAAAATTCTGCAAGTACAATCACTGAGTCAAGGCAATGGTCGAATGGAAAGATCACTGTTAAAAATGATTGTTGAGCGCAAAAGATTACCTTCAAGCATGAGGAACAACTTCTTGGCAAGACCACTCAGAAAGGCCTCCAGATCATTCTTCTTCCCAGTCAACTGACTGGCCTTGTCATTCAGGGCAGCTTTGTCACTTTTCAGTCGACTGACCTCCTTGTTGGCAATCGCAAGAGCATCTTTCAGATTAGTATTTTCTTCTTCAAGCTTGGTGACCGAAGCCAACTTCTCGTCAGCAAGCTTGGTCTTCTCAGCTAGCTCAAGGTCTTTCTTCTTCTGGGCCTCCTTCACCTTGCCTGCAAAGTTATAGCAAGGTCAGATTTTGAAACAAATGAAGGACAAAAGCAGTCATCGAGGTCTCACCGAACGTACCCTTGGTCTCCTCCTTCGCCTTCGTCAGATTCTCCTGGACCAGCTTCAGATCCAGCTCGAGCTGGATGTGCTTGTTCTCCAGCTCGGTGTAACGAGCCGCAAGGTCGCAGGATTTCTGCGAAGAACCAATCGACAAAATGTCAAAGATAATTCACTTCCGAGTGGATAAGAAAAAATCATGTGTTTCTAAGACTACAGCCGAATACAAACATTCGACTGTAGTCTCGGGGACTACACCCAGTGGGTGCACTCAGCGTGCCCCCACTAGTTCTAATTAAGATAGAGTCGACCAGTCGACCAAAAAAACAACAACACGACGTATTCTTCAGACTGTAACCGACTGCCAGCAGTCGACCACAGTCTCGGGGACTACACCCAGTGGGTGCACTCCGCGTGCTCCCACCGGTTTGAGAAATCCATTCGACTTAGTCGAATGACGGAAGAACTTAGCTTATAAAGCCTATGGCCGATCGCCGTGATCGACCATAGCCTGGGGATTACACCGGCGGGTGCACTCAGCGTGCCCCCGCTAAACCGGAGTTTCAATCGACACACCCACTGGGTGACTACTATGGATTCCGAAAAGAAAGATTTTCAGATAGCATATCCTAACAGAACAAGCGATGATCGACTGACCTGAACGTTGCTTTCAAGAGCAGAACTGGCGTTGTAGGCTGCCTGGCTTGCCTCCCGGATGGCTTTCACCTGCTCCATCATGACTCCCGCCTGGCGTATCGCTTCCTTTGCAGCACTGGCTTGGTCCTCTGGGACGTAATGCGTCAAGAAGAGGGAAGGCTATGCAGCACTCGACGACACGGAATGAGCACTCGTCAGCGGCACCACGAAGGATACGGTGTGCCGAGTGGTGTTCTCCTCCTCCGCGACCAGAGTCTCGGGTGCCGTCACATCCTGAGCCACCCTGCCGGCAGATGCTTTCCTGCTCCTCCTGTGCTTTAGCGGTTCCTCGTCGTCGTCGTCGTCGGGAAGGGTGATAACAACATTAGATGGAGCTGCAGAAAAGAATCAGAATTAGAGACCAAGAGCCAATCGACTAGAACCGGAATTAAGAGAGTGGTACCAGGTTTTGAGGTTGCAGCATCCTCCATCTCATGATCGTCGGCCCTGGCTGAGGTATCAGAAGTAGCAGCACTGCAATTTCAAAAATCAGTCGGTTATCTCAAGAGTCGATCAAAGATAAATTCATATAAATCAAGAAGACTCAAGCAGCATTTTTACCCTGATATGGTGGGGATTGACACCTTCATCTTCGGTAGGACCTTGGTCGGCTTCTACGGTGCCACCCTGGATTGCTTCGGAGCCTTTTCAGTCGGCACCGGAGAAGTGGTTCGAGGACGCTTGGTCGACTGCTTGACAGTCGCCACCCCCTTGCCACGTTCAGTCGCAGGGTCGTGGGCAAGCTTCGACCGCCTTTCCGTGCGCGGTGGTGCGACTTCCTCCTCCTCCTCCTCTTCTTCATCATCATCATCATCATCATCATCATCATCATCATCTTCGGCAGCTCCAAGTCCCACTCCTCCTGGCTTTCGCCCCCACTCGCTTCTCCCTCCTCAGTCGGAGTCTGCGCTCCATTGGGCATCGAGTACAAGTCGGTGAGGACCTGTCAGACATCAAGACAAAGATCAATCGACCAATTTGCGACAAAAACGGAAATAAGTATGACAAGAATACAATTGGAGGTAAAGTGGGCATACCTTGTCTGGAGTGCTGGAATGGTCGAGCGGAGGAATCCTCCTGGCTCCACGAGGGTTATCCTTGTTCCCAGTGACCACGGCCATCCACCTTTCCAGCGTGGCATCGTCGACTGCTTCTGGATTGATCTGAGTCTCATCTTCGGTCCCGCAGTACAGCCACAAGCAATGGCCCCTGATGAGGACATCAATACCATTGTTACACCCACAGCCCCTGCTGCTATACATATAGGACCAATTACTAGAGCTCGCGCACGCCAACTAAATTACCAGGTACTTTCGTTTCTTGGTAATGATTCTAATGTTCATGAGAATATGATGCTGCCTAAATTGGATACATTTGTTTTGCTTACAAATGAAGAGCCTAGCTTGGAGAAGGATGAACATTGGAGCAAGAACAAGCATGGAGATGATGGCATGCTAAGGGGGACAAGAATGGAGTTACAAGTGATGATTTCAGGACTTTGAAGCCACCATAATGAGTGCATGAAGCCTTGGACGAAATATACAAGATGCCACTTCATAAATTTCGTCCAGAGGCTATTCTAGGTGCTCGTCACCTTATTATTGGGCCAGGCCCATGTAATTTCGAAATACATTAGTATAGGCTATTTTTAGAGTCCGTATGTGTGGGGAAACAAGAGATAGGGTTAGTTTCGGACCCCTCCACCAAGGGCCACGAAATTCTCCCCCTCTTCCTCCATATATACAACCCTTAGGGCACCGTTTAGACTTTGGGTTTTGTTTAGATCAAAAGTTCGCCATAGCTGCAACTTCGCGATTTCGTTTGTGTTCAACGACTGGACAAAGGCGTCACAGAACCCCACCTTGATCAATAAAGCTTTCATCTTATATTCGCAATATCCAGATTGCAATCTCAGTTTCTTGCTTGTTCTTCGTTTGCTCGCAGGAAATAGACCCTCGTGGTCAGGTTGATCGTGCTCCGGCGTGGTCAATAACCTCTCGGGCTTGGTTTAGCGATTGCTAAGGCGCGACGTCCTCGCACGCTCGTAGTCGGATCGTCAAAGTCGACTTCCACCAAAGCGAAATCCACCATCTCATCGAAAGACGGGACACCTTTGCCTCTATCAAGTGGTATCAGATTTCCAGGTTGCTCGGTGAGATTTCACAGTTTTTCGTAGTTTAGATCGAGTCTGTTCTTCATACCTACAGTCCACGAAAAAGCCAAAAAAAAATTAGGGTTAGGTCATCATATCCGAACCAATCTGAGCCTTTGCATAATCTTTTCTGTATTTGCGTTGTTGAATTTGCGGTTGCATCGTCGTGTCTAGTTGCTGGTCTTAGAGTCTAGTCTTTTAGAGTTTCGAGTTCTGGTCATAAGTTGTCTGATGAGGACATGACTACCTTGGATAAGACCAAAAATATTGCATACATGCATATTTGTCAGGTGATTTCTAGTGCAAACTATTCAATAATATATTTATGTTATCCAGAACAAAAATACTTCACACACTTTGGTGTTTTGTCTAATTGCAGGTGTATGGGACATTTGTACAATCCACATATGAAGATAAGGAAGAAAGAGATGTTTATTTGCTGTTCAAAAAGTCCTCTCACGTCACTTTTGGCCCAAGAGAAGATAGAGTCCAAGTCTCTCACGTTCTGTATTCAGATTCGGACTGCACAGACATACCTGACTCAAAACGCCAACAACTTTTTCATACGGACTCCGAATTGGGTGATTCTTTTTTTGCTGGAAAGAAGATTTCATGCTCTTTCCAGCACAATTGGAATCACCTTAAAATCCGTCCGGAGCGTTGAGTTGTGGACAAAACAATCTGACGCTGCACCAGAATCCGAGTCAAACTACAAGTCCAAAGGTGTTACGTCACCTCCACTTGGGCCCATTGGCCTTGTACGACCTAGGGTTAGTTTTAGGCTGCCTTGGGACGTTCTCCCACCTCCTTGGCCGCCACCCCTTGCTCCTATATAAGTAGATCCATCTAGTAGCTTTTTGCTTGGGATTTGTTTAGTTAAAAGTTAGCCATTGCAACTTCGTGTACTTCGTTTGTGTCCAACGACCAGACCAAGACCGCTTACGGATCCCCATCTTTATCAATACTTCATACATACCGCAATATTCAGATTGCTTTTATCATATTCTTGCTTGTTCTTCGATTGCTTGCAGGAATAGACCTTCGTGGTCGTTGATTGTGCTCGGCGTGGTCAATAACCTCTCGGAGTTGGTTTAGCGATTGCTAAGGCGCAACGTCGTGCACGTTTGTAGTCGGATCGTCAAAGTCGTCTCCACCAAATTGATAGTTATCATCTCATCGAAAGATCGGGACACCCCGCCTCTATCAAGTGGTATCAGTTTTCAGGTTGCTCGGTGAGATTTTACAGTTTTTCATAGTTTAGATCGCATCTGTCATTCATACCTATAGTCCATGAAAAAGCCACAAAAAAAAGTTAGATCTGTTCATCCTTTATCCAAGCCAGCCTGAGCCTTTGCAATTTTCGATTTGTTGCTTGCATAGTTGAATTATCGGTTGCATCGTCGTGTCAGTTGCTGGTCTTAGTGTTTAGTTCCTTTAGAGTTTCGAGTTCTGTTCACATTAGTCACGCCGCCGCTGCATCATTATCCCTTCCGCTGTCCACCATCCCATCCATTAATTTCCACCACGTGCTACGCACTATTCATTGTCATAATCATAGTTGAGGTCATTCACATCTTCGTGTGATCCAATCTGCATCTTATCTAGTTTGTCTTGGAAAGAGGGAGAAAAAAAAGATAGAAAAAAAAGAGAGAAAAAAGGAAAGGAAAAAAAAGAAAAGAGAGAGAAGAAAAAAAAAAAAGCGTGAGGAAAAAAAAAAGAAGAAAAAAAATGGATCTATCTCGAATCAATTTCGTACCTGAATTCGGATTGAAATCTGTTTTGCGCACTGTTCAGTAAAACAGGTGTATCTTCCTCATACGAACTCCGTTTTGGCTCCGTGAGTACTCAAATTGAAGCTAGCGACGAGCCGCATCTAAATAGTTGCAGAAGCTAGTTCAATATTTGACACCTCAAAATCGGCTTCTAAATAGGTCTTTTTGCCCTCCGAAGTTCGTGAACACAGCTTGTTCCAATATTTCAGGCCAGTTTTAGAATTCTTTGACTCCTCATATCAACTCGGAATTGAGTGATTCTTTTCGCATTGGAAAGCTTGAGTTAGTAGCATTCTTTGAAAGAATTTATCATAAAATTGGCTCAAACTTTTCAAGAGGATAGTTGGAGAGAGAGTTGTTGTATATCCTGCTTGGTAGTTGTTTTTCATCATTATCTTCACTACCGTTGTGATCTTCACTTCTATCTTGCTGTCAAGAGCTACTTAGTATCCTTCATTGATGCAAGTTGTGCTACGTCGTGACCTCATTAGTGTTCTAGGCTCACGTCTCTAGTCCGGTCTAGCCTAGGACCAGCACAGTACCGTCGTTGAGCGTTTATTCAACATTGCATCTCTGAATTGATTATTGCTAATCTTTTGCTACCATATATATCCAACCCAGCTCCACATATTTCTACACCGTGTATCGTCACGTCCCCGGCAATCGCTTTACACAATCTTGAGTTATTTGACACCGCTGGTTGCCTGTCACCACCTGCCGCATGGTAAGAACTTGTAAGATATTGATATTTGCTTTACTGTGAGCACTTTACAACCACATCCTAGTAGTTCATAGGAACATTATTCTTGAATTTTGTTTCTTGTTTCTACTAATCATGACAGGTTTCGAGATAGAAGTTCTTGGACGATTTAACACATCTTCACCATCACGAGAGTTGGGACAACACACACAAGCACATGGCCAGGTTAGCTCTTTACCGTCATTTGAGGGTAGATTTAATCCTGCTATTTATCTAGCTTGGGAGCTTGAAGTAGAACAAGTTTTTAGTCAACATGTTTTTTCTGAACTTGAGCGAGTACGAGCTGCCACTAGAGCATTTACTGGTTTTGCTTATGTTTGGTGGAGTGTGCATTGTAAGAAAAACATTGATAACCAACCCACAACTTGGAAAGATTTGAAAGATGTAATGAGAAAACAGTTTTTCCTCCTTACTATCGCCGTGAATTGAATTGCAAATTTGAACAATTTAAACAAGGCAATAACACTGTTCATACTTACTACCAAGAGTTCAAATCTTATATGCATCATTGTGACATAGAAGAATCTGAGGATGATACAATGAATAGATTTTTGGTGGTTTGAACCATGATATTCAGCAAGATTTCAGTATATTCCTCGTTGCATTACCGGTATGTATGTTCGTGCTTGTACCTTTGAGAGACGATTCTGAGGAGGATGCATTGGGTGACTACAACAACTACTATTCCAGTTCATGCTCACCACCGTCGGTTGGTTCCTCCACCGTTGCACCTACTAGAGAAGCCCCACCTCGGATTGTGAGCGACATCATCTCAAGAGTATGGTGCATTGTCTACGTGTGTACCTACATCAGCTACGTCTTTGGGACAAGGTAACAGTAAAGGTATTGATGATATAACTTCACATGAGAATGATGCATCCCTAGTTAACTTGAATGCATCATGTGTTGAGTTAGCTAGTGATTTGAGCACAACACCTATTTTAGAGAATCTTGATCTGTCATGAATGCGTCATGTGATCAAACAACTGAAATACCAACAATTTTGAGTGCACCCATTGAATTAACTGTTGATGCAAAAGAATCAATGTTTAATCGTTTTGATATGACCTCTAATCTTGGTGATGATTTTGTGTCGAATGACTCATTGCATGTTTGCTTATTTAAGCATATTGTAGCATGTAAATTTGATGCAAGTAAGGTTTATTCACCAATGTTGGGATGGTTTAATGATGAACATTGTCAATCTTTTGAAATAAATAAGAGCTTCACTTACATGTGCAAACTGAGTTGCAATATTTTCATGCCTTCTAGTTCTTGTGCTAATTTGTTGGCTTTAGATTTTATGAACTATGCAAGTTACTCATCTATTCATGTGTCATATATGCAAAAATCAAGGGATGTAAAAATGGATGACGTATACATATACAACATGTACACCTTGTCTCTTTTGTTAGCCACATTTCAGATTAAGCAACGCCGAGGACGGCTTTGTTTTCAAGAAGGGGAGGATGACGAGGACATGACTACCTTGGATAAGACCAAAAATATTGCATACATGCATATTTGTCGGTGATTTCTAGTGCAAACTATTCAATAATATATTTATGTTATCCGAACAAAAATACTTCACACACTTTTGTGTTTTGTCTAATTGCAGGTGTATGGGACATTTGTACAATCCACATATGAAGATAAGGAAGAAAGAGATGTTTATTTGCTGTTCAAAAAGTCCTCTCACGTCACTTTTGGCCCAAGAGAAGATAGAGTCCAAGTCTCTCACGTTCTATATTCAGATTCAGACTGCACAGACATACCTGACTCAAAACGCCAACAACTTTTTCATACGGACTCCGAATTGGGTGATTCTTTTTTTGTTGGAAAGTAGATTTCATGCTCTTTCCAGCACAATTGGAATCACCTTAAAATCCGTCCGGAGCGTTGAGTTGTGGACAAAACAATCTGACGCTGCACCAGAATCCGAGTCAAACTACAAGTCCAAAGGTGTTACGTCACCTCCACTTGGGCCCATTGGCCTTGTACGACCTAGGGTTAGTTTTAGGCTGCCTTGGGACGTTCTCCCACCTCATTGGCCGCCACCCTTGCTCCTATATAAGTAGATCCATCTAGTAGCTTTTTGCTTGGGATTTGTTTAGTTAAAGTTAGCCATTGCAACCGTGTACTTCGCTTGTGTCCAACGACCAGACCAAGACCGCTTACGGATCCCCATCTTTATCAATACTTCATACATACTCGCAATATTCAGATTGCTTTTATCATATTCTTGCTTGTTCTTCGATTGCTTGCAGGAATAGACCTTCGTGGTCAGGTTGATTGTGCTCCGGCGTGGTCAATAACATCTCGGAGTTGGTTTAGCGATTGCTAAGGCGCAACGTCGTGCACGTTTGTAGTCGGATCGTCAAAGTCGTCTCCACCAAATTGATAGTTATCATCTCATCGAAAGATCGGGACACCCCGCCTCTATCATTGTCACGCCGCCGCCGCACCGTTATCATCGCCCTGCCATCTACCACCACCGCTTATCCACCACCGCTTCGAATCCGTATCCATATACCACCACCGCTCTCATATACCACCACCGTTGCCATATACCACCACCATATATCCACCACCAATCCGAGTTCCTTGCATATTAGATTTGTTTTGGGATCCATCTAATTTCCGATTCGTGTTTCCTTGTGCGAGTAGGTTTCGATTCCAGCAATCTTTTGCCGTCCGTAGAAGAGGTTGGTTTCAAAAAAAGAGTCCGAAACCACCCTCCGCTTAGGCCCAAAATTTTCCAAAACGCACGGGACAAAAAATTTCTGGCTATCCTATTTTAGGTGTTTCTAAGCGTATTGAGACGATCGCCGTTATAGAAAGTTTTTTGACCCGTTTCAGTTTTTGGGTCCAGCAGTCAAAAAAAATTTGGTCGAAAAATTTCGTGCCCATCCTATCAGTTTGACCTGGGAAGAGTTTTGAGACACTCGCCATTATAGTGATTTTTCGCCAAAAAAAAAGCAGCACAAAAAAAAAGCAGCGCAAAAAAAAAGAGCGAAAAAAAAATCAGAGTGTGCTCCTCCCTTGTTTACGAGCAGCGCCGTGATTTTGTTAGTGTTCTAGGCTCGCGTCTCTAGCACGGTCTAGCCTAGGACCAGCCTGAGACCGTCGTTGAGCGCTTATTCAACTTTGCATCTCTGAATTGATTATTCTTGACCTTTTTGCTACCATATTATAAGCCTTCCCAGCTCCACATACATCTACGTCGTGCGTTTTGTTCTCCCCGTAATCGCTATAGCCAAGCTTTGAGGGTTTTGACTACAACGGTTGCCGATCATCACCTTTCGCTGTTGGGTAAGAACTGGTAAGAATTTGAGATTTGCTTGACGGATTTGTGACTGTCCACCACACCACCACCACCACTTCCTAGTAGTATGTAGGATCATATTCTTGTGTGTTTCTATTGCTGCTAACCATGGCAGGATCACAAGTCGGCGAGACTGATTGGGAGAACTGACGAACAAACAGCTACATGATAAGTTTCAGCAAATGATGATTGGACAGGTGCAAGACGTGCTAAACAGATTTGACGAGGCCATGGAGAAGATAGATGGCATTGAGAAGACGTTTGAAACAAAGCTTGATAGCAAGTTTGATGAATTGCTCGCTGCGTTTTCCACAACCACCGCCGGCTGCACCTATCGCACTCTCTGAACGACAACAACTCACCCCTTCCGAATCAGTATGGACGAGCTCGGTGTGTTCCTATTGAGCCGGGACAAAATTCTGGTGCCGCTGCCTCTGCTGTTGGTGCTTCTTTGGCTCCTCAGCATGCTGCTGGTGGTACCGAGGAGGATGATGAGTATGTGGACGATTATGAGGATGAGGTTGATCAACATCGAACTACGTGCAACCACCAGCACCACAACCACCAGGTCGTCCACATGCAAATAATGGCAATATTAGGGCTCCCCTCAGTGCGAGATCATGACCATCTCCCTAAACTGAAATTGAATATTCCACCATTTGAGGGTAGATATGTTCTGATATATATCTTACTTGGGAGTTAGAAACTGAACAACGATTTACATGTTTACAATATCCCGAGGAGAGACGTGTTCCTGCTGCTGTTTGTGCTTTCACTAGCTTTGCATGTGTTTGGTGGTCGAACATTGTAGATTATATCCTGTTCCAGCTACTTGGGCTGCTTTGAAAACTGCTATGCGTACTCGTTGGGTTCCACCATATTATCAACGTGAATTACTTCAAAAATTGCAGCGCTTAAGACAAGGAAAAACTCAGAGAAGAATATTATCGGGAATTACAAACTGGCTTGATTAGATGTGGTATTGTTGAGGAGAATGAAGCTATGCTTGCACGTTTTTCGGGTGGATTAAATAGAGATTCAGACCATTCTAGACTATAAGGATTATAATAATATCACTCGCTTATTCCATCTTGCTTGTAAAGCTGAATGTGAAGTGCAGGATCGATGTGCATTGGCGCGCACTAACTTTTTCTGCAGGTCGACCTTCATCATGGACACCACGTGCATCATCTACTTCCTTTGCACCATCACCTCCTTGGTGCCACCTCCAACCGTGATACAAGAAAGCAGGCACAACCACCACTATCGCCAAGAGCACACCTGCGGGCCTGCACAGAGCTCTTCTTCTTCCATGGCGTCAACAGGGCACACAAGTGATATTATTTGTCGTCGTTGTAAGGGAAGAGGACATTTTTTGAGAGAATGCAAATCTCAGCGTGTGATGATTGCTACGAGGATGGTGGGTATGAGTCCGCTAGTGACTATGATGAGGAGACTTTGGCTCTTATTACACATGAGGAACACGGTGGAGATGATTCTCGATCATGAGACACAATACATGGCTCTGAAGATGCCGACGGTATGAATGTTTAGTTGCTCAACGTGTTTTGAGTGTGCAGGTTACACAAGCTGAGCAAAATCAGAGGCATAATTTGTTCCATACAAAGGAGTTGTGAAGGAACGTTCTATTCAAGCGTCATCATAGATGGAGGAGCTGCAACAACTTGGCTAGCATGGAGATGGTGGAGAAGCTATCTCTCACCACAAGACCACATCCACATCCTTACTACATCCAATGGTTCAACAACAGCGGCAAGGTGAAGGTAACACGTCTGTTCGTGTGCATTTTAGTATCTCTACATATGCTGATTATGTTGATTGTGATGTGGTACCTATGCAAGCATGTTCCTTGTTACTTGGTAGACCATGGCAATTTGATAAAAATTTGTACACCATGGTAGAAACAATCAGTATACTCTTGTTCATAAGGATAAAAATATTACTTTGCTTCCTATGACTCCCGAGTCCATTTTGAAAGATGATATTAATAGAGCTAATAAAGCAAAACAGGAGAAAATAAGAGTGAAAATTAGATTGTGGCAAAAGAATTTGAGCAACACATGAAGCCTAATAATAAACCATCTCTGTTGCTTCGAAATTAAATTGAAAAGTGCATGTTTACTTGCCACCAAATCTGATATTGATGAGCTAGATTTTAGCAAATCTATTTGCTATGCTTTTGTGTGCAAAGAGGCATTATTTTCATTCGAGGACGTGCCTTCCTCTTGCCCCCGCTGTCACTAACATTTTGCGGGGAGTTCACGACGTCTTTCCACAAGACGTGCCACCGGATTACCACCTATTCGAGGGATTGAGCATCAAATTGACTTAATTCCCGGTGCATCATTACCCAACCGTGCACCATACCGCACCAATCCGGAGGAGACGAAGGAGATTATCGTCAAGTACAGGAGCTGCTCGACAAAGGTTATATACGCGAATCCCTTAGTCCTTGTGCTGTTCCTATTATTCTAGTGCCGAAAAAGGATGGTACGTCACGTATGTGTGTTGATTGTAGAGGCATCAATAATATTACTATTCATTATCGTCACCCTATTCCTAGGCTAGATGATATGCTTGATGAATTGAGTGGCTCTACAATATTCTCCAAAGTTGATTTGCGTAGTGGATACCATCAAATTCGTATGAAATTGGGAGATGAATGGAAAACAGCATTTAAAACTAAGTTTGGATTATATGAGTGGTTAGTCATGCCTTTTGGGTTAACTAATGCACCTAGTACTTTCATGAGATTAATGAACGAAGTTTTACGTGCTTTCATTGGACGATTTGTGGTAGTCTATTTTGATGATATACTGATTTATAGCAAATCTTTGGAAGAACATTTGGAACATTTACGTGCTGTTTTTAATGCTCTACGTGATGCACGCTTGTTTGGTAACCTTGGGAAGTGCACCTTTTGCACCGATCGAGTATCTTTTCTTGGCTATGTTGTTACTCCACAGGAATTGAAGTTGATAAAGCCAAGATTGAAGCTATTGAGAGTTGGCCGCAGCCCAAAACGGTCACACAAGTGAGGAGTTTCCTTGGCCTCGCTGGTTTCTATACGCGCGTTTTGTGAGAGATTTCAGCACCATTGCTGCACCTCTCAACGAGCTTACAAAGAAGGATGTGCCTTTTGTTTGGGGTACCGCATGGGAAGAAGCCTTCACGGTATTGAAAGCTAAGTTGACACATGCTCCTTTACTCCAACTTCCTGATTTTAATAAGACTTTTGAGCTTGAATGTGATGCTAGTGGAATTGGATTAGGAGGTGTGTTATTACAAGATGGCAAACCTGTTGCATACTTTTTTCGAAAAATTGAGTGGGCCTAGTCTGAATTACTCTACTTATGATAAAGAATTATATGCTCTTGTTCGACTTTAGAAACATGGCAACATTATTTATGGCCCAAAGAATTTGTTATACAGATCATGAATCTTTGAAACATATTAAAAGTCAAGCTAAACTGAATCGTAGACATGCTAAATGGGTTGAATTCATTGAGACTTTCCTTATGTCATTAAACACAAGAAGGGTAAAGAAAATGTTATGATGCATAGTCTGCGCTATACTATGCTTTCACAACTTGACTTCAAAATATTTGGTTTGGAGACCATCAAAGATCAATATGTGCATGATGCTGATTTTAAGGATGTATTGCAGAATTGTAAAGAAGGAAGAATATGGAACAAGTTTGTCGTTAATGATGGATTTGTGTTCCGTTAACAAGCTATGCATTCCAGCTAGCTCCGTTCGTCTTTTGTTGTTCATGGAGGAGGACTAATGGGACACTTTGGCGTGAAGAAGACACTTGCTACACATTTCTTTTGGCCAAAGATGAGACGGATGTTGAGCGTTTTATTGCTCGCTGCACTACATGTCAAAAAGCTAAGTCACGACTCAATCCTCATGGTTTATATATGCCTTTGCCTGCACCTAGTGTTCCTTGGGAGGATATATCTATGGACTTTGTTTTAGGTTTACCTAGAACAAAGAAGGAGGGATAGCATATTTGTTGTCGTGGATAGATTCTAAAATGGCACACTTTATACCATGTCATAAAAGCGATGATGCTTTGTCAATGTTGCTGATTTGTTCTTTCGTGAAATTATTCGCTTGCATGGTGTGCCAAATACTATTGTTTCAGATTGTGATACTAAATTTCTTAGCCACTTTTGGAGATGTTTATGGGCTAAGTTGGGGACTAAACTGCTTTTTAGTACTACTTGTCACCCCAAACCGATGGATAAACTGAAGTAGTCAATAGAACATTGTCTACTATGCTTAGGGTTGTTCTAAAGAAAAATAAGAAAATGTGGGAGGAATGCTTGCCTCATATTGAATTTGCTTATAATCGCTCATTGCATTCTACTACTAAGATGTGCCCTTTTGAAGTTGTGTATGGTTTCCTACGGAGAAGGTTAATTTTGATGCTAAAGAACGTGCTGAATTGATTTTAAAAATGCATGAGTTAACTAAGGAAAACATTGAGCGTATGAATGCTAAATATAAACTTGCTGGAGATAAGGGTAGAAAACATGTTGTGTTTGCACCTAGAGATCTTGTTTGGTTACATTTATGTAAGGATAGATTTCTGATTTTGCAAATCAAAGCTAATGCCACGTGCTGCTGGTCCCTTTAAGGTGTTGGAGAAAGTAAATGATAATGCATATAAACTTGAGCTGCCCGCAGATTTTGGGGTTAGTCCCACTTTTAACATTGCAGATTTGAAGCCATATTTGGTGAGGAAGATGAACTTCCGTCGAGGACGACTTCATTTCAAGAAGGGAGGATGATGAGGACATCAATACCATTGTTACACCCAGAGCCCTGCTGCTATACATACTGGGACCAATTACTAGAGCTCACAAGACGCCAACTAAATTACTGTGTACTTCCGTTTCTTGGTAATGATTCTAATGTTCATGAGAATATGATGTTGCCTAAATTGGATACATTTGGTTTGCTTACAAATGAAGGGCCTAGCTTGGAGAAGGATGAACATTGGATCAAGAACACGCATGGAGATGATGGCATGCTAAGGGGACAAGAATGGAGTTACAAGTGATGATTTCAGGACTTTGAAGCCACCATAATGAGTGCATGAAGCCTTGGACGAAATATACAAGATGCCACTTCATAAATTTCGTCCAGAGGCTATTCTAGGTGCTGCGTCACCTTATTATTGGGCCAGGCCCATGTAATTTCGAAATACATTAGTATAGGCTATTTTTAGAGTCCGTATGTGTGGGGAAACAAGAGTTAGGGTTGGTTTCGGACCCCTCCACCAAGGGCCACGAAATTCTCCCCCTCTTCCTCCATATATACAGCCCTTAGGGCACCGTTTAGACTTTGGGTTTTGTTTAGATCAAAAGTTTCACAGATTTCGCTTGTGTTCAATGACCGCACAAAGGCGCCACAGTAACCCCACCTTGATCAATAAAGCTTTCATCTTATATTCGCAATATCCAGATTGCAATCTCAGTTTCTTGCTTGTTCTTCGCTTGCTCGCAGGAAATAGACCCTCGTGGTCGTTGATCGTGTTCGGCGTGGTCAATAACCTCTCGGGGTTGGTTTAGAGATTGCTAAGGCGCGACGTCCTCGCACGCTCGTAGTCGGATCGTCAAAGTCGACTTCCACCAAAGCGATATCCACCATCTCATCGAAAGACGGGACACCTTTGCCTCTATCCACTCCTTCCCGAACCAACTGGACTACGTGCTCCATCAGCATCGTCACGTCGGCTTTCCTCCGGAGCACCTTCAGAGAGGAGGGTTTGTTGGCTCTGGGAAGGTGCTCTTGTTCCTCATCCGATCCCTGCACCTCCACACATCTGGATAACCTTGGTTTTATCATCATCCGACTCGCCTTTTCACGGTCCGAGAGCGACACGTGAAGATATGCTTGAACAGGCCTCGGTCGCGGCCAAGAACCCGTAAAGTTCTCACACATGGACACAAAGGCAGCAAGATAGGCGATAGAGTTCGGATTGAAGTGGTGGAGTTGCGCCCAAAGAAGTTCAAGAAACCACGTAAGAAAACACTCGGTGGCAAAGAAAACCCGTGATCGACGTGAGTAGCCGAAGAACACACTCACCCTCTTCCTACCGGGTTGCCACTCGTTCCTCGGGAGCCTTGTTGCCGTGGGGATCGAGACCGTCGTTAGCCATGTCGGTGAGATCCTTCTCCGTGATGGACGACCGGATCCAATCTCCTTGGACCCAGCCGTTCGGCAGACAAGATCTAGACGAAGACCCTCCCCGACTGGTTGTTCTCCCTTTCGCCTTCCCTGTCGACGCCTTCTTTCGCGCGCCGCCGCCTTCTCCTTCACCATGGCTGCCGGCGAAGCGCACGAGGAGCGAATGCGCGGAGGCGGGAGCGGGCGCAGTGGGCGGAGGCAGGAAGGGCAGAGAGAGAATGGAGAGATACTGTTCAAAGGCCCTCGCCGGGCGCCTTTATTAGATCACTTCCGAGTGGATGATAGGTGGGCCCGGGAGATCCAATCACATCCCGAAACAGTCGCGCATACGCGATACGTGGCGAAAAAGGTGGCGTGAGAATCGAGGCGTCTATGCCCTATCCCATCCGAAGGCCATCAAGGCTTCCCAAATTTCAGATCCCACAAAATCCGCTAACGGCAGATCGATCTGTCAGTAGCGAGATTTCCGCGATCCATCGCCGAATTGTTAAGTTCAAAAGGTCATTCGACGAAAGAAAAGAATGGATCAAGTCGACTGAAGAAAAGTTGCTGATTATCAACGAAGAGATTATTGGTCCAAGACAACACATATCCAGAACGCAAAAGCAGGTCGGAAATAATATCAACTCCTTCCTCACTCGAGCCTCAATCCATTCGGGGGCTAATGATGGAGTCATGTACCTAGGGTAGGGTCATAGACCTGATCTAAGTACCCTACCCAAGGACACCCTTAGAAGAGACTACCTTCCAGTCGACCGTGGAGTACTTCACTCGGATGCACTCAAGGACTCGACCATGAAGACGCACTCGACCACCGGAAGGTCAAGGAGCACTCTGTACCGTAACGGTCTGTAATTAAGTAGACTTTATAGTATTTAGGACACTTTATGTGAGGCGTTACCAGTAATGCCTAGACTTTATGTACTTTAAACCCCGCATTACTGAGGGCCGGAGGGGTCTGGCAGGCACTATATAAGCCACCCCCCTCCTCAGTGTAAAGGGTTCGCACCCCTGTAATCCATACACACATAATCCACTCGACCGCCTCCGGGCTCCGAGACGTAGGGCTGTTACTTCCTCTGAGAAGGGCCTGAACTCGTACATCTCTTGTGCGTACAACTGCTCCATAGCTAGGAGCTTGCCTTCCATACCTATCCCCCACTCTACTGTCAGACTTAGAACCACGACACCTATAGCGAACGGTGATAGCATTTATAGGTCTACAATCGGAACACAAGCGGAAACTTCCATCGGGCTTAGGCACAAGTATGACGGGAACGGCACAAGGGCTTAAGCTTTCACGTACATGACCGTTGTCGATTAGTTGTTGTACTTACCGCTGAATCTCCTTAGTTTCTTCGGGATTGACACGGTATGGAGCTTTGTTTGGAAGTGGCGCTCTGGAGATGAGGTCGATTCGATGCTCAATGCCTTGTAGAGGAGGTAGACCCGGAGGTAGCTCACCGGGGATAACATCTTGAAATTCCTGCAAAAGAGATTGAAACACCAAAGGTAGCTCGTGAATGGTGTTAGTTTTTGTTTCTCCATCCTTGCACACAAGGACAAAGTGCATCACACTCGATGGGTTCTCACACACTTCTCTCATCTCAATATTTGTGGCAAATAGTATGAGGTTTTTCTCTCTAGGAGAAGAGGCGCTCAAGTTTGGCTTGTGGCTCTCACTCACTTTTTGGTGGCTCACTTTCTCACTCTTCTCTTTATGGTGGGTGGCTTGCTTGTCGGCTATCACTTGACTAGGAGACATAGGTCGTAGCACATATTCCTTCCCTTTCATCTTGAAGCCATAGTGGTTGGTACGCCCGTTGTGGAAGACACCATGGTCGAATCGCCATGGTCGACCAAGAAGGAGGTGGCAAACGGTCATTGGGACCACATCACACTCCAATGTGTCCTCATATGCACCAATTTTGAAGGATACTTGGACCGTATGCTCAACTCGTATAGTGCCGGAGTCACTTAGCCATTGAACCTTGTAGGGGTGCGGGTGCTTCTTCTTGACCAATTGAAGCTTGGAGAATAGTTCTTCACTTGCCAAGTTGTGGCAACTACCTCCATCGATGATGACCTTGACGGATCGTCCATTGATGCCGGCCTTTGCGTGGAAGATGTGGCATCGTTGGTCTTCTTCTTGTTGATGTTGAAGAGTCAAGACCTTGGAGACAACGAGAGCTGGGCTCGTATCTTCATCACAAAAGACTTGATCATCTTCATCCTCGTTCACGCGCCGATGCATGGCCACTTGCTCAAGAGCTTCCATTTCATCTTCACTCATTGAGTCGTAGGTGCCATCGTCGTTGAGGATCATGGTGCGCTTGTTAGTGCATTCATAGGACTTGTGGCCTCGGCCGCCGCAAGTGAAACACTTGAAGGAGCTTGTCTTGACGGTCTCATCGGTTGGAGTAGATGACGAAGCACGCGGCTTGAAGTTGCTTGTAGTCGGAGGAAGACGACTTGAACTTGTGGAAGTTTTCTTGTAACTTGACTTGTCGTCGTTGCTTGGAGAAGGCTTGGTTGATGTCGAAGTTGGAGTTGTTGTTGAAGCTTGGTTATTGGAGAAGCCATAGGTCTTGGAGGAGTACTTGGCGTACTTGAAGTCATCTTGCACTTGGCATTCCGCCTTTGTAGCTTGATGCACGAGCTCAATGAGGTTAGAATAGGGTTGGAAGTCGGCGATCTTCTTGATGGGATGATTGAGTCCATTCAAGAATCATGCCATTGTTTGCTCATCATCCTCCGTGACATTGGCTCGAATCATGGCAATCTCCATTTCCTTGTAGTATTCTTCAACACTCTTAGTTCCTTGCTTGAGGAGTTGTAGCTTCTTGAAGAGATCGCGGTTGTAGTAGGTTGGTACAAAACGTGCTCGCATGACATCCTTCATTTGAGCCCAAGTTGTGATTGGAGGTTCAACTCTTGCTTGTCGGCGCTCAGGACTTGTTCCCACCATATGAGCACATAGTCTTGGAACTCAAGTGATGCCATAGCGATCTTCTTCTCTTCCTCATAGTTGTGAAAACGAAAGATTTTGTCGACCTTCAATGCCCATGAGAGGTACTCTTCGGGATCATTGCTTCCATTGAACTTGGGCATTGGGAATTTGAGCTTGCCATAGCGGATCTGTTCATTGTGTTGTTGGCGATGGTGATGATGACGCCCTTGACGTGGAGGGTAATCATCCTCATGTTGCTCTTGGCGTGGAGGAAGTCCATGATCATCTTGCTCTTGTTGACCTTGAGGTTGCGGTGGAGCTTGACGCGCTTGTGAGGGAGCTTGTGTAGCTTGACGTTGGACACGCTGATGGTAGTTCCTCTCTTGGATTTCTTCTCGAAGGGCTTCCTCTTGATTGCGCCGTTCGCGATTGCGATTAGCGATAGCTCGACTTGATGCTTGAAGGGCACGTTCCGCCTCAAGAGCTTGTGCTTCTCGTTGTTGTTGTTGAAGACGTTGAGCCTCGGCGTCTTGTTGCTCTTGGTGTAGATGCGCTCTTTCTTCTTCTTCTTGGCGACGAAGACGTTGTCGTTCTTGAGCTTGAGCAAACGCTACTTGGTTTTATTATGGACGAGGGACTTGCTCATTGACTTGCTCTTGTGAATGCTTGACATGTAGCGGGTTGCGAGATGCATGACGGTGTTGACGCGCGGCTCGTCGAAGAGTGTTCGATGACGGTGTACTTGAGCCGGAGAAGGAGTCGTCGGATTGTCGACTGGAGTGGCTCCGTCTTGAGTATGACGATGTAGAAGGAGGCCAGTTCACCAACAAGGCGCAGATTTCGTCCATTCTTGCATCGTTCTCTTGCTTGTGCGCGTCGAGTTTGTTGTCGAAGTAGTCTCTTGTACGTTGCTCGGAGAGTCGTAAGTCGGTGGCGAGGTTGTCGATGCGGTCATTCTGATAGAGGCAAAGGTGTCCCGTCTTTCGATGAGATGGTGGATTTCGCTTTGGTGGAAGTCGACTTTGACGATCCGACTACGAGCGTGCGAGGACGTCGCGCCTTAGCAATCGCTAAACCAACTCCGAGAGGTTATTGACCACGCCGGAGCACGATCAACCTGACCACGAGGGTCTATTTCCTGCGAGCAAACGAGGAACAAGCAAGAAACTGAGATTGCAATCTGGATATTGCGAATTTAAGATGAAAGCTTTATTGATCAAGGTGGGGTTCTGTGAGGCCTTTGTCTGGTCGTTGAACACAAACGAAGTACGCGAAGTTGCAGCTATGGCGAACTTTTGATCTAAACAAAACCCAAGTCTAAACGGTGCCCTAAGGGCTGTATATATGGAGGAAGAGGGGGTGAATTTCGTGGCCCTTGGTGGAGGGGTCCGAAACTAACCCTATCTCTTGTTTCCCCACACATACGGACTCTAAAAATAGCCTATACTAATGTATTTCGAAATTACATAGGCCTGGCCCAATAATAAGGTGACGCAGCACCTAGAATAGCCTATGGACGAATATTATGAAGTGGCATCTTGTATATTTCGTCCAAGGCTTCATGCACTCCTTACGGTGGCTTCAAAGTCCTGAAATCATCACTTGTAACTCCGTTCTTGATCTCCTTGCGCATGCCATCA
The DNA here is from genome assembly GCA_021437245.1 of Aegilops speltoides. Classification (NCBI taxonomy): domain Eukaryota; kingdom Viridiplantae; phylum Streptophyta; class Magnoliopsida; order Poales; family Poaceae; genus Aegilops; species Aegilops speltoides. The sequence goes on from CM038144.1 coordinate 219,075,558, forward strand.
ACTCCATGTGTGTTCTTGCTCCAATGTTCATCCTTCTCCAAGCTAGGCCCTTCATTTGTAAGCAAAACAAATGTATCCAATTTAGGCAGCATCATATTCTCATGAACATTAGAATCATTACCAAGAAACGAAAGTACCGGTAATTTAGTTGGCGTCTTGCGAGCTCTAGTAATTGGTCCAAGATGTATTGCAGCAGGGCTGTGGGTGTAACAATGGTATTGATGTCCTCATCATCCTCCCTTCTTGAAATGAAGTCGTCCTCGACGGAAGTTCTTCTTCCTCACCCAAATATGGCTTCAAATCTGCAATGTTAAAAGTTGGACTAACCCCAAAATCTGCAGCAGCTCAAGTTTATATGCATTATCATTTACTTTCTCCAACACCTTAAAGGGACTAGCAGCACGTGGCATTAGCTTTGATTTGCGCAAATCAGAAATCTATCCTTACGCAAATGTAACCAAACAAGATCTCCGGTGCAAACACAACATGTTTTCTACCCTTATCCCAAACAAGTTTATATTTAGCATTCATACGCTCAATGTTTTCCTTAGTTAACTCATGCATTTTAAAATCAACTCAGCACGTTCTTTAGCATCAAAATTAACCTTCTCTCAAGATGGAAGAGGCAACAAATCAATAGGTGCACGAGGTAGGAAACCATACACAACTTCAAAAGGGCACATCTTAGTAGTAGAATGCAATGAACGATTATAAGCAAATTCAATATGAGGCAAGCATTCCTCCCACATTTTCTTATTTTTCTTTAGAACAGCCCTAAGCATAGTAGACAATGTTCTATTGACTACTTCAGTTTGTCCATCGGTTTGGGGTGACAAGTAGTACTAAAAAGTAGTTTAGTCCCCAACTTAGCCCATAAACATCTCCAAAAGTGGCTAAGAAATTTAGTATCACGATCTGAAACAATAGTATTTGGCACACCATGCAAACGAATAATTTCACGAAAGAACAAATCAGCAACATTGACAACATCATCGCTTTTATGACATGGTATAAAGTGTGCCATTTTCGAGAATCTATCCACGACAACAAATATGCTATCCCTTCCCTTCTTTGTTCTAGGTAAACCTAAAACAAAGTCCATAGATATATCCTCCCAAGGAACACTAGGTACGAGCAAAGGCATATATAAACCATGAGGATTGAGTCGTGACTTAGCTTTTTGACATGTAGTGCAATGAGCAATAAAACGCTCAACATCCCGCCTCATCTTTGGCCAAAAGAAATGTGTAGCAAGTACGTCCTCCGCCTTCTTCACGCCAAAATGTCCCATTAGTCCTCCTCCATGCGCCTCCTGCAACAACAAAAGACTAACGGAGCTAGCTGGAATGCATAGCTTGTTAGCACGGAACACAAATCCATCATTAACGACAAACTTGTTCCATGTTCTTCCTTCTTTACAATTCTGCAATACATCTTTAAAATCAGCATCATGCACATATTGATCTTTGATGGTCTCCAAACCAAATATTTTGAAGTCAAGTTGTGAAAGCATAGTATAGCGACGAGACAATGCATCAGCAATAACATTTTCTTTACCCTTCTTGTGTTTAATGACATAAGGGAAAGTCTCAATGAATTCAACCCATTTAGCATGTCTACGATTCAGTTTAGCTTGACTTTTAATATGTTTCAAAGATTCATGATCGAATGTATAACAAATTCTTTGGGCCATAAATAATGTTGCCATGTTTCTAAAGTCCGAACAAGAGCATATAATTCCTTATCATAAGTAGAGTAATTCAGACTAGGCCCACTCAATTTTTAGAAAAGTATGCAACAGGTTTGCCATCTTGTAATAACACACCTCCTAATCAAATTCCACTAGCATCACATTCAAGCTCAAAAGTCTTATTAAAATCAGGAAGTTGGAGTAAAGGAGCATGTGTCAACTTAGCTTTCAATACCGTGAAGGCCTCTTCCGTATGCGGTACCCCAAACAAAAGGCACATCCTTCTTTGTAAGCTCGTTGAGAGGTGCAGCAATGGTGCTGAAATCTCTCACAAAACGCCTATAGAAACCAGCGAGGCCAAGGAAACTCCTCACTTGTGTGACCGTTTTGGGCTGCGGCCAACTCTCAATAGCTTCAATCTTGGCTTTATCAACTTCAATTCCTGTGGAGTAACAACATAGCCAAGAAAAGATACTCGGTCGGTGCAAAAGGTGCACTTCCCAAGGTTACCAAACAAACGTGCATCACGAGAGCATTAAAAACAGCACGTAAATGTTCCAAATGTTCTTCCAAAGATTTGCTATAAATCAGTATATCATCAAAATAGACTACCACAAATCGTCCAATGAAAGCACGTAAAACTTCGCTCATTAATCTCATGAAAGTACTAGGTGCATTAGTTAACCCAAAAGGCATGACTAACCACTCATATAATCCAAACTTAGTTTTAAATGCTGTTTTCCATTCATCTCCCAATTTCATACGAATTTGATGGTATCCACTACGCAAATCAACTTTGGAGAATATTGTAGAGCCACTCAATTCATCAAGCATATCATCTAGCCTAGGAATAGGGTGACGATAACGAATAGTAATATTATTGATGCCTCTACAATCAACACACATACGTGACGTACCATCCTTTTTCGCACTAGAATAATAGGAACAGCACAAGGACTAAGGGATTCGCGATATAACCTTTGTCGAGCAGCTCCTGACTTGACGATAATCTCCTTCGTCTCCTCCGGATTGGTACGGTATGGTGCACGGTTGGGTAATGATGCACCGAATTAAGTCAATTTGATGCTCAATCCTCGAATAGGTGGTAATCCGGTGGCACGCCTTGTGGAAAGACGCCAACAAACTCCCGCAAAATGTTAGTGACAACAGGGGCAAAGAGGAAGGCACGTCCTCGAATGAAAATAATGCCTCTTTGCACACAAAAGCATAGCAAATAGATTTGCTAAAATCTAGCTCATCAATATCAGATTTGGTGGCAAGTAAACATGCACTTTTCAATTTAATTTCGAAGCAACAAGAGATGGTTTATTATTAGGCTTCATGTGTTGCTCAAATTCTTTTGCCACAATCTGATTTTCACTCTTATTTTTCTCCTGTTTTGCTTTATTAGCTCTATTAATATCATCTTTCAAAATGGACTCAGAGTCATAGGAAGCAAAGTAATATTTTTATCCTTATGAACAAGAGTATATCGATTGTTTCTACCATGGTGTATGAATTTTATCAAATTGCCATGGTCCACCAAGTAACAAGGAACATGCTTGCATAGGTACCACATCACAATCAACATAATCAGCATATGTAGAGATACTAAAATGCACACGAACAGTACGTGTTACTTTAACCTTGCCGCTGTTGTTGAACCATTGGATGTAGTAAGGATGTGGATGTGGTCTTGTGGTGAGAGATAACTTCTCCACCATCTCCATGCTAGCCAAGTTGTTGCAGCTCCCTCCATCTATGATGACGCGAATAGAACATTCCTTCACAACTCCTTTGTATGGAACAAATTATGCCTCTGATTTTGCTCAGCTTGTGTAACCTGCACACTCAAAACACGTTGAGCAACTAAACATTCATACCTGTCAAGATCTTCAGCAGCCATGTATTGTGTCTCATGATCAGAATCATCTCCACCGTGTTCCTCATGTGTAATAAGAGCCAAAGTCTCCTCATCATAGTCACTAGCAGACTCATACCCACCATCCTCAGTAGCAATCATCACACGCTGAGATTTGCATTCTCTCGCAAAATGTCCTCTTCCCTTACAACGACGACAAATAATATCTGATGAGGACATCAATACCATTGTTACACCCACAGCCCCTGCTGCTATACATACTGGACCAATTACTAGAGCTCGCGCACGCCAACTAAATTACCAGGTACTTTCGTTTCTTGGTAATGATTCTAATGTTCATGAGAATATGATGCTGCCTAAATTGGATACATTTGTTTTGCTTACAAATGAAGGGCCTAGCTTGGAGAAGGATGAACATTGGAGCAAGAACACACATGGAGTTGATGGCATGCGCAAGGAGATCAAGAACGGAGTTACAAGTGATGATTTCAGGACTTTGAAGCCACCATAAGGAGTGCATGAAGCCTTGGACGAAATATACAAGATGCCACTTCATAATATTCGTCCATAGGCTATTCTAGGTGTCACGTCACCTTATTATTGGGCCAGGCCCATGTAATTTCGAAATACATTAGTATAGGCTATTTTTAGAGTCCGTATGTGTGGGGAAACAAGAGATAGGGTTAGTTTCGCCCCTCCACCAAGGGCCACGAAATTCACCCCTCTTCCTCCATATATACAGCCCTTAGGGCACCGCTTAGACTGGGGTTTTGTTTAGATCAAAAGTTCGCCATAGCTGCAACTCGCGTGATTTCGCTTGTGTTCAATGACCGCACAAAGCGCCACAGTAACCCCACCTTGATCAATAAAGCTTTCATCTTAAATTCGCAATATCCAGATTGCAATTTCAGTTTCTTGCTTGTTCTTCGCTTGCTTGCGTGAAATAGACCCTCGTGGTCAGGTTGATCGTGCTCGGCGTGGTCAATAACCTCTCGGAGTTGGTTTAGCGATTGCTAGGCGCGACGCCCTCAAGACGCTTCAGTAGTCGGATCGTCAAAGTCGACTTCCACCAAAGCGAAATCCACCATCTCATCGAAAGACGGGACACCTTTGCCTCTATCAATATGATGAGGACATCAATACCATTGTTACACCCACAGCCCCTGCTGCTATACATACTGGACCAATTACTAGAGCTCACAAGACGCCAACTAAATTACTGTGTACTTTTGTTTCTTGGTAATGATTCTAATGTTCATGAGAATATGATGCTACCTAAATTGGATACATTTGTTTTGCTTACAAATGAAGGGCCTAGCTTGGAGAAGGATGAACATTGGAGCAAGAACACACATGGAGTTGATGGCATGCTAGGGGATCAAGAACGGAGTTACAAGTGATGATTTCAGGACTTTGAAGCCACCATAAGGAGTGCATGAAGCCTTGGACGAAATATACAAGATGCCACTTCATAATATTCGTCCATAGGCTATTCTAGGTGCTGCATCACCTTATTATTGGGCCAGGCCCATGTAATTTCGAAATACATTAGTATAGGCTATTTTAGAGTCCGTATGTGTGGGGAAACAAGAGATAGGGTTAGTTTGGACCCTCCACCAAGGGCCACGAAATTCACCCCTCTTCCTCCATATATACAGCCCTTAGGGCACCGCTTAGACTTGGGTTTTGTTTAGATTAAAAGTTCGCCATAGCTGCAACTTCGCGTGCATTTCGCTTGTGTTCAACGACTGCACAAAGCGCCACGTAACCCCACCTTGATCAATAAAGCTTTCATCTTATATTCGCAATATCCAGATTGCAATCTCAGTTTCTTGCTTGTTCTTCGCTTGCTCGCAGGAAATGACACTCGTGGTCGTTGATCGTGTTCGGCGTGGTCAATAACCTCTCGGAGTTGGTTTAGCGATTGCTAAGGCGCGACGTCCTCGCACGTTCAGTAGTCGGATCGTCAAAGTCGACTTCCACAAAACGAAATCCACCATCTCATCGAAAGACGGGACACCTTTGCCTCTATCAAGTGGTATCAGATTTCCGTGTTGCTCGGTGAGATTTTACAGCTTTTTCGTAGTTTAGATCGAGTCTGTTCTTCATACCTACAGTCCACGAAAAAGCCAAAAAAAAATAGGGTTAGGTCATCATATCCGAACCAATCTGAGCCTTTGCATAATCTTTTTCAGATTTGCGTTGTTGAATTTGCGGTTGCATCGTCGTGTCGAGTTGCTGGTCTTAGAGTCTAGTCTTTAGAGTTTCGAAGTTCGGTCATAAGTTGTCACGCCGCCGCACCATCATCATCGCCTCGCCATCTACCACCACCGCTTATCCGCCACCGTTTCAATCCAGATCCATATACCACCACCGCTGCCATATACCACCACCGCTGCCATATACCACCACCGCTGCTATATACCACCACCATATATCCACCACCAATCCGAGTTCCTTGCATATTAGATTTGTTTTGGATCCATCTAATTTCCGATTCGTGTTTCCTTGTCGAGTAGGTTTGATTCCAGCAATCTTTTGTCGTCCGTAGAAGAGGTTGGTTTCAAAAAAAGATAAAAATAAATTCGAAACCACCTCCGCTTAGGCCCAAAATTTTCCAAAACGCACGGATAAAAAAATTTCTGGCTATCCTATTTTTAGGTGTTTCTAAGCGTATTGAGCGATCGCCGTTATAGAAAGTTTTTTGACCCGCTTCAGCTTTTTGGGTCCGGCAATCGAAAAAAAAAAATTTGGTCGAAAAATTTTCGTGCCCATCCTGTCGGTTTGACCTGGGAAGAGTTTTGAGACACTCGCCATTATAGTGATTTTTCGCCAAAAAAAAAAAGAGCTGTGCAAAAAAAAAAGCAGCGCAAAAAAAAAGAGCGAAAAAAAAATTCAGAGTGTGCTTTTCCTTTGTTTACGTGCAGCGCCGTGATTTTGTTAGTGTTCTAGGCTCGCCTCTAGCACGGTTCAGCCTAGGACCAGACACAGAGACCGTCGTTGAGCGCTTATTCAACTTTGCATCTCTCGATTTGATTATTTGTGACCCTTTTGCTACCATATTATAAGCCTTCCCAGCTCCACATACATCTACGTCGTATGCTTGATTCTCCCCGTAATCGCTATAGCCAAGCTTTGAGAGTTTTGACTACAACGGTTGCCGATCACCACCGCTGCTGGGTAAGAACTGGTAAGAATTTGAGATTTGCTTCACGGATTTGTGACTGCCCACCACACCACCACCACCACTTCCTAGTAGTCTCAGAGGATCATATTCTTGTGTGTTTCTATTGCTGCTAACCATGGCAGGAACACAGCCGATGAGATTGATTGGGAGAACCCGACAAACAAACAGCTACATGATAAGTTTCAGCAAATGATGATTGGACAGGTGCAAGATGTGGTAAACAGATTTGACGAGGCCATGGAGAAGATAGATGGCATTGAGAAGACGTTTGAAACAAAGCTTGATAGCAAGTTTGATGAATTGCTCGCTGCGTTTTCCACAACCACCGCCGGCTGCACCTATCGCACCTCTCAAGAACGACAACAACTACGCCCCTTCCGAATCAGTATGGACGAGCTCAGCGTGTTCCTATTGAGCCAGACAAAATTCTGGTGCCGCTTCATCGCTGTTGGTGCTTCTTGGCTCCTGCTCGCCATCTGGTACCGAGGAGGATGATGAGTATATGGGCGATTATGAGGAGGAGGTTGATCAACATCGAACTACGTGCAACCACCAGCACCACAACCACCGTGTCGCCCACATGCAAATAATGGCAATGTTAGGGCTCCCCCTCAGTACGAGATCATGACCATCTCCCTAAACTGAAATTGAATATTCCACCATTTGAGGGTAGATATGTTCTGATATATATCTTACTTGGGAGTTAGAAACTGAACAACGATTTACATGTTTACAATATCCCGAGGAGAGACGTGTTCTGCTGCTGTTTGTGCTTTCACTAGTTTTGCATGTGTTTGGTGGTCTGAACATTGTAGATTATATCCTGTTCCAGCTACTTGGGCAGCTTTGAAAACTGCTATGCGCACTCGTTGGGTTCCACCATATTATCAACGTGAATTACTTCAAAAATTGCAGCGCTTAAGACAAGGAAAAATTTCAGAAGAATATTATCAGAATTACAAACGGCTTGATTAGATGTGGTATTGTTGAGGAGAATGAAGCTATGCTTGCACGTTTTCGGGTGGATTAAATAGAGAGATTCAGACCATTCTAGACTATAAGGATTATAATAATATCACTGCTTATTCCATCTTGCTTGTAAAGCTGAACGTGAAGTGCAGGATCGACAGCATTGGCGCCGCACTAACTTTTTCGCAGGTCGACCTTCATCATGGACACCACGCATCATCTACTTCCACTACACCATCACCTCCTTCAGTGCCACCTCCAACCGTGATACAAGAAAGCGTGCACAACCACCACTATCCGCCAAGAGCACACCGCCGGGCCTGCACAGAGCTCTTCTTCTTCCATGGCGCCAACAGGCACACAAGTGATATTATTTGTCGTCGTTGTAAGGGAAGAGGACATTTTATGAGAGAATGCAAATCTCAGCGTGTGATGATTGCTACCGAGGATGGTGGGTATGAGTCCGCTAGTGACTATGATGAGGAGACTTTGGCTCTTATTACACATGAGGAACACGGTGGAGATGATTCTGATCATGAGACACAATACATGGCTGTCAAGATGCCGACAGTATGAATGTTTAGTTGCTCAACGTGTTTTGAGTGTGCAGGTTACACAAGCTGAGCAAAATCAGAGGCATAATTTGTTCCATACAAAGGAGTTGTGAAGGAACGTTCTATTCAAGGCCATCATAGATGGAGGGAGCTGCAACAACTTGGCTAGCATGGAGATGGTGGAGAAGCTATCTCTCACCACAAGACCACATCCACATCCTTACTACATCCAATGGTTCAACAACAGCGGCAAGGTGAAGGTAACACGCACTGTTCGTGTGCATTTTAGTATCTCTACATATGCTGATTATGTTGATTGTGATGTGGTACCTATGCAAGCATGTTCCTTGTTACTTGGTAGACCATGGCAATTTGATAAAAATTCTGACACCATGGTAGAAACAATCAAGATACTCTTGTTCATAAGGATAAAAATATTACTTTGCTTCCTATGACTCTGAGTCCATTTTGAAAGATGATATTAATAGATCTAATAAAGCAAAACAGAGAAAAATAAGAGTGAAAATCAGATTGTGGCAAAAGAATTTGAGCAACACATGAAGCCTAATAATAAACCATCTATCGTTGCTTCGAAATTAAATTGAAAAGTGCATGTTTACTTGCCACCAAATCTGATATTGATGAGCTAGATTTTAGCAAATCTATTTGCTATGCTTTTGTGTGCAAAGAGGCATTATTTTCATTCGAGGACGTGTTCTCCTCTTTGCCCCCGCTGTCACTAACATTTTGCAGAGTTCACGACGTCTTTCCACAAGACGTGCCACCGGATTACCACCTATTCGAGGGATTGAGCATCAAATTGACTTAATTCCGGTGCATCATTACCCAACCGTACACCATACCGCACCAATCCAGAGGAGACGAAGGAGATTATGCGTCAAGTACAGGAGCTGCTCGACAAAGGTTATATACGCGAATCCCTTAGTCCTTGTGCTGTTCCTATTATTCTAGTGCCGAAAAAGGATGGTACGCCACGATGTGTGTTGATTGTAGAGGCATCAATAATATTACTATTCGTTATCGCCACCCTATTCCTAGGCTAGATGATATGCTTGATGAATTGAGTGGCTCTACAATATTCTCCAAAGTTGATTTATGAGTGGATACCATCAAATTCGTATGAAATTGGGAGATGAATGGAAAACAACATTTAAAACTAAGTTTGGATTATATGAGTGGTTAGTCATGCCTTTTGGGTTAACTAATGCACCTAGTACTTTCATGAGATTAATGAACGAAGTTTTACGTGCTTTCATTGGACGATTTGTGGTAGTTTATTTTGATGATATACTGATTTATAGCAAATCTTTGGAAGAACATTTGGAACATTTACGTGTTGTTTTTAATGCTCTACGTGATGCACGCTTGTTTGGTAACCTTGGGAAGTGCACCTTTTGCACCGACCGAGTATCTTTTCTTGGCTATGTTGTTACTCCACAGGAATTGAAGTTGATAAAGCCAAGATTGAAGCTATTGAGAGTTGGCCGCAGCCCAAAACGGTCACACAAGTGAGGAGTTTCCTTGGCCTCGCTGGTTTCTATAGGCGTTTTGTGAGAGATTTCAGCACCATTGCTGCACCTCTCAACGAGCTTACAAAGAAGGATGTGCCTTTTGTTTGGGGTACCGCACAGAAGAAGCCTTCACGGTATTGAAAGCTAAGTTGACACATGCTCCTTTACTCCAACTTCCCGATTTTAATAAGACTTTTGAGCTTGAATGTGATGCTAGTGGAATTGGATTAGGAGGTGTGTTATTACAAGATGGCAAACCTGTTGCATACTTTTCTGAAAAATTGAGTGGGCCTAGTCTGAATTATTCTACTTATGATAAAGAATTATATGCTCTTGTTCGGACTTTAGAAACATGGCAACATTATTTATGGCCCAAAGAATTTGTTATACATTCTGATCATGAATCTTTGAAACATATTAAAAGTCAAGCTAAACTGAATCGTAGACATGCTAAATGGGTTGTATTCATTGAGACTTTCCCTTATATCATTAAACACAAGAAGGGTAAAGAAAATGTTATTGCTGATGCATTGTCTCGTCGCTATACTATGCTTTCACAACTTGACTTCAAAATATTTGGTTTGGAGACCATCAAAGATCAATATGTGCATGATGCTGATTTTAAAGATGTATTGCAGAATTGTAAAGAAGGTAGAACATGGAACAAGTTCGTCATTAATGATGGATTTGTGTTTCGTTCTAACAAGCTATGCATTCCAGCTAGCTCCGTTCGTCTTTTGTTGTTGCAGGAGGCGCATGGAGGAGGACTAATGGGACACTTTGGCGTGAAGAAGACCGAGGATATACTAGCTACACATTTCTTTTGGCCAAAGATGAGACGGATGTTGAGCGTTTTGTTGCTCGCTGCACTACATGTCAAAAAGCTAAGTCACGACTCAATCCTCATGGTTTATATATGCCTTTGCCTGCACTCTAGTGTTCCTTGGGAGGATATATCTATGGACTTTGTTTTAGGTTTACCTCGAACAAAGAAGGGAGGATAGCATATTTGTTGTCGTGGATAGATTCTCTAAAATGGCACAATTTATACCATGTCATAAAAGCGATGATCTTTGTTAATGTTGCTGATTTGTTCTTTCGTGAGATTATTCGCTTGCATGGTGTGCCAAATACTATTGTTTCAGATCGTGATACTAAATTTCTTAGCCACTTTTGGAAATGTTTATGGGCTAAGTTGGGGACTAAACTACTTTTTAGTACTACTTGTCACCCCCAAACCGATGGATAAACTGAAGTAGTCAATAGAACATTGTCTACTATGCTTAGGGCTGTTTTGAAGAATAATAAGAAAATGTGGGAAGAATGCTTGCCTCATATTGAATTTGCTTATAATCGCTCATTGCATTCTACTACTAAGATGTGCCCTTTTGAAATTGTGTATGGTTTCCTACCTCGTGCACCTATTGATTTATTGCCTCTTCCATCTTCGGAGAAGGTTAATTTTGATGCTAAAGAACGTGCTGAATTGATTTTAAAAATGCATGAGTTAACTAAGGAAAACATTGAGCGATGAATGCTAAATATAAACTTGCTGGAGATAAGGGTAGAAAACATGTTGTGTTTGCACCGGAGATCTTGTTTGGTTACATTTATGTAAGGATAGATTTCTGATTTGCGCAAATCAAAGCTAATGCCACGTGCTGCTGGTCCTTTAAAGTGTTGGAGAAAGTAAATGATAATGCATATAAACTTGAGCTGCCTGCAGATTTTGGGGTTAGTCCCACTTTTAACATTGCAGATTTGAAGCCATATTTGGGTGAGGAAGATGAGCTGCCGTCGAGGACGACTTCATTTCAAGAAGGGAGGATGATGAGGACATCAATACCATTGTTACACCCACAGCCCCGCTGCTATACATCTTGGACCAATTACTAGACCTCACAAGATGCCAACTAAATTACTGTGTACTTTCGTTTCTTGGTAATGATTCTAATGTTCATGAGAATATGATGCTGCTTAAATTGGATACATTTGTTTTGCTTACAAATGAAGGGCCTAGCTTGGAGAAGGATGAACATTGGAGCAAGAACACACATGGAGTTGATGGCATGCAAGGGGATCAAGAACGGAGTTACAAGTGATGATTTCAGGACTTTGAAGCCACCATAAGGAGTGCATGAAGCCTTGGACGAAATATACAAGATGCCACTTCATAATATTCGTCCATAGGCTATTCTAGGTGCTGCGTCACCTTATTATTGGGCCAGGCCCATGTAATTTCGAAATACATTAGTATAGGCTATTTTTAGAGTCCGTATGTGTGGGGAAACAAGAGATAGGGTTTGTTTCGACCCTCCACCAAGGGCCACGAAATTCACCCCTCTTCCTCCATATATACAGCCCTTAGGGCACCGCTTAGACTTGGGTTTTGTTTAGATTAAAAGTTCGCCATAGCTGCAACTTCGCTGCATTTCGCTTGTGTTCAACGACTGCATAAAGGCGCCACAGTAACCCCACCTTGATCAATAAAGCTTTCATCTTATATTCGCAATATCCAGATTGCAATCTTAGTTTCTTGCTTGTTCTTCGCTTGCTCGCGAAGAAACCCTCGTGGTCGTTGATCGTGTTCGGCGTGGTCAATAACCTCTCGGAGTTGGTTTAGCGATTGCTAAGGCGCGACGCCCTCGACGTCAGAATCGGATCGCCAAAGTCGACTTCCACAAAACGAAATCCACCATCTCATCGAAAGACGGACACCTTTGCCTCTATCACAATATCACTTGTGTGCCCTGCTGACGCCATGGAAGAAGAAGAGCTCGTGCAGGCCCGGCAGGTGTGCTCTTGGCGATAGTGGTGGTTGTGCCCGCTTTCTTGTATCACGGTTGGAGGTGGCACTGAAGGAGGTGATGGTGCAAAGGAAGTAGATGATGCGCGTGGTGTCCATGATGAAGGTCGACTGCAGAAAAGTTAGTGCGGCGCCAATGCCTTTCGATCCTGCACTTCACGCTCATCTTTACAAGCAAGATGGAATAAACGAGTGATATTATTATAATCCTTATAGTCTAGAATGGTCTGAATCTCTATTTAATCCACCCGTAAAACGTGCAAGCATAGCTTTATTCTCCTCAACAATACCACATCTAATCAAGCCAATTTGTAATTCCCGATAATATTCTTCTACAGAATTTTTCCTTGTCTTAAACGCTGCAATTTTTGAAGTAATTCACGTTGATAATATGGTGGAACCCAACGAGCACGCATAGCAGTTTTCAAAGCAGCCCAAGTAGCTGGAACAGGATATAATCTACAATGTTCAGACCACCAAACACATGCAAAGCTAGTGAAAGCACAAACAAGCAGCAGGAACACGCTCTCCTCGGGATATTGTAAACATGTAAATCGTTGTTCAGTTTCTAACTCCCAAGTAAGATATATATCGTGAACATACCTACCCTCAAATGGTGGAATATTCAATTTCAGTTTAGGGAGATGGTCATGATCTCGCACTGAGGGGAGCCCTAACATTGCCATTATTTGCATGTGGACGACCCGGTGGTTGTGGTGCTGGTGGTTGCACGAGTTCGATGTTGATCAACCTCATCCTCGTAATCTCCCACAAAATCATCCTCCTCTGTACCAGCAGCAGCAGTAGCAGGAGCCAAAGAAGCACCAACAGCAGAGTAGCAGCGGCACCAGAATTTTGTCCTGGCTCAATAGGAACACGCTGAGCTCGCCCATACTGATTCGGAAGGGGCGAGTTGTTGTCGTTGCAGAGGTGCGATAGGTGCAGCCGGCGGTGGTTGTGGAAAACGCGCGAGCAATTCATCAAACTTGCTATCAAGCTTTGTTTCAAACGCCTTCTCAATGCCATCTATCTTCTCCATGGCCTCGTCAAATCTGTTTAGCACATCTTGCACCTGTCCAATCATCATTTGCTGAAACTTATCATGTAGCTGTTTGTTCGTCAGTTCTCCCAATCAGTCTCATCGGCTTGTGATCCTACCATGGTTAGCAGCAAATAGAAACACACAAGAATATGATCCTACAGCTACGAAGAAGTGGTGGTGGTGTATCACAAACCCGCAAGCAAATCTCAAATTCTTACCAGTTCTTACCAAGAAAGCGGTGGTGATCGGCAACCGTTGTAGTCAAAACTCTCAAAGCTTGGATATAGCGATTACCAGGGAGAGTCCAACGCACGACGTAGATGTATGTGGAGCTGGGAAGGCTTATAATATGGTAGCAAAAAGGGTCAGCAATAATCAATTCAGAGATGCAAAGTTGAATAAACGCTCAACGACGGTACTGTGCTGGTCCTAGGCTAGACCGTGCTAGAGACGCGAGCCTAGAACACTAACAAAATCACGGCGCTGCACGTAAACAAGGGAGGAGCACACTCTGAATTTTTTTTCGCTCTTTTTTTTTGCGCTGATTTTTTTTTTGCGCTGTTTTTTTTTTTTGCGAAAAATCACTATAATGGCGAGTGTCTCAAAACTCTTCCCAGGTCAAACTGACAGGATGGGCACGAAATTTTTCGATTTTTTTTTCGACTGCCCGGACCCAAAAACTGGAAACGGGTCAAAAAAAACTTGCTATAACGGCGACTGGCTCAATACGCTTAGAAACACCTAAAAATAGGATAGCCAGAAATTTTTTTATCCCGTGCGTTTTTGGAAAATTTTGGGCCTAAACGGAGGGTGGTTTCCGGACTCTTTTTTTGTTTTTTTGGAAACCAACCTCTTCTACGGACGGCAAAAGATTGCTGGAATCCGAAACCTACTCAGACAAGGAAACACGAATCGGAATTTAGATGGATCCCGAAAACAAATCGAATATGCAAGGAACTCGGATTGGTGGTGGATATATGGTGGTGGTATATGGCAACAGTGGTGGTATATGGCAGCGGTGGTGGTATATGGATACGGATTCGAAGCGGTGGCGGATAAGCGGTGGTGGTAGATGGCGGATAAGCGGTGGCGGATAAGCGGTGGTGGTATATGGATACGGATTCGAAGCGGTGGCGGAAACGGGTCAAAAAAAACTTTCTATAACGGCGACTGGCTCAATACGCTTAGAAACACCTAAAAATAGGATAGCCAGAAAATTTTTTATCCCGTGCGTTTTTGGAAAATTTTGGGCCTAAACGGAGGGTGGTTTCCGGACTCTTTTTTTTTTGGAAACCAACCTCTTCTACGGACGACAAAAGATTGCTGGAATCCGAAACCTACTCAGACAAGGAAACACGAATCGGAAAAACTAGATGGATCCTGAAAACAAACCTAATATGCAAGGAACTCGGATTGGTGATGATATATGGCAGCGGTGGTGGTATGTGGATACGGATTCGAAGCGGTGGCGGATAAGCGGTGGTGGTATATGGATACGGATTGAAGCGATGAAAGCGGCGGCGTGACAACTTATGACCGTAACTCAAACTCTAAAAGACTAGACTCTAAGACCAGCAACTAGACACGACGATGCAACCGCAAATTCAACAATGCAAATATAGAAAAGATTATGCAAAGGCTCAGATTGGTTCGGATATGATGAACTAACCCTAATTTTTTTTTGTGGCTTTTTCGTGGACTGTAGGGATGAAGAACAGACTCGATCGAAACTACGAAAAACTGTAAAATCTCACCGAGCAACCTGGAAATCTGATACCACTTGATAGAGGCAAAGGTGTCCCGTCTTTCGATGAGATGGTGGATTTCGCTTTGGTGGAAGTCGACTTTGACGATCCGACTACGAAGGGCGAGGACGCCGCTACTTAGCAATCGCTAAACCAACTCCGAGAGGTTATTGACCACGCCGAGCACGATCAACCGACCACGAGGGTCTATTTCCTGCGAGCAAACGAGGAACAAGCAAGAAACTGAGATTGCAATCTGGATATTGCGAATTTAAGATGAAAGCTTTATTGATCAAGGTGGGGTTCTGTGGACGCTTTGTCCGGTCGTTGAACACAAACGGCACGCGAAGTTGCAGCTATGGCGAACTTTTGATCTAAACAAAACCCAAGTCTAAACGGTGCCCTAAGGGCTGTATATATGGAGGAAGAGGGGTGAATTTCGTGGCCCTTGGTGGAGGGGTCCAAACTAACCCTATCTCTTGTTTCCCCACACATACGGACTCTAAAAATAGCCTATACTAATGTATTTCGAAATTACATGGGCCTGGCCCAATAATAAGGTGACGAGCACCTAGAATAGCCTATGGACTAATATTATGAAGTGGCATCTTGTATATTTCGTCCAAGGCTTCATGCACTCCTTACGGTGGCTTCAAAGTCCTGAAATCATCACTTGTAACTCCGTTCTTGTTCTCCTTGCGCATGCCATCAACTCCATGTGTGTTCTTGCTCCAATGTTCATCCTTCTCCAAGCTAGGCCCTTCATTTGTAAGCAAAACAAATGTATCCAATTTAGGCAGCATCATATTCTCATGAACATTAGAATCATTACCAAGAAACGGAAGTACCTAGTAATTTAGTTGGCGTGCGCGAGCTCTAGTAATTGGTCCAGTATGTATTGCAGCAGGGGCTGTGGGTGTAACAATGGTATTGATGTCCTCATCACATTCATTGCTTGTTGCTCTTGATGCAATGCTCGCAGCACCAAAGAGGTGGCTCTTGGTGACTAATGATGACATTTCGTCTTCTTGCTCGATGAAGAGTGGGTTTGTAGAAGTACTTGGCCTATCCATCATTTCAAGCAAATTGTGAGTGGTAGAAGGAGAAGAACTAATACCAATGTACCTTTTACCGATGTTGTAGATGAATCAAGTTCACTCAAATGCGGACAATGAAATAGCACTATTGGTACCAATTCTTGTCGGTTCTCACACCTACACAAGTAAAAGCTTATGGTGGAGCTTGGTTAGGATGGTGGCACAAAATTGATTGCAATCGTTAGTTTGAATCAAAGATGTTGAAAAAGATTCGCAAATTCGCAAATGCAACAAGTAGACCAAGCAAGTAGTTGAACACAGAAACACACACGCAAATAGAATAATGGAATTGTGCAAACCAAAAAATGAGCAAAAATGTGGAATCCACGAAAATGCTCTTGTTGCACAATACTAGAGAGACGCTAGCACGATTGCACAATAGGCGGATACGGAGCTTGTGCACAACCTACTAGGCAAAAATGCAACGATCTCTATCCCAAGTATGCTATATGTATGGTATTTCGGTGCTATGATCCAAGATGATCTTATATGACAATCTTAATGTTGTATGATGCTATGGTTCTTGCTCATAAGCTCTTTGCTTATGTTTCCTCTTTTGCTTAAAAGCTTGAGTGGCTCTTTCTCTTTTGAGCTCTTTTCTTATGCAAACTTCACGAACCAAGATAGCAATTGTGTATGCGATGACAACTTTGTGACACACAAGTTGATGTCAAGATATGCACCACTTTGTTATGGTATGTATGCTATGGAGTATGATCACTAATGTGCACAAGTCACGTTGCCGGCAATACTCAAAGGCTAGTCTCGATGGGTAAGCTACGCCAAAGATGTGGTATGATGGTTATCAATGCAATTGCAAGGTATGACAAAGCTGTCGTCGAAGTTACCGTCCGAAGCGAAGATGAGTAGTCGACGAAGATGAGCGTTGGTTATGTTGATGTCGTACTGTACCTAAATAGTCGAAACACAATAGGACATGGGAAATCACAACTCAAATTCTCGAACCCAAAGTCGAATGGTGGTACGGAGGTTATGTCGTGGGATTTTGGCAGGTGGAAGTGGTGGTGGTTGAAGTGGGGAAGTATGTAGACGTAGGTGGTGGTGGTGGAGAACTGCAAAACTGCAGTTTCGGCAGAGGAAGCCGGATGATCCGGGTCAGGATCCAGATGATTCGAGCGTGTCCGGATGATCCGGGTCAGGGTCCGGATGATCCGGGCAGGTCAATCGCGGTCGGGAACTGCTCGGGATGAACTCGAAAACGGCGAGAATTTCGACGAATCCGCGGATTTTGGATGGATTTCGAGGGGGAGAAGGTAGGGAAAAGCAAGATCCACGAGTTACACACCAAATCCACGGATCAAAATCAAGAAATCATCATCAAAACCAACAAATCACAAAAAAATTTGGGGCTATTTTTGGTGGGGATTTTCGAATTTAGGACGAAATCAACAAAATCAAGCTAGAAAAAGAGGGGTAGGGGCTCCAAAAACGTGATCAAGGTGGCTCATGATACCAAGATGATGTAGGGTGGAACCCTATAGCGACGATCTTTCACGTTTGGAGTGGATCCTATGGGGAATCACGAAGAACACGCGGAAGCAAAAAGGGAAAACACGGGGAAAACGAGAGAGAATCACTAAACCGACAAGGAATCAATGACACAAGTGCTAGATCACCGAACGCAAAGTGATACACAAGATCCAAAGTCAACAAAGGTAGAAGATACATAGGAACCGTTCTTCTCCGCGAGGAGGCCTTGATGTTCTTCCCTAGAGAGGGGTCTTGAATCCTCTTGGGGGATCTTCTCCGAAGAGGTCGTGAGCTCCGAGGAGAAGTATCCAAGTGGATGAGCAAAGGCTCTCACACAAATATGAGCTAATCCAATGCTAAGTCTCAAAGTGAGGAGGAGGAGTCCTATATATAGGCTAGGGGGCGAAGGGGTACATCGGCTCAGCCCAACACGCGCGCAGGCGCTGGCCGGATGATCCGGGGATGGAGCCGGATGATCTGGGCTGGTCCGGGTGGAGGCCCGGATGAGCTGGAGACGCGGCTAGTGGCGGTGCAGGGCCGGATGTCCGGCTGGGAGTCCGGACGTCCGAGCAGGGTCCGGATGATCCGGGACGGGGTCCGGATGATCCGGTTTCAGGTGGGAGCTTCGGGTGCCTTCGGGGTGAGTTAGCCGGATCGTCCGGGTCGTGGTCCGGATCGTCCGGGCTCTGTCCGGATCGTCCGGGCTGCCGTCCGGATCAACCGGCCAGTCTGGGACTTGGTGTTTTTCCTCTCCATATTCACGCGTGTCTTCTGCTTCCGGTTCTCCTTGCTTCCTACCTTCTTCATGGTTAACTCCTTGGTACCTGAGTATGCATAGCGTTTCCATTTGAGGTAGTAACCATGTCTCATGTGAATCGAAAGGGAATTGTGAGAGGAGTGATGTCACCTCGGTTTCAAGAGCTCTTGCACGTGCTCGAGTCATGGGTCCAAGTGGTGTTGTAGGTGATGTAGATGCGTCCATGGGGATGATCATGGGATGCTCCGCATCAAATAATGTTTCCATGTTTCTAAAGTCCGAACAAGAGCACATAATTCTTTATCATAAGTAGAATAATTCAGACTAGGCCCACTCAATTTTTCAGAAAAATATGCAACAGGTTTGCCATCTTGTAATAACACACCTCCCAATCCAATTCCACTAGCATCACATTCAAGCTCAAAATTCTTATTAAAATCAGGAAGTTGGAGTAAAGGAGCATGTGTCAACTTAGCTTTCAATACCGTAAGGGATTCGCGTATATAACCTTTGTCGAGAAGCTCTTGTACTTGACGCATAATCTCCTTCATCTCCTCTGGATTGGTACGGTATGGCGCACGGTTTGGCAGTGAAGCACCGGGAATTAAGTCAATCTGATGCTCAATCCCTCGAATAGGCGGTAATCCCGGTGGCACATCTTGTGGAAAGACGTTAGCGAACTCCTATAAAATGTTAGTGACAGCAGGAGGCAAAGAGGAAGGCACGTCCTGGAATGAATATAATGCCTCTTTGCACACAAAAGCATAGCAAACAGATTTGCTGAAATCTAGCTCATCAATATCAGATTTGGTGGCAAATAAACATGCACTTTTTAATTTAATTTCAGAAGCAACACTAGATGGTTTATTATTAGGCTTCATTTGTTGCTCAAATTCTTTTGCCACAATCTGATTTTCACTCTTATTCTTCTCCTGTTTTGCTTTATTAGCTCTATTAATATCATCTTTCAAAATAGAATCAGGAGTCATAGGAAGCAAAGCAATACTTTTATCCTTATGAACAAGAGTATACTGATTGTTTCTACCATGGTGTACAAATTTTTTATCAAATTGCCATGGTCTACCAAGTAATAAGGAACATGCTTGCATAGGTACCACATCACAATCAACATAATCAACATATGTAGAGATACTAAAATGCACACGAACAGTACGTGTTACCTTAACCTTGCCGTGTTGTTGAACCATTGGATGTAGTAAGAATGTGGATGTGGTCTTGTGGTGAGAGAAAGCTTCTCCACCATCTCCATGCTAGCGAAGTTGTTGCAGCTCCCTCCATCTATGATGACGCGCATGTAACGCTCCTTCACAACTCCCTTGGTATGGAACAAATTGTGCCTCTGATTTTGGTCACTTGTGCGACCTACACACTCAAAACACGTTGAGCAACTAAACATTCATACCGTCGGCGTCTTCAGAGCCATGTATTTGCGCCTCATGATCGTAATCATCTCCACCATGTTCTACACGTGTAATAAGAGCCAAAGTCTCCTCATCATAGTCACTAGCGGACTCATACCCACCATCCTCGGTAGCAATCATCACATGCTGAGATTTGCATTCTCTCGCATAATGACCTCTTCCCTTACAACGACGACAAATAATATCACTTGTGTGCCCTGTTCATGCCATGGAAGAAGAAGAACTCTGTGCAGGCCCGGCAGGTGCGCTCTTGGCAGATAATGGTGGTTGTGCCTGTTTTCTTGTATCACGGCTGGAGGTGGCACCTGATGGAGGTGCTGGTGCAGTTGAAGTAGAAGATGCACGAGGTGTCCATGATGAAGGTCAGCCTGTAGAAAAGTTAGTTCACGCCAATGCTTGTCGATCCTGCACTTCACGTTCAGCTTTACAAGCAAGATGGAATAAACGAGTGATATTAGTATACTCCTTATAGTGTAGAATGGTCTGATTCTCTCTATTTAAACCACCCAGAAAACATGCAAGCATAGCTTCATTCTCGTCAACAATACCACATCTAATCATGCCAGTTTGTAATTCCTTATAATATTCTTCTACAGAATTTTTTCCTTGTCTTAAGCGCTGCAATTTTTGAAGCAATTCACAATGATAATATGGTGGAACCCAACGAGTACGCATAACAGTTTTCAAAGCAGCCCAAGTAGTTGGAATAAGATATAATCTACAATATTCAGACCACCATACACATGCAAAACTAGTGAAAGCACAAACAGCAACGGCAACCCGTCTCTCCTCGGGATATTGTAAACATGTAAATCGTTGTTCAGTTTCTAACTCCCTAGTAAGATATATATCAGGAACATATCTACCCTCAAATGGTGGAATATTCAATTTCAGTTTAGGAAGATGGTCATGATCTCGTACCTGAGGGAGAGCCCTACCATTGTGATTATTTGCATGTGGACGACCTGGTGGTTGTGGTGCAGGTGGTTGCACGTAGTACTGATTTTGTAACCTCATCCTCGTAATCTCCCACATAATCATCCTCCTCCGCATCAGCAGTAGGAGCCACAGAAGTATCAACAGCACCACCAACAGTTTGGCCAAACGCAAGAGGGACACGGCTCGCTCGGCAGAGGGCTATTTCGCGATGTGGAGGTAGTTGTTGTTGTTGTTGGAGAGGTGCGTTAGGTGCAGCGGGTGGTGGTGGTGGAAGACGCGCGAGCAATTCATTAAACTTGTTATCGAGCTTTGTTTCGAATGTCTTCTCCATGCCATCTATCTTCTCCATGGCCTCGTTAATTCTGTTTAGCACATCTTGCACCTGTCCACTCATCATTTGCTGAAATTTATCATGTAGCTATTTGTTCGTCAGGTTCTCCCAGTCAGTCTCATCGGCTTGTGATCCTACCATGGTTAGCAGCAAATAGAAACACACAAGAATATGATCCTACAGACTACTAAGAAGTGGTGGTGGTGTATCACAAACCCGTCAAGCAAATCTCAAATTCTTACCAGTTCTTACCCAGCAGCAGGTGGTGATCGGCAACCGTTGTAGTCAAAACTCTCAAAGCTTGGATAGAGCGATTACCAGGGAGAGTCAAACGCACGACGTAGATGTATGTGGAGCTGGGAAGACTTATAATATGGTAGCAAAAAGGGTCAGCAATAATCAATTCAGAGATGCAAAGTTGAATAAACACTCAGCGATGGTACTGTGCTGGTCCAAGGCTAGACTGTGCTAGAGACGCGAGCCTAGAACACCAACAAAATCATGGCACGGCACGTAAACAAGGGAGGAGCACACTGAATTTTTTTTTTTTTTTTTTTCCTGTTTTTTTCCCACTTTTTTGCTCTTTTTTTTGCTCCGCAATAAATTTTTTTCGAAATAGTCTACAAATGGTCTAAAAACTGCCTAGCCAGAATTTTCCAGACTTAGTTTTTTTTCTCTACTGCGGGTAGCACGGAAGTTGGGGAGTCCTCCTCTGTCACGACTCGGAGTATTGCATGATCTGGAAATCCAAGACAGAGTAACAAAATACCGGACTCGGAATAGGACTGGTGGTGGAGATGAAACTGGTGGAACTCGGACTGGTGGCGCAGATGAATTTTGTGGAACTCGGACTGGTGGCGGATATATGTTGCAGGTGGACTCGGATTGGCGTGATGGCGGTGGATATGTTGTGGCGTATATGGACTCGGATTGGCGGTGAATATGTGGTGGTGGTATATGGCAGCAGCGAGGATGATGATGTGATGGTGATATTTGGGAGCGACGACGTGACAACTTGTGAACAGAACTCGAAACTCCAAAGGACTAGACGCTAAGACCAGCAACCTGACACGACGATGCAACCGCAAATTCAACAAAGCAAATACAGTAAAGATTATGCAAAGGCTCAGATTGTTTCGGATGGGATGAACTAACCCTAATTTTTTTGGCTTTTTCGTGGACTATAGGTATGAAGAACAGACTCGATCTAAACTACGAAAAATTGTAAAATCTCACCGAGCAACCTGGAAATCTGATACCACTTGATATAGGCAAAGGTTTCCCGTCTTTCAATGAGATGATGGATATCGCTTTGGTGGAAGTCGACTTTGACGATCCGACTACGAACGTACGAGGACGTCGCGCCTTAGCAATCGCTAAACCAACTCCGAGAGGTTATTAACCACACCGGAGCATGATCAACCTGACCACGAGGGTCTCTTTCCTGCAAGCAAACGAAGAACAAGCAAGAAACTGAGATTGCAATCTGGATATTGCGAATATAAGATGAAAGCTTTATTGATCAAGGTGGGGTTCTGTGACGCCTTTGTCTGGTCGTTGAACACAAACGAAGTACGCGTAGTTGCATCTATGGCGAACTTTAATCTAAACAAAACCCAAAGTCTTAACGATGCCTTAAGGGCTGTATATACGGAGGAAGAGGGGGGAATTTCGTGGCCCTTGGTGGAGGGGTCCAAAATCAACCCTATCTCTTTTTTCCCCACACATACGGACTCTAAAAATAGCTTATACTTATGTATTTCGAAATTGCATGGGCCCGGCCCAATAATAAGGTGACGCAAGACCTAGAATAGACTCGGGACGGAATTTATGAAGTGGCATCTTGTATATTTCGTCCAAGCTTTCATGCACCCATTATGGTGGCTTCAAAGTCCTGAAATCATCACTTGTAACTTCGTTCTTGTTCCCCTTGCGCATGTCATCATCTCCATGCTTGTTCTTGCTTCAATGTTCATCCTTCTCCAAGCTAGGCCCTTCATTTGTAAGCAAAACAAATGTATCCAATTTAGGCGGCATCATATTCTCATGAACAATAGAATCATTACCAAGAAACGAAAGTAACTGGTAATTTAGTTGGTGTGCGCGAGCACTAGTAATTGGTCTAGTATGTATAGCAGCAGGGGTTGTGGGTGTAACAATTGTATTGATGTCCTCATCATGTTTTGTTGATTTTGATCCATGGATTTGCTTGGTTTCGAGTGGATCTAGCATTTCCGCAAGTTTCCCCATCTTCCATCCATGAAATCCCGCGAATTTTGACCCCGAAATCTCCATTTTCCGACCAAAATCGCGCCCCCGAACTCGCATCTCGCGTTGACCCCGACTCACCGGACGATCGTTTTTATCGACGTCCGGATCCCCACGGCTAACCGGACGTCCGACCTTTCCCGGACGACCGGAACCCCAAACCCGAGCTGAATTTATGGATTTCCGACCCGACCGGACGTCCGGCGACCGAACATCCGTCTATTTACGGACGTCCGTAACCTGTAGTTTCAGACTTCGGCTGATTTTTGTTTTGTCCATAACTAATTCATCTGAACTCCGATTTTGATATTCTTTAGCTCGTTTTGAAGCTCTTGACATCCCCTTTCCCACAAAAATACCACCAACACAATTTGTGTCCATCAAATTTTCGAAAATTTGGTAAGTTTGCCTAGGCCTTCCACCATATGATCCGCATAGCCACCATCGACTTCCGCACCCTAACCCATTTTGTTCACCATAGCACTAGTGGTTGCTTGAGTAGTGATTCGAGCCTCCTAAGGTGTTTCGGCTACTTAGGGATGATTGCTTCTTCATCAACCACCACCACCACTCCCGCATTGCCTAGTGCAAAACCACCACCGCTTTCTGATACCACCATTTGACATTTGTCATTTGAGATTTTGAGTTCGCGATTTTTTTCCATTTCCTAAGGTGTTTCGGCTACTTAGGGACGAGTCTCCATCATCTTGGTATCTACATCAAGAACACCGCCACTCATCATCGCAAAGGACGGTGATGTAGGGTGGAACCCTAATTCGTCGATCTTTCACGTTTGGAGGGGATCCTACGGAGGGAATACGAAGAACACGCGGAAGCACAAGGGAAAACACGGGGAAAACGAGAGAGAATCACTCAACCAACAAGGTAATCGATCACACAAGTGCTAGATCATCATACACATAAGAGATTCACGAGATCCAAAGTCAACAAAGGTAAGGATACAAAGGAACCGTTCTTCTCCAAGAGGAGGCCTTGATGTTCTTCCCTAGAATGGGTCTTGAATCCGCTTGGGGGATCTTCTCCGAAGAGGTCGTGAACTCCGAGGAGAAGTAACCAAGTGGATGAGCAAAGGCTCTCACACAAACATGAGCTAATCCAAGCTAACCCTAGCTAGGAGGAGGTGGGGAGTTTATATAGCATATGTCCACGAAGGGGTAAGTGAGGAGGGATACATGGGCCTCGCCCGACTCAGGCAAGCAAGCAGGCGGTAGTACGCCAAAGGGCGGTAGTACCGCCAAGCTGTAGTGCCGCTTGGGCTGAGCGGTAGTACGGGCCCGGATCGTGCGTAACACTAGTACTTGCCGGGTTGAGCGGTAGTGGCGAAGCGGCAAGTGGGGGGGGTAGTACCGCTGGTCACGTAGTACCGCTTACGGGGCGGTAGTACCACTCGCCCCGGTCTTCTTCCGTCGCCGCTTGTGCTTCCTCGTGGATGGTGTAGTTGTTCCTTGGCGCCAGACTCCTCCTCGTCGTCCTTAGTGTTCCGACAATACCTATGCATGCACACGAGTGGAGTGTCAAGTAGTATACCATCCTCGAAGGGGTCAAGTGAGCACGTAAAGGAGATGATTCACCTTTGTGTATGTGAAGTACATGTCGCACGTGTCACTTGTCGAACGGACTCTTGACATGGTGATGTCCATAGGATGCTCCGCATCATCTCCCTCCCTTGGGAAGGATCCGACCTCGGATCGTGATCCTCATCACCATGGAAACGGTTGTCATAGACGGACTTGTAGTTGGAAGAAGTTGAAGACATGGCGCAATCCAAGTAGTCCAAGGTGTCGCGGAGTGATAGACATGCAAAAGAGCAAACACAAGCAACACTGAAATACAATGGTTAGCGCACACAAAATGTCCATCATGTAAGAATGAGTCCGTGCGGTAAGATTGGTCGTGACAAAGCGCATGAAGCATATCAAGATGATCTAGAATGAGATGCAAAGCATTCATGGGAGGAAATGCAATCATTGTGTAAACAAATGTGTTGTAAATATGATCTATGCAACCACGGTGCAAAATGATGTCATGGTGAGATGTTTTATCAATAGCATGAATATGACAGTGGATGCTCAATATGTATATGTTATCATGCAATCGATGATGGACAATATGATCATGATGTATGAATATGCCTTCAAGGTAGATCACAACAAATTTGATAAGGAAATGCGCAAGCTCATATATCATGGATGACATGGGAATACAAGATGTAACAAGGCAATCACAATGTGAGTCAATCCATGCATAGGGTGCAAACTTGTGGTGAGTATGATACGTCCATCGAGCATGACATGTGTGAGCACAATCAACAAATATGAAGGTGTTGGTGTACCAAAGCTCGATGTCGAGGCATGAGTGGAGGTCAAGGTGCATCCAATAAGTGCAAGCGCCTCAATGTGAAGGTCCATGTAGCCAATCTCCAATGTCGCTCCTCCTTTCACGAGATGTATCATGTAGACAACAAGAAGGAAACAACAATGAAAGAGTGACCCATCCAATATGCATATTTGAGGATTGCTCAAAGAGAAGGAGTTCACCTTTATGAGAATGTCAAAATGTTGGTGCCGCACATCATGTATGCCTTCACATAACCAATATGTCGTGATAACGGCATCACCTTGTGAAACCTCCAAAATGAAAGAACATGACAAACACTGAAAAACAAATGAGGTTAGCGGAAATGCAAAACCTATCATTCGAGTGGTAAGATACCCAACAAGTGTATGCATCATGCTCATCATAAGAAAGTACAAGGGAGTGTGTCATAGTATGGAGGCATATGATGCAAGAACAACCATGTGCAATAGGCTCAATCAAACAAGCATGCATCACAAGTAAAGTGTCCAAATGTCCAAGATCAATAAGCATAGTAAGTTGGCACTCAATACAAGGTGATATGAGAGATGCAACTAATGGAGACAAGAGACAATGATCATGACAAATCAAGTGAGAGGCATCAACATCTATGTCATCAACCCAAGAAAGCAAGTAATAGTGGAACATGGGTGATGCAACATAGCAAGCAATCATAGCTATCAAGTCAAGCAAGCTAGTAGTGCAAAGATGCAACGTACTAGAAGGAATCATGGCAAGCATGTCATTGGTGCAAATAGTGTGCATGAATAATTCACAAGACATGGCACAAGCATGAAAGCAAGATGTGAGAAAAATAGCATGAATATCTCGTGAGAAGCCATATGTAAATAGCAATAAGGCATAATGACTCTCCCAACACAACAAGCATCAATAGTATGGGGCACATGATAAACATGGCAATAGCAACAAGGATCTCCACCAAGTATGCAAATACACATAGGAGTAGCATAATTGTGAATCATGGGTAAATGCAAGCAAGGGTCACAATTGCATGGCAAAGGCATAGAAAGAGGCATAACATGCAAAGTGAACACAATAGTATGGGCATAAGGTGACAAGTGGTAAATAGCCCATAGCCGTGTGAGAACCAAGTAGAAGAGATGCGCCAGAGGCGCTATGCCAAGGAACGGTGGTAAGCATAGTCCACGGGATCCCAAAGCATCGCTGTTCTCAAGAGCTCGCTTCACAACTCTTGGGATTGAGAGGTTGACGAGTATACATGAGTACCTACACAAAACAAAGACAAAGGAAAAATTGTGTGTGCATGGTATATGTACACATCATCCATCATGATGCGACGCATGTGTCGGTTAGCACTAAATAGCCAATGCTCAAATAAATGAGATGCATGATATAGAAACATATCATCCATCATGAGAGGTTTGTTATTATGTATAACATAATGGAGACTCAAATTGTGTAATGCATTATGAGAAATACCTAGAGCATTGTTGTTCATGGAATGCATATGGTGCACGCAGCCATGGGAATCATGCAAAGTATGGAATGCATCAAGATCTCCTAATATGTATGAGGAAACTATGGGGGTCTCCTCATGAGCAAGAGTAGTAACATCATGTGGATAATATTGACAACATCCAAAACAATGCATATTTGGAACAATGTGATCATGGCATGACATATTGGATGAATTGCGCAAATCATGTAAAGGAAGCATGGTAATATCATCACATGAAAAACAAAAGCCAATGACCATCATCTCGTCATCTATGCCATAAGTGCAAATAGGATTGATTTTAATGGGGCATGCATAGATACTATGTTGAGATTGTAGGAATGCAATATGGGAGATCTCACTCATAGCATATGACAAGTTCAATGGATTGTCAAACATGAAGTGACCAAAAGAATTTTCAGATGATATCCTATGAAGCATAGCATCACAACTAGGCAACTCAACATGCTCATCATCATATTCATCATAAATAGGTAAGTCAAGGCATGAAGAAGTCTCACTAGCATGAAGCATGGCAATAGGTTTGTCAACATCATGGGAGCAATCGATGTCAAGATAGTCCACTAGTGGGACAAGAGAAGCACCATCACCTATGTTACCTTTGGAGCATCGCTCATGTGTTGTAGGTGAGGTGTTGAAGATCATCTCGTTGTCATCTTCATCTTGATGGAACCATGTGGGAGGTGCATCATCGTCCATCATGGCCATCGCTGTCTCCATAGGAGGTATGGACTCATCAATGGTAGGCGGTCGTCATGTAGGAGACCTAGCACCAAAGAAGAAAACACACTAGGAGTAGAGGTTAAGGCTAGAAATCATAGTGGCCTCACATGCCGTGGTCAACTACCTCACTCACTAAGTGTTGTGGCTCACTCACTCCCTCAAGGATGCTCTCACTCATATGGCTGGTGGAGTCACTCAAGTGGCTCTCAACCTCACATAGGATGTGTGGCATGCTCTCATGTGTGGGGCTAGTGGTGGTCACACTCATCCTCTCAAAGGAAATGCTCTCAATGTCACATATGGTGGAGTCACTCATCTCTCTCATGGGGTGGTGGCTCTCCTCACATGGCACTTTGGGCATCTCGACATATGTGGGTGTCGGAGAGGTGTAGGTGCAAATGTCTCCATGCTCAACTCAGACGCTGTGGTCAAGGGATGGCCCTTGCTCGACCTTCATGTCGCTGCCTTGTTGTTGGAGGTCCATATGATGTGGCACCCCCATGCCTCTCGCCATCTTCCTTGAGGGGCTTCCAAGATGGAAGTGTCACCTCGTCAGAGGTGGTCGCTTGGACTTGATGAAGTCGATGTAGGCGGTAGAGATACTAAAATGCACACTAACAAGACGTGTTACCTTAACCTTGCCGCCATTGTTGAACCATTGAATGTAGTAAGGATGTGGATGTGGTCTTGTGGTGAGAGATAGCTTCCACCATCTCCATGCTAGCCAAGTTGTTGCAGCCCCTCCATCTATGATGACGCTGAATAGAACGCCTTCACAACTCCCTTTGTATGGAACAAATTATGCCTGATTTTGCTCGCTTGTGTAACCTGCACACTCAAACACGCGAGCAACTAAACATTCATACCACAAGATCGCCGCGAGCCATGTATTGTGTCTCCGATCGTAATCATCTCCACCGTGTTCTCATGTGTAATAAGAGCCAAAGTCTCCTCATCATAGTCACTAAAGGACTCATACCCACCATCCTCAGTAGCAATCATCACACGCTGAGATTTGCATTCTCTTGCAAATGTCCTCTTCCCTTACAACCACGCATAAATAATATCACTTGTGTGCCCTGTTGACGCCATGGGTGGTGGCTCTCCTCACATGGCACTTTGGGCATCTCGACATATGTGGGTGTCGGAGAGGTGTAGGTGCAAATGTCTCCATGCTCAACTCAGACGCCGTGGTCAAGGGATGGCCCTTGCTCGACCTTCATGTCGTTGCCTTGTTGTTGGAGGTCCATATGATGTGGCACCTCCCATGCTCGGCCATCTTCCTTGAGGGGCTTCAAGATGGAAGTGTCACCTCGCCAGAGGTGGTCGCTATTTGGACTTGATGAAGTCGATGTAGGCGCACACCGTGGGAAGTAGGCGAAGATGCCGCACGTCCAAAGGCTTAAGATGCCTTGAGAACACTTGGCGAAGATGTCAAGTGGTTGATGTAGCCGTAGCGCCGACTTGGTTGTGGTCGCCTCGCGGTCTTCTTTTGTGCTCTTGAAGCTTGGACTTGGCGTGATGTAGGGCTTGTTGGGACTTGTGCCTTTGCGCTTGTGGAGCATCTTCATGATGATGATGTCGTTGTCGTGCTTGAGCTCGTAGTAGATGTCGCTCGTCGTCGCGTGCACATGATGCTTGAGGTGACTTGCCCTTCATGGCGGTGATGATCATGAACGTGATGGTGATCGCCATGTAGATGTGGACGAGGACGATTTGCACTTGCATCTTTTTCGCTGGCCCAAGACTTGTGGCTTGATCGTCGCCGCCTTGAGGATGATGAAGTGGAAGAAGACTTGATCAAGGTCCGAATCTCTTCCATTCTCGCATCTTGCTCCTCCTTTTGTGCGGCAAGCTTGTTGTCGATGTAGTCCCTTTTCCTTGCTTCGGAGTGACGAATGTCGATGGAGATGTTCTCGGCGCGCCTCGCAATCTTGATTGTGCGCCTTGCACTTGTCGTTGTAGATCGGAGATAGACGCTTTGGTGATGTAGTTGTTCACGCCGCGTTGTTGTCAGAGACCGGAGAGGAAATGCCGTGCCTATCCATCACAAGACTCGAGCAAATATGAGTGGGAGAAAGAGAAGAACTAATACCAATGTACCTTTGACCAAAGTTGAAGATGAATCAAGTTCACTCAAATGTGGACAATGAAATAGCACTATTGGTACCGATCCTTGTCGATTCTCACACCTACACAAGTAAGGCTTATAGTGGAGCTCGGTGAGGATAGTGGCACAAAAATTTAATGCAAAATGTTAGCAAGAGTCAATAATGTTGAAAAAGATTCACAAATTCGCAAGTGAGACAAATGGACCAATAGCAAAGAATGGCACACGGAAACACACACACGGATAGATAAATGGGGTCGTGCAACCAAGGAATGAGCTCAAAATGTGGAATCCACCAAAACGCTCGTGTTGCACAACTCAAGAGAGACGCTAGCACGATTGCTCAATAGGCGGATACGACACTTGTGCACAACCTATAAGATGCAAAATGGATATTCTTTCTATCCCAAGTATGCTATGTATGTATGGTTCCCGGTGTGTCTCTCAAGCATGATATCATATGATGTTGATTTGACAATCTTATGTGCAATGGGATGATGCTATGGCACTTGCTCACGAGCTCTTTGCTCTCTTTTGCTTAAAAGCTTTTTCTTTTTTTTCTCTATGGTCACTTTTGTACAATGCACAAACCAAGATAGCAATTGTGTATATGCGGAACAAACTTGAGGCACAATGGATGATATGATACCAATATGATATGGTATGTATGCAATGGGAGGTATGGACCACTAATGTGCACAAGTAACGCTGCGGCAATACTCAAATGGCTAGTCTCGATAGGCAAGTAACGCAAAATGGGCTAGGGGTTAACAATGCAATTGCAAGGAATATACAAAGGTGTCGTCGAGGTTACCGCCCTTTGCGATGATGAGTGGCGGTGTTCTTGGTGTAGATACCAAGATGATGGAGACTCGTCCCTAAGCAGCAGAAACACCTTAGGAAACGGAAAACCGCAAACTCAAAATCTCAAATGACAAATGTCAAATGGTGGTAGCGGAAAGCGGTGGTGGTTTGCACTTGGCAATGCGGAAGTGGGATGATGGGATATACGGTGTAAGAGTTGGAAGCACACGTCCCTAAGTAGTCAAACACCTTAGGAGACACAAGCCACAACTCAAAAAGCTCAAACAACAATTGGGTTAAGTTGGGTTGTCGGAAGTGTATGGTGGGCAAGGTTATGTGGAAGTGGTGGTGGTGGTGGTGGTTGATGAAGAAGCAACCGTCCCTAAGTGGCCTAAACACCTTAGGAGACTCAAATCACAACTCAAACAACCACTAATGCTATAAGGAACAAAATGGGTTAGGTTGCGGAAGTAGGTGGTGGTTATGCGGATGTTGTGGTGGAAGCCCTAGGCAAAGATGCCAAAATTCACCAAATGTGATGGTGTCAAATGATGTTGTAACCTATCTAGGTGGATGGATAATGTCAATAGCTTCTCAACGAGCTAAAGAACGCGAAAATCGGACTCCGGATGTGGAAGTTATGGTGGAAATGGTGAAACTCGGAAAGCTGGAAATGGCCAGGGCGGTAGTACCGCTGGGAAGGGCGGTAGTACCGCTCGTGTCGGGTTTTTTCGACTATTTCGGCTGAACGGGCCTGGCGGTAGTACTGTTCGTGGGGCGGTAGTACCGCTTGAGGTTCACAGCGGTAGTACTCGCTCTGTAGGGCGGTAGTACCGCTCGTGTCGGGATTTTCTCGATTGCTCGAATGGTTTAGCGATTTGAAGGAAATGGGTGATTTCGGGTCAAAATTGATGGATTTTGTGGATGGAAAGGGGGGAAACTTGGGGGAATGCTAGATCCACTTGAAACCAAGTAAATCCATGGATCAAAATCAACAAAACATCATCAGACCAACAAATCACAAAAAATTTTGGGGCTATTTTTGGTGGGGATTTTCGGATTTAGGACGAAAACAACAAAATCAAGCTAGAAAAAGAGGGGTAGGGGCTCCAAAAACGTGATCAACGTGGCTCATGATACCATATGATGTAGGTGGAACCCTAATTCGCCGATCTTTCACGCTTGAGAGGATCCCACGGAGGAATACGAAGAACACGCGGAAGCACAAGGGAAAACACGGGAAAACGCGAGAGAATCACTCAACCAACAAGGGAATCGATCACACAAGTGCTAGATCATCATACACATAAGAGATTCACGAGATCCAAAGTCAACAAAGGTAAGGATACAAAGGAACCGCTCTTCTCCAAGAGGAGGCCTTGATGTTCTTCCCTAGAAGGGTCTTGAATCCGCTTGGGGATCTTCTCCAAGAGGTCGTGAACTCCGAGGAGAAGTAACCAAATGGATGAGCAAAGGCTCTCACACAAACATGAGCTAATCCAGTGCTAACCCTAGCTAGGAGGAGGTGGGGAGTTTATATAGCATATGTCCAACGAAGGGGTAAGTGAGGAGGGGATACATGGGCCTCTGGCCCGACTCTGCAATGCAAGCAGGGCGGTAGTACCGCCAAAGGGCTGTAGTACCGCCAAGCTGTAGTGCCGCTTGGCTGAGCGGTAGTACTGGGCCCGGATCGCGCGAACACTAGTACTTGCCGGGTTGAGCGGTAGTGGCGAAGGCAGTGGGGGGCGTAGTACCGCTGGTCAGCGTAGTACCGCCACGGGGGCGGTAGTACCGCTCGCCCTGTCTTCTTCCGTCGTCGCTTGTGCTTCCTCGTGGATGGTGTAGTTGTTCCTTGGCGCCAGCACCTCCTCGCCGCCCTTAGTGTTCCGACAATACCTATGCATGCACACGAGTGGAGTGTCAAGTAGTATACCATCCTCGAAGGGGTCAAGTGAGCACGTGTAAAGGAGATGATTCACCTTTGTGTATGTGAAGTACATGCCGCACGTGTCACTTGCCGAACGGACTCTTGACATGGTGATGTCCATAGGATGCTCCGCATCAGACGGTAACCTCGACAACGCCATTGTATATTCCCCTTGCAAATTGCATTGTTAACCCCTAGCCCATTTTGCATTACTTGCCTATCGAGACTAGCCATTGGAGTATTGCCGGCAATGTTACTTGTGCACATTAGTGATCTATACCTTCCATTGCATACATACCATATCATATTGGTATCATATATTGTGTCACAAGTTTGTTCCCGCATATACACAATTGCTATCTTGGTTTGTGCATTGTGCAAAATTGGCCATATCCAAAAAAAGAGAGAGAGAATAAAGCTTTTAAGCAAAAGAAAAAGAGAGCAAAGAGCTTGTAAGAAATAGCCATAGCATCAAAATATATCATATGCTATCATAATTGATCATTTTGGATCATTGTGTGAGAAACACCGAACCATACATATATAGCATACTTGGGATAGTTTATCCATTTTGCATCTTATAGGTTGTGCACAAGTGTCGATCCGCCTATTGAGCAATCGCTAGCGCTCTCTTGAGTTGTGCAACACGAGCGCTTCCGTGGATTCCACATTTTGATAGAGGCGGGTGTCCCGATCTTTCGACGAGATGATGGATATCGCTTTGGTGGAAGTCGACTTTGACGATCCGACTACGAATGTGCGAGGACGTCGCGCCTTAGCAATCGCTAAACCAACTCTGAGAGGTTATTGACCACGCCGGAGCATGATCAACCTGACCACGAGGGTCTGTTTCCTGCGAGCCAACGAAGAACAAGCAAGAAACTGAGATTGCACTCTGGATATTGCGAATATAAGATGAAAGCTTTATTGATCAAGGTGGAGTTCTGTGACGCCTTTGTTTGGTCGTTGAACACAAACGAAGTACGCGAAGTTGCAGCTATGGCGAACTTTTAATCTAAACAAAACCCAAAGTCTAAACGGTGCCCTAAGGGCTGTATATATGGAGGAAGAGGGGGTGAATTTCGTGGCCCTTGGTGAAGGGGTCCGAAACTAACCCTATCTCTTGTTTCCCCACACATACCGACTCTAAAAATAGCCTATACTTATGTATTTCGAAATTACATGGGCCTGGCCCAATAATAAGGTGATGCAGCACCTAGAATAGCCTCTGGACGAAATTTATGAAGTGGCATCTTGTATATTTCGTCCAAGGCTTTATGCACTCATTATGGTGGCTTCAAAGTCCTGAAATCATCACTTGTAACTCCGTTCTTGTTCCCCTTGCGCATGCCATCATCTCCATGCTTGTTCTTACTCCAATGTTCATCCTTCTCCAAGCTAGGCCCTTCATTTGTAAGCAAAACAAATGTATCCAATTTAGGCAGCATCATATTCTCATGAACATTAGAATCATTACCAAGAAACGAAAGTACCTGGTAATTTAGTTGGCGTGCGCGAGCTCTAGTAATTGGTCCAGTATGTATAGCAGTAGGGGCTGTGGTTGTAACAATGGTATTGATGTCCTCATCATCCTCCCTTCTTGAAATGAAGTCGCCCTCGACGGAAGTTCATCTTCCTCACCCAAATATGGCTTCAAATCTGCAATGTTAAAAGTGGACTAACCCCAAAATCTGCAGGCAGCTCAAGTTTATATGCATTATCATTTACTTTCTCCAACACCTTAAAGGGACTAGCAGCACGTGGCATTAGCTTTGATTTGCGCAAATCAGAAATCTATCCTTACGCAAATGTAACCAAACAAGATCTCCAGTGCAAGCACAACATGTTTTCTACCCTTATCTCCAGCAAGTTTATATTTTGCATTCATACGCTCAATGTTTTCCTTAGTTAACTCATGCATTTATAAAATCAATTCAGCACGTTCTTTAGCATCAAAATTAACCTTCTCCGAAGATGGAAGATGCAACAAATCAATAGGTGCACGAGGTAGGAAACCATATACAACTTCAAAAGGGCACATCTTAGTAGTAGAATGCAATGAACGATTATAAGCAAATTCAATATGAGGCAAGCATTCCTCCCACATTTTCTTATTATTCTTTAGAACAGCCCTAAGCATAGTAGACAATGTTCTATTGACTACTTCAGTTTGTCCATCAGTTTGGGGGTGACAAGTAGTACTAAAAAGCAGTTTAGTCCCCAACTTAGCCCATAAACATCTCCAAAAGTGGCTAACAAATTTAGTATCACGATCTGAAACAATAGTATTTGGCATACCATGCAAGCTTAATAATTTCACGAAAGAACAAATCAGCAACATTAACAAAGATCATCGCTTTTATGACATGGTATAAAGTGTGCCATTTTCGAGAATCTATCCACGACAACAAATATGTTATCCTCCCTTCTTTGTTCTAGGTAAACCTAAAACAAAGTCCATAGATATATCCTCCCAAGGAACACTAGGTACAGGCAAAGGCATATATAAACCATGAGGATTGAGTCGTGACTTAGCTTTTTGACATGTAGTGCAGCGAGCAATAAAACGCTCAACATCCCGTCTCATCTTTGGCCAAAAGAAATGTGTAGCAAGTACGTCCTCCGTCTTCTTCACGCCAAAGTGTCCCATTAGTCCTCCTCCATGCGCCTCCTGCAATAACAAAAGACGAACGGAGCTAGCTGGAATGCATAGCTTGTTAGCACGGAACACAAATCCATCATTAACGACAAACTTGTACCATGTTCTTCCTTCTTTACAATTCTGCAATACATCTTTAAAATCAGCATCATGCACATATTGATCTTTGATGGTCTCCAAACCAAATAGTTTGAAGTCAAGTTGTGAAAGCATAGTATAGCGACGAGACAATGCATCAGCAATAACATTTTCTTTACCCTTCTTGTGTTTAATGACATAAGGGAAAGTCTCAATGAATTCAACCCATTTAGAATGTCTATTCAGTTTAGCTTGACTTTTAATATGTTTCAAAGATTCATGATCAGAATGTATAACAAATTCTTTGGGCCATAAATAATGTTGCCATGTTTCTAAAGTCCGAACAAGAGCATATAATTCTTTATCATAAGTAGAATAATTCAGACTAGGCCCACTCAATTTTTCAGAAAAGTATGCAACAGGTTTGCCATCTTGTAATAATACACCTCCTAATCCAATTCCACTAGCATCACATTCAAGCTCAAAAGTCTTATTAAAATCAGGAAGTTGGAGTAAAGGAGCATGTGTCAACTTATCTTTCAATACCGTGAAGGCTTCTTCCTGTGCGGTACCCCAAACAAAAGGCACATCCTTCTTTGTAAGCTCATTGAGAGGTGCAGCAATGGTGCTGAAATCTCTCACAAAACGCCTATAGAATCCAGCGAGGCCAAGAAAACTCCTCACTTGTGTGACTGTTTTGGGCTGCGGCCAACTCTCAATAGCTTCAATCTTGGCTCTATCAACTTCAATTCCCTGTGGAGTAACAACATAACCAAGAAAAGACACTCGGTTGGTGCAAAAGGTGCACTTCCCAATGTTACCAAACAAACGTGCATCACGTAGAGCAATAAGAACAGCACGTAAATGTTCCAAATGTTCCTCCAAAGATCTGCTATAAATCAATATGTCATCAAAGTAAACTACCACAAATCGTCCAATGAAAGCACGTAAAACTTCGTTCATTAATCTCATGAAAGTACTAGGTGCATTACTTAACACAAAAGGCATGACTAACCACTCATATAATCCAAACTTAGTTTTAAATGCTGTTTTTCATTCATCCCCCAATTTCATACGAATTTGATGGTATCCACTACGCAAATCAACTTTGGAGAATATTATAGAGCCACTCAATTCATCAAGCATATCATCTAGCCTAGGAATAGGATGACGATAACGAATAGTAATATTATTAATGCCTCTACAATCAACACACATGCATGATGTACCATCCTTTTTCAGCACTAGAATAATAGGAACAGCACAAGGACTAAGGAATTCGCGTATATAACCTTTGTCGAGCAGCTCTTGTACTTGACGCATAATCTCCTTCGCCTCCTCTGGATTGGTACGGTATGGCGACGGTTTTAAAATGAAGCACCGGGAATTAAGTCAATCTGATGCTCAATCCCTCGAATAGGCGGTAATCCCGGTGGCACGTCTTGTGGAAAGACGTCAGCGAACTCCTGCAAAATGTAGAGGCAAAGAGGAAGGCACGTCCTCAAATGAAAATAATGCCTCTTTGCACACAAAAGCATAACAAACAGATTTGCTGAAATCTAGCTCATCAATATTAGATTTGGTGGCAAATAAACATGCACTTTTCAATTTTATTTCAGAAGAAACACTAGATGGTTTAGTATTAGGCTTCATTTGTTGCTCAAATTCTTTTGCCACAATCTGATTTTCGCTCTTATTCTTCTCCTGTTTTGCTTTATTAGCTCTATTAATATCATCTTTCAAAATAGAATCAGGAGTCATAGGTAGCAAAGTAATATTTTTATCCTTATGAACAAGAGTATACTGATTGTTTCTACCATGGTGTACAGAATTTTTATCAAATTGCCATGGTCTACCAAGTAATAAGGAACATGCTTGCATAGGTACCACATCACAATCAACATAATCAGCATATGTAGAGATACTAAAATGCACACGAACAGTACGTGTTACCTTAACCTTGCCGCTGTTGTTGAACCATTGGATGTAGTAAGGATGTGGATGTGGTCTTGTGGTGAGAGAAAGCTTTCCACCATCTCCATGCTAGCCAAGTTGTTGCAGCTCCTCCGTCTATGATGACGCGCATAGAACGTTCCTTCACAACTCCTTGGTATGGAACAAATTGTGCCTTTGATTTTGCTCAGCTTGTGTGACCTGCACACTCAAAACACGTTGAGCAACTAAACATTCATACTGTCAAGATCTTCAGGAGCCATGTATTGCGCCTCATGATCGAAACATCTCCACCGTGTTCTTCACGTGTAATAAGAGCCAACGTCTCCTCATCATAGTCACTAGCGGACTCATACCACCATCCTCGTAGCAATCATCACACGCTGAGATTTGCATTCTCTCGCATAATGACCTCTTCCCTTACAACGATTTACAAATAATATCACTTGTGTGCCCAGTTGATGCCATGGAAGAAGAGCTCTGTAGGCTCGGCGAGTGCGCTCTTGGCGAGATAGTGGAGGTTGTGCCGCTTTCTTGTATCACGGCTGGAGGTAGCAGTGATGGAGGTGCTGGTGTAGTGGAAGTAGAGGATGCCACGGTGTCCATGATGAAAGTCGACCTGCAGAAAAGTTAGTTCGCGCCAATGCTTGTCGATCCTGCACTTCACGTTCAGCTTTACAAGCAAGATGAAATAAACGAGTGATATTAGTATACTCCTTATACTCTAGAATGGTCTGAATCTCTCTATTTAATCCACCTATAAAACGTGCAAGCATAGCTTCATTCTCCTCAACAATACCACATCTAATCATGCCAGTTTGTAATTCCTGATAATATTCTTCTACAGAATTTTTTCCTTGTCTTAAACGCTACAATTTTTGAAGCAATTCACGTTGATAATATGGTGGAACCCAACGAGTACGCATAGCAGTTTTCAAAGCAGCCCAAGTAGCGGGAATAGGATATAATCTACAATGTTCAGACCACCATACACATGCAAAACTAGTGAAAGCACAAACAGCAGCAACAACCCGTCTCTCCTCGGGATATTGTAAACATGTAAAACGTTGTTCAGTTTCTAACTCCCAAGTAAGATATATATCAGGAACATATCTACCCTCAAATGGTGGAATATTCAATTTCAGTTTAGGAATATGGACATCATCTCGCACTGAGGTGGTGGTGCAGCCTACCATTACGTAATATATACCTGAGGTCGACCTGCTGGTGGTGGTGGTGGTGGCTGCACGTAGTTCTGATTTTGATCAACCTCATCCTCATAATCGCCCGCATACTCATCATCCTCCTCGGTACCAGCAGTAGCAGCGACACCAGAATTTTGTCATGGCTCAATAGGAACACGCCGAGCTCGTCCATACTGATTCGGAAGGGGGCGTAGTTGTTGTTGTTGCAGAGGTGCGATAGGTGCAGCCGGGGGTGGTTGTGGCAAACGCGCGAGCAATTCATTAAACTTGCTATCAAGCTTTGTTTCAAACATCTTCTCAATGCCATCTATCTTCTCCATGGCCTCGTCAAATCTGTTTAGCACATCTTGCACCTGTCCACTCATCATTTGCTGAAATTTATCATGTAGCTGTTTGTTCGTCAGGTTCTCCCAATCAGTCTCATCGGCTTGTGATCCTACCATGGTTAGCAGCAAATAGAAACACACAAGAATATGATCCTACAGACTACTAAGAAGTGGTGGTGGTGTATCACAAACCCTTCAAGCAAATCTCAAATTCTTACCAGTTCTTACCCAGCAGCAGGTGGTGATCGGCAACCGTTGTTGTCAAAACTCTCAAAGCTTGGATAGAGCGATTACCAGGGAGAGTCAATCGCACGACGTAGATGTATGTGGAGCTGGGAAGGCTTATAATATGGTAGCAAAAAGGGTCAGCAATAATCAATTCAGAGATGCAAAGTTGAATAAACGCTCAACGACGGTACTGTGCTGATCCTAGGCTAGACTGTGCTAGAGACGCGAGCCTAGAACACCAACAAAATCACGGCGCGGCACGTAAACAAGGGAGGAGCACACTCTGAATTATTTTTTCTCTTTTTTTTCTTTTTTTTGCACTTTTTTCCTCTTTTTTTTCCTCCGCAACAAATTTTTTTCGAAAAAGTCTACAAATGGTCTAAAAACTGCCTAGCCAGAATTTTCCAGACTTAGTTTTTTTTGAAACTCGAACTATTTTTCTTCTGCGGATGGCTCGGAAGTTGGGGAGTCCTTCTCTGTCACGACACGGAGTATCGCGTGATATGGAAATCGAGAACAATGCAACAATTACTGGACTCGGACTAGGACTGGTGGCGGAGATGAAACTGGTGGAACTCGGACTGGTGGCGGAGATGAATCTGGTGGAACTCGGACTGGTGGCGGATATATGTTGCAGCTGAACTCGGATTGGCGTGATGGCGGCGGATATGTGGTGGCGTATATGGATTCGGATTGGCGTGATGGCGGCGGATATGTGGTGGCGTATATGGATTCGGATTGGCGGTAAATATAGGGTGGTGGTATATGGCGGCGACGTGACAACTCGTGAATGTAACTCGAAACTCTAAAAGACTAGACGCTAAGACCAGCAACTTGACACGATGATAAAATTCAACAAAGCAAATACAGAGAAGATTATGCAAAGGCTCGATTGGTTCGGATGGGATGAACTAACCCTAATTTTTTTTGGCTTTTTCGTGGACTATAGGTATGAAGAACAGACTCGATCTAAACTACGAAAAACTATAAAATCTCACCGAACAACCTGGAAATCTGATACCACTTGATAGAGGCGGGGTGTCCCGATCTTTCGACGAGATGATGGATATCGCTTTGGTGGAAGTCGAC
The DNA here is from genome assembly GCA_021437245.1 of Aegilops speltoides. Classification (NCBI taxonomy): domain Eukaryota; kingdom Viridiplantae; phylum Streptophyta; class Magnoliopsida; order Poales; family Poaceae; genus Aegilops; species Aegilops speltoides. Next base: position 219,116,266 of record CM038144.1, read on the forward strand.
TTTGACGATCCGACTACGAACGTGCGAGGACGTCGCACCTTAGCAATCGCTAAACCAACTCCGAGAGGTTATGGACCACGCCGGAGCACGATCAACCTGACCACGAGGGTCTGTTTCCTGCGAGCCAACGAAGAACAAGCAAGAAACTGAGATTGCAATCTGGATATTGCGAATATAAGATGAAAGCTTTATTTATCAAGGTGGGGTTCTGTGACGCCTTTGTCTGATCGTTGAACACAAACGAAGTACGCGAAGTTGCAGCTATGGCGCACTTTTAATCTAAACAAAACCCAAAGTCTAAACGGTGCCCTAAGGACTATATATATGGAGGAAGAGGGGGTGAATTTCGTGGCCCTTGGTGAAGGGGTCCGAAACTAACCCTATCTCTTGTTTCCCCACACATACGGACTCTAAAAATAGCCTATACTTATGTATTTCGAAATTACATGGGCCTGGCCCAATAATAAGGTGACGAGACCTAGAATAGCCTCCGGACGAAATTTATGAAGTGGCATCTTGTATATTTCGTCCAAGGCTTCATGCACTCATTATGGTGGCTTCAAAGTCCTGAAATCATCACTTGTAACTCCGTTCTTGTTCCCCTTGCGCATGCCATCATCTCCATGCTTGTTCTTGCTCCAATGGTCATCCTTCTCCAAGCTAGGCCCTTCATTTGTAAGCAAAAGAAATGTATCCAATTTAGGCAGCATCATATTCTCATGAACATTAGAATCATTACCAAGAAACGAAAGAGTAATTTAGTTGGCGCATGCGACTCTAGTAATTGGTCTAGTATGTATAGCAGCAGGGCTGTGGGTGTAACAATGGTATTGATGTCCTCATCACATTTTGTGCTCATTCCTTGGTTGCACGACCCCATTTATCTATCCGTGTGTGATTCCGCAGCCACATATTGCTATTGGTCTACTTGTTTCACTTAATGAATTTGTGAATCTCTTTCAACATTATTGACTCTTGCTAACATTTTGCATCAAATTTTTTGTGCCACTATCCTCACCGAGCTCTACCATAAGCTTTACTTGATAGGTGTGAGTGAACAAGTCCGGTACCAATTCCACTATTCTTTCATCTCACATTGAGTGAAACGGGATACATCCTCAACTTTGGGGAAATGTAACTTGGTATTGTTTTTCTCATTTCCTACTCACCTCTACTCGAGTCTTGTGATGGATAGGCAAGGCATTTCACCTTTGGTCTACAACAACAATGACGAGTTTGATGCCACGAACAACAACTCCGATGCCAAGATGCAAGCTAAAATGGAGGAGATCAAAGCCCTCATCAAGTCTTGCAAGCGATCTTCCTCATCTTCGAGAAGACGCTCAAGAGCACATCCTTCTGACCTACCATCTCCGGCAAGATCACATCAGCATCGACACCATCACCAACAAGAACGTGAATGTCAAGAGCTCTACATCAACAACCGCTCAATGACTTCACCATCTCCCTTGGCATCTTCGCCAAGCAACTTCAAGGCATCTTTGCCCACGGACATATGGCATCTTCGCCAACAAGCACCCCAAGACTACGCTCAAGAGAAGCTCCCCAAGCTCAAGTCCACGACTCCCATGAGCTACTACGACCTCGACATCGACCATGCGATTCCTTTCTATGGGACTCAAGAACCCGAGGAGTATCTCGAGTGGGAGCGTTTGATGGACGACTACCTCAAGCTACATCAAGTCCCTTCCGAAGATCAAGTGAAGTGCGCCACAAGAAACTTCCACGACTACGCTTCGCATGGAGGCTTCACACACCTTCGAGTACTACTACGACATGAGTTGGCCCAAGACGAAGAGAGCTTTATGGCGTAGAGTTCGTGCCTCCAACCTACACGGAACAACTTCGACGCCAATTGGAGAACACCATCCAAGGATTCAAGTCCATCGACGCAGTACTTCAAGGAGATGAAGATTGCCTTATGACGACGGGCGTGGACTTAATTCGATGAGGACATCAATACCATTGTTACACCACAGCCCCCGCTATACATACTGGACCAATTACTAGAGCTCACAAGACGCCAACTAAATTACCGTGTACTTTCGCTTGGTAATGATTCTAATGTTCATGAGAATATGATGCTGCCTAAATTGGATACATTTGTTTTGCTTACAAATGAAGGGCCTAGCTTGGAGAAGGATGAACATTGGAGCAAGAACACACATGGAGTTGATGGCATGCGCAAGGGGATCAAGAACGGAGTTACAAGTGATGATTTCAGGACTTTGAAACCACCATAAGGAGTGCATGAAGCCTTGGACGAAATATACAAGATGCCACTTCATAATATTCGTCCATAGGCTATTCTAGGTGCTGCGTCACCTTATTATTGGGCCAGGCCCATGTAATTTCGAAATACATTAGTATAGGCTATTTTTAGAGTCCGTATGTGGGGAACAAGAGATAGGGTTAGTTTTGACCCTCCACCAAGGGCCACAAATTCACCCCTCTTCCTCCATATATACAGCCCTTAGGGCACCGCTTAGACTTGGGTTTTGTTTAGATCAAAAGTTCGCCATAGCTGCAACTTGGCATTTCGCTTGTGTTCAACCACTGCATAAAGGCGCCACAGTAACCCCACCTTGATCAATAAAGCTTTCATCTTATATTCGCAATATCCAGATTGCAATCTCGCTTGCTTGTTCTTCGCTTGCTCGCAGGAAATAGACCTCGTGGTCGTTGATCGTGCTCAGGCGTGGTCAATAACCTCTCGGAGTTGGTTTAGCGACATATATGCGACGTCCTCGTGACGTCAGAGTCGGATCGTCAAAGTCGACTTCCACCAAAGTTAAATCCACCATCTCATCGAAGACGGACACCTTTGCCTCTATCAAGTGGTATCGATTTGTGTCGCTTCGGTGAGATTTTACGATTTTTCGTAGTTTAGATCGAGTCGTTCTTCATACCCATGTCCACTTAAAAAGCCAAAAAAAAATTAGGTTAGGTCATCATATCCGAACCAATCTGAGCCTTTGCATAATCTTTTTTCAGATTTATGTTGTTGAATTGGCGGTTGCATCGATGCGGTCGAGTTGCTTCGGTCTTAGAGTCTAGTCTTTAGAGTTTCGAAGTTACGGTCATAAGTTGTCACGCCGCCGCCACACCATCATCATCGCCTCGCCATCTACCACCACCGCTTATCCGCCACCGCTCAACTCAGATCCATATACCACCACCGCTGCCATATACCACCACCGCTGCCATATACCACCACCGTTGCCATATACCACCACCATATATCCACCACCAGTCCGAGTTCCTTGCATATTAGATTTGTTTTCGGATTCCAGCAATCTTTTGCCGTCCGTAGAAGAGGTTGGTTTCCAAAAAAAAAAAGAGTCCTAAACCACCTCCGCTTAGGCCCAAAATTTTCCAAAACGCACGGATAAAAAAAAATTTCCGCTATCCTATTTTTAGGTGTTTTGCCGTATTGAGCGTCGTGATAGTAGAGAAAGTTTTTTGACCCGCTTCAGCTTTTAGGTCCGACAGTCAAAAAAAAAAAAAATTATGGAAAAAATTTAGCGTCCATCCTGTCGGTTGACCTCGGGAAGAGTTTTGAGACACTGCCATTATAGTGATTCAAAAAAAAAAAAAAGAAGCTTAAAAAAAAAAAGACGTATTGAGTCAAAAAGTTTTTTTGACCCGCCCAGCCCGTCAAAAAAAAAAAAAAATTTCGAGAAATTTCGTTGCCCATTATAGTGAGTTTTTTTCGCCATTATAGTGAAAAAAAAAAAAAAGAGCAAAAAAAAAAAAAGCGATAAAAAAAAAAAAAGAGCGAAAAAAAATTTCAGAGTGTGCTTTTCCTTTGTTTACGCAGCGCCGTGGATTTTGTTATGTTCTAGGCTCGCCTCTAGCACGCGGTTCAGCCTAGGACCAAACCTGATCACCGTCATTGAGCGCTTATTCAACTTTGCATCTCCGATTTGATTATTGGTGACCCTTTTGCTACCATATTATAAGCCTTCCCAGCTCCACATACATCTACGCCGTATGCTTGATTCTCCACAATCGCTATAGCCAAGCTTTGAGAGTTTTGACTACAACGGTTGCCGATCACCACCGCTGCCGGGTAAGAACTGGTAAGAATTTGCGATTTGCTTCACGGATTTGTGACCTGCCCACCACACCACCACCACCACTTCCTAGTAGTCTGTCAGAGGATCATATTCTTGTGTTTCTTTATTGTCGCTAACCATGGCAGGAACACAGCCGATGAGATCTGATTGGGAGAACTCGACAAACAAACAGCTACATGATAAGTTTCAGCAAATGATGATTGGACAGTGCAAGATGTGGTAAACAGATTTGACGAGGCCATGGAGAAGATAGATGGCATTGAGAAGACGTTTGAAACAAAGCTTGATAGCAAGTTTGATGAATTGCTCGCTGCTTCCACAACCACCGCCGCTGCACCTATCGCACCTCTGAACGACAACAACTACGCCCTTCCGAATCAGTATGGACGAGCTCAAGCGTGTTCCTATTGAGCCGTGGACAAAATTCTGGTGTGTCATTTCATCGCTGTTGGTACCTCTGTGGTCCTGCCATCGCTGCTGCCGGTACCGAGGAGGATGATGAGTATGCGGATTATTATGAGGAGGAGGTTGATCAACATCGTAACCACGCAACCACCAGCACCACAACCACCAGGTCGCCCACATGCAAATAATGGCAATGTTAGGCTCCTCAGTGCGAGATCATGACCATCTCCCTAAACTGAAATTGAATATTCCACCATTTGAGGGTAGATATGTTCCCGATATATATCTTACTTGGGAGTTAGAAACTGAACAACGGTTTACATGTTTACAATATCCCGAGGAGAGAGACGTGTTCTCGCCGCTTTGCTTGTGCTTTCACTAGTTTTGCATGTGTTTGGTGGTCTGAACATTGTAGATTATATCCTGTTCCAGCCTACTTGGGCTGCTTTGAAAACTGCTATCGCGCTCGTTGGGTTCCACCATATTATCAACGTGAATTACTTCAAAAATTGCAGCGCTTAAGACAAGGAAAAATTCAGTAGAAGAATATTATCGAGAATTGCAAACCGGCTTGATTAGATGGTATTGTTGAGGAGAATGAAGCTATTTGGCGTTCTGGGTGGATTAAATAGAGAGACACATTCTAGACTATAAGGATTATAATAATATCACTCGCTTATTCCATCTTGCTTGTAAAGTTGAACGGTGGCAGCACTAATGTCGACCTTCATCATGGACACCACGCATCATCACTTGCACCATCACCTCCTTCAGGTGCCACCTCCAACCGTGACAAGAAAGCGGTGCACAACCACCACTATATCGCCAAGAGCACACCTGCTGGCCTGAAGCTCTTCTTCCATGGCGCCAACAGGCACACAAGTGATATTATTTGTATAAGGGAAGAGGACATTTTGCGAGAGAATGCAAATCTCAGCGTGTGATGATTGCTCACGAGGATGGTGGGTATGAGTTTAGTGAATATGATGAGGAGACTTTGGCTCTTATTACACATGAGGAACACGGTGGAGATGATTCTCGATCATGAGACACAATACATGGCTCTTCAAGATGTCATTGTGTATGAATGTTTAGTTGCTCAACGTGTTTTGAGTGTGTTGAGCAAAATCAGATATAATTTGTTCCAAAGGGAGTTGTGAAGGAACGTTCTATTCGCGCCATCATAGATGGAGGAGCTGCAACAATTTTGCTAGCATGGAGATGGTGGAGAAGCTATCTCTCACCACAAGACCACATCCACATCCTTACTACATCCAATGGTTCAACAACAGCGGCAAGGTGAAGGTAACACGTCTGTTCGTGTGCATTTTAGTATCTCTACATATGCTGATTATGTTGATTGTGATGTGGTACCTATGCAAGCATGTTCCTTGTTACTTGGTAGACCATGGCAATTTGATAAAATTTCAGACACCATGGTAGAAACAATCAAGATACTCTTGTTCATAAGGATAAAAATATTACTTTGCTTCCTATGACTCACGAGTCCATTTTGAAAGATGATATTAATAGAGCTAATAAAGCAAAACAGGAGAAAAATAAGAGTGAAAATCAGATTGTGGCAAAAGAATTTGAGCAACACATGAAGCCTAATAATAAACCATCTTTATTTGCTTTTCAAATTAAATTGAAAAGTGCATGTTTACTTGCCACCAAATCTGATATTGATGAGCTAGATTTTGGCAAATCTATTTGCTATGCTTTTGTGTGCAAAGAGGCATTATTTTCATTCGAGGACGTGCCTTCCTCTTTGCCCCCGCTGTCACTAACATTTTGCGGGGAGTTCGCCGACGTCTTTCCACAAGACGTGCCACCGGATTACCACCTATTCGAGGGATTGAGCATCAAATTGACTTAATTCCGGTGCATCATTACCCAACCGTGCACCATACCGCACCAATCCGGAGGAGACGAAGGAGATTATGCGTCAATCATGAGGAGCTGCTCGACAAAGGTTATATACGCCGAATCCCTTAGTCCTTGTGCTGTTCCTATTATTCTAGTGCCGAAAAAGGATGGTACGTCACGTATGTGTGTTGATTGTAGAGGCATCAATAATATTACTATTCGTTATCGTCACCCTATTCCTAGGCTAGATGATATGCTTGATGAATTGAGTGGCTCTACAATATTCTCCAAAGTTGATTTTATGAGTGGATACCATCAAATTCGTATGAAATTGGGAGATGAATGGAAAACAGCATTTAAAACTAAGTTTGGATTATATGAGTGGTTAGTCATGCCTTTTGGGTTAACTAATGCACCTAGTACTTTCATGAGATTAATGAACGAAGTTTTACGTGCTTTCATTGACGATTTGTGGTAGTTTATTTTGATGATATACTGATTTATAGCAAATCTTTGGAAGAACATTTGGAACATTTACGTGCTGTTTTAATGCTCACGTGATGCACGTTTGTTTGGTAACCTTGGGAAGTGCACCTTTTGCACCGAATGAGTATCTTTTCTTGGCTATGTTGTTACTCCCACAGGAATTGAAGTTGATAAAGCCAAGATTGAAGCTATTGAGAGTTGGCAAGCCCAAAACGGTCACACAAGTGAGGAGTTTCTTGGCCTCGCTGGTTTCTATAGGCGTTTTGTGAGAGATTTCAGCACCATTGCTGCACCTCTCAACGAGCTTACAAAGAAGGATGTGCCTTTTGTTTGGGGTACCCGCATACGGGAAGAAGCCTTCACGGTATTGAAAGCTAAGTTGACACATGCTCCTTTACTCCAACTTCCGATTTTAATAAGACTTTTGAGCTTGAATGTGATGCTAGTGGAATTGGATTAGGAGGTGTGTTATTACAAGATGGCAAACCTGTTGCATACTTTTACGAAAAATTAAGTGGGCCTAGTCTGAATTATTCTACTTATGATAAAGAATTATATGCTCTTGTTTCGACTTTAGAAACATGGCAACATTATTTATGGCCCAAAGAATTTGTTATACATTACGATCATGAATCTTTGAAACATATTAAAGTCAAGCTAAACTGAATCGAGACATGCTAAATGGGTTGAATTCATTGAGACTTTCCCTTATGTCATTAAACACAAGAAGGGTAAAGAAAATGTTATTCTTGATGCATTGTCTCGTCGCTATACTATGCTTTCACAACTTGACTTCAAAATATTTGGTTTGGAGACCATCAAAGATCAATATGTGCATGATGCTGATTTTAAAGATGTATTGCAGAATCTTAAAGAAGGTAGAACATGGAACAAGTTCGTCATTAATGATGGATTTCATTTCGTTCTAACAAGCTATGCATTCCAGCTAGCTCCGTTCGTCTTTTGTTGTTGCAGGAGGCGCATGGAGGAGGACTAATGGGACACTTTGGCGTGAAGAAGACCGAGGATATACTAGCTACACATTTCTTTTGGCCAAAGATGAGCGGGATGTTGAGCGTTTTGTTGCTCATTTGCACTACATGTCAAAAAGCTAAGTCACGACTCAATCCTCATGGTTTATATATGCCTTTGCCTGTACCTAGTGTTCCTTGGGAGGATATATCTATGGACTTTGTTTTAGGTTTACCTCGAACAAAGAAGGGAGGATAGCATATTTGTTGTCGTGGATAGATTCTAGAAAATGGCACACTTTATACCATGTCATAAAAGCGATGATCTTTGTTAATGTTGCTGATTTGTTCTTTCGTGAAATTATTCGCTTGCATGGTGTGCCAAATACTATTGTTTCAGATCGTGATACTAAATTTCTTAGCCACTTTTGGAGATGTTTATGGGCTAAGTTGGGGACTAAACTACTTTTTAGTACTACTTGTCACCCCAAACCGATGGACAAACTCAAGTAGTCAATAGAACATTGTCTACTATGCTTAGGGCTGTTTTGAAGAATAATAAGAAAATGTGGGAAGAATGCTTGCCTCATATTGAATTTGCTTATAATCGTTCATTGCATTCTACTACTAAGATGTGCCCCTTTGAAATTGTGTATGGTTTCCTACCTCGTGCACCTATTGATTTATTGCCTCTTCCATCTTCGGAGAAGGTTAATTTTGATGCTAAAGAACGTGCTGAATTGATTTTAAAAATGCATGAGTTAACTAAGGAAAACATTGAGCGTATGAATGCTAAATATAAACTTGCTTTGGAGATAAGGGTAGAAAACATGTTGTGTTTGCACACGGAGATCTTGTTTGGTTACATTTGCGCAAGGATAGATTTCCGATTTGCGCAAATCAAAGCTAATGCCACGTGCTGCTGGTCCCTTTAAAGTGTTGGAGAAAGTAAATGATAATGCATATAAACTTGAGCTGCTGCAGATTTTGGGGTTAGTCCCACTTTTAACATTGCAGATTTGAAGCCATATTTGGGTGAGGAAGATGAGCTGTCGTCGAGGCGACTTCATTTCAAGAAGGGGAGGATGATGAGGACATCAATACCATTGTTACACCACAGCCCTCTTTGCTATACATCTTGGACCAATTACTAGAGCTCACAAGACGCCAACTAAATTACCGTGTACTTTCGTTTCTTGGTAATGATTCTAATGTTCATGAGAATATGATGCTGCCTAAATTGGATACATTTGTTTTGCTTACAAATGAAGGGCCTAGCTTGGAGAAGGATGAACATTGGAGCAAGAACACACATGGAGTTGATGGCATGCATAGAGGATCAAGAACGGAGTTACAAGTGATGATTTCAGGACTTTGAAACCACCATAAGGAGTGCATGAAGCCTTGGACGAAATATACAAGATGCCACTTCATAATATTCGTCCATAGGCTATTCTAGGTGCTGCGTCACCTTATTATTGGGCCAGGCCCATGTAATTTCGAAATACATTAGTATAGGCTATTTTTAGAGTCCGTATGTGTGGGGAAACAAGAGATAGGGTTAGTTTCGGACCCCTCCACCAAGGGCCACGAAATTCACCCCCTCTTCCTCCATATATACAGCCCTTAGGGCACCGTTTAGACTTGGGTTTTGTTTAGATCAAAAGTTCGCCATAGCTGCAACTTCGCGTACTTCGTTTGTGTTCAACGACCAGACAAAGGCGCCACAGTAACCCCACCTTGATCAATAAAGCTTTCATCTTATATTCGCAATATCCAGATTGCAATCTCGATTTCTTGCTTGTTCTTCGTTTGCTCGCAGGAAATAGACCTGATAGAGGCGGAGGTGTCCCGCCTTCGATGAGATGGTGGATTTCGCTTTGGTGGAAGTCGACTTTGACGATCCGACTACGAGCATGCGAGGGCGTCGCGCCTTAGCAATCGCTAAACCAACTCCGAGAGGTTATTGACCCCGCCGAGCACGATCAACTCGACCACGAGGGTCTGCATTTCCTGCGAGCAAACGAAGAACAAGCAAGAAACTGAGATTGCAATCTGGATATTGCGAATATAAGATGAAAGCTTTATTGATCAAGGTGGGGTTCTGTGACGCTTTGTCCGGTCGTTGAACACAAACGGAAGTACGCGAAGTTGCAGCTATGGCGAACTTTTAATCTAAACAAAACCCAAAGTCTAAACGGTGCCCTAAGGGCTGTATATATGGAGGAAGAGGGGAGAATTTCGTGGCCCTTGGTGGAGGGGTCCAAACTAACCCTATCTCTTGTTTCCCACACATACGGACTCTAAAAATAGCCTATACTTATGTATTTCGAAATTACATGGGCCTGACCCAATAATAAGGTGACGCAGCACCTAGAATAGCCTCTGGACGAAATTTATGAAGTGGCATCTTGTATATTTCGTCCAAGGCTTCATGCACTCATTATGGTGGCTTCAAAGTCCTGAAATCATCACTTGTAACTCCGTTCTTGTTCCCCTTGCGCATGCCATCATCTCCATGCTTGTTCTTGCTCCAATGTTCATCCTTCTCCAAGCTAGGCCCTTCATTTGTAAGCAAAACAAATGTATCCAATTTAGGCAGCATCATATTCTCATGAACATTAGAATCATTACCAAGAAACAAAAGTACCGGTAATTTAGTTGGCGTCTTGTGAGCTCTAGTAATTGGTCCAAGATGTATAGCAGCAGGGGCTGTGGGTGTAACAATGGTATTGATGTGCTCATCATCCTCCCCTTCTTGAAATGAAGTCGTCCTCGACGGAAGTTCATCTTCCTCACCCAAATATGGCTTCAAATCTGCAATGTTAAAAGTGGGACTAACCCCAAAATCTGCAGGCAGCTCAAGTTTATATGCATTATCATTTACTTTCTCCAACACCTTAAAGGGACTAGCAGCACGTGGCATTAGCTTTGATTTGCGCAAATCAGGAAATCTATCCTTACGCAAATGTAACCAAACAAGATCTCCGGTGCAAACACAACATGTTTTCTACCCTTATCTCCAAAGAAGTTTATATTTAGCATTCATACGCTCAATGTTTTCCTTAGTTAACTCATGCATTTTTAAAATCAATTCAGCACGTTCTTTAGCATCAAAATTAACCTTCTCTGAAGATGGAAGAGGCAACAAATCAATAGGTGCACGAGGTAGGAAACCATACACAACTTCAAAAGGGCACATCTTAGTAGTAGAATGCAATGAACGATTATAAGCAAATTCAATATGAGGCAAGCATTCCTCCCACATTTTCTTATTATTCTTTAGAACAGCCCTAAGCATAGTAGACAATGTTCTATTGACTACTTCAGTTTGTCCATCAGTTTGGGGGTGACAAGTAGTACTAAAAAGCAGTTTAGTCCCCAACTTAGCCCATAAACATCTCCAAAAGTGACCTAGAAATTTAGTATCACGATCTGAAACAATAGTATTTGGCACACCATGCAAGCGAATAATTTCACGAAAGAACAAATCAGCAACATTAATAGCATCATCGCTTTTATGACATGGTATAAAGTGTGCCATTTTCGAGAATCTATCCACGACAACAAATATGCTATCCCTCCCCTTCTTTGTTCGAGGTAAACCTAAAACAAAGTCCATAGATATATCCTCCCAAGGAACACTAGGCACGGGCAAAGGCATATATAAACCATGAGGATTGAGTCGTGACTTAGCTTTTTGACATGTAGTGCAGCGAGCAATAAAACGCTCAACATCCCGTCGCATCTTTGGCCAAAAGAAATGTGTAGCAAGTACGTCCTCCGTCTTCTTCACGCCAAAGTGTCCCATTAGTCCTCCTCCATGCGCCTCCTGCAACAACAAAAGACGAACGGAGCTAGCTGGAATGCATAACTTGTTAGAACGAAACACAAATCCATCATTAACGATTTAACTTGTTCCATGTTCTACCTTCTTTACAATTCTGCAATACATCGCTAAATTCAGCATCATGCACATATTGATCTTTGATGGTCTCCAAACCAAATATTCTAAAGTCAAGTTGTGAAAGCATAGTATAACGACGAGACAATGCATCAGCAATTACATTTTCTTTACCCTTCTTGTGTTTAATGACATAAGGAAAGTCTCAATGAATTCAACCCATTTAGCATGTCTACGATTCAGTTTAGCTTGACTTTTAATATGTTTCAAAGATTCATGATCAGAATGTATAACAAATTCTTTGGGCCATAAATAATGTTGCCATGTCTCTAAAGTCCGAACAAGAGCATATAATTCTTTATCATAAGTAGAATAGTTCAAACTAGGCCCACTCAATTTTTCAGAAAAGTATGCAACAGGTTTGCCATCTTGTAATAACACACCTCCTAATCCAATTCCACTAGCATCACATTCAAGCTCAAAAGTCTTATTAAAATTAGGAAGTTGGAGTAAAGGAGCATGTGTCAACTTAGCTTTCAATACCGTGAAGGCTTCTTCCTGTCCGGTACCCCAAACAAAAGGCACATCCTTCTTTGTAAGCTCGTTGAGAGGTGCAGCAATGGTGCTGAAATCTCGCACAAAACGCCTATAGAATCCAGCGAGGCCAAGAAAACTCCTCACTTGTGTGACCGTTTTGGGCTGCGGCCAACTCTCAATAGCTTCAATCTTGGCTCTATCAACTTCAATTCCGTGTGGAGTAACAACATAACCAAGAAAAGACACTCGGTCGGTGCAAAAGGTGCACTTCCCAAGGTTACCAAACAAACGTGCATCACGTAGAGCATTAAAAACAACACATAAATGTTCCAAATGTTCTTCCAAAGATTTGCTATAAATCAGTATATCATCAAAATAGACTACCACAAATCGTCCAATGAAAGCACGTAAAACTTCGTTCATTAATCTCATGAAAGTACTAGGTGCATTAGTTAACCCAAAAGGCATGACTAACCACTCATATAATCCAAACTTAGTTTTAAATGCTGTTTTCCATTCATCTCCCAATTTCATACGAATTTGATGGTATCCACTACGCAAATCAACTTTGGAGAATATTGTAGAGCCACTCAATTCATCAAGCATATCATCTAGCCTAGGAATAGGGTGACGATAACGAATAGTAATATTATTAATGTCTCTACAATCAACACACATACGTGATGTACCATCCTTTTTCGGCACTAGAATAATAGGAACAGCACAAGGACTAAGGGATTCGCGTATATAACCTTTGTCGAGCAGCTCCTGTGCTTGACGATAATCTCCTTCGTCTCCTCCGGATTGGTACGGTATGGTGCACGGTTGGGTAATGATGCACCGGGAATTAAGTCAATTTGATGCTCAATCCCACGAATAGGCGGTAATCCCGGTGGCACGTCTTGTGGAAAGACGTCAGCGAACTCCTGCAAAATGTTAGTGACAACAGGAGGCAAAGAGGAAGGCATGTCCTCGAATGAAAATAATGCCTCTTTGCACACAAAAGCATAGCAAACAGATTTGCTAAAATCTAGCTCATCAATATCAGATTTAGTGGCAAGTAAACATGCACTTTTCAATTTAATTTCAGAAGCAACACTAGATGGTTTACTATTAGGCTTCATATGTTTTCTCAAATTCTTTTGCCACAATCTGATTTTCACTCTTATTTTTCTCCTGTTTTGCTTTATTAGCTCTATTAATATCATCTTTCAAAATGGACTCAGGAGTCATAGGAAGCAAAGTAATATTTTTATCCTTATGAACAAGAGTATACTGATTGTTTCTACCATGGTGTAAAGAATTTTTATCAAATTGCCATGGTCTACCAAGTAATAAGGAACATGCTTGCATAGGTACCACATCACAATCAACATAATCAGCATATGTAGAGATACTAAAATGCACACAAAAAGACGTGTTACCTTAACCTTGCCGCTGTTGTTAAACCATTGAATGTAGTAAGGATGTGGATGTGGTCTTGTGGTGAGAGATAGCTTCTCCACCATCTCCATGCTAGCCAAGTTGTTGCAGCTCCCTCCATCCGTGATGCCTTGAATAGAACGTTCCTTCACAACTCCTTTGTATGGAACAAATTATGCCTCTGATTTTGCTCAGCTTGTGTAACCTGCACACTCAAAACACGTTGAGCAACTAAACATTCATACTGTCAAGATCTTCAACAGCCATGTATTGTGTCTCATGATCGTAATCATCTCCACCGTGTTCCTCATGTGTAATAAGAGCCAAAGTCTCCTCATCATAGTCACTAGCGGACTCATACCCACCATCCTCAAGAGCAATCATCACACGCTGAGATTTGCATTCTCATAAAATGTCCTCTTCCCTTACAACGACGACAAATAATATCACTTGTGTGCCCTGTTGACGCCATGGAAGAAGAAGAGCTCTGTGCAGGCCAGCGGTGTGCTCTTGGCAGATAGTGGTGGTTGTGCCTGCTTTCTTGTATCACGGTTGGAGGTGGCACTGAAGGAGGTGATGGTGCAAAGGAAGTAGATGATGCACGTGGTGTCCATGATGAAGGTCGACTGCGAGAAAAGTTAGTGCGGCGCCAATGCTGTCGATCCTGACTTCACGCTCAGCTTTACAAGCAAGATGGAATAAACGAGTGATATTATTATAATCCTTATAGTCTAGAATGGTCTGAATCTCTATTTAATCCACCCAGAAAACATGCAAGCATAGCTTCATTCTCCTCAACAATACCACATCTAATCAAGCCAGTTTGTAATTCCTGATAATATTCTTCAACAGAATTTTTTCCATGTCTTAAGCGCTGCAATTTTTGAAGTAATTCACGTTGATAATATGGTGGAACCCAACGAGTACGCATAGCAGTTTTCCCCACCCTCCCCACCCTTTTCCATCCACCAATTCGTCCGAATTTTGCCCCGGAGTTGCAATTTTCCCCGCGGAGTTCTTCGTGTTCGTCCCCGATCCAGAGCCCGGACATCCGACCCGTGTCCGCCGGACATCCGGCAGCTAGCCCGGACATCCGGCCCCTGGAAATAGCAACTCCAACCCCCGCGCCCATTTCACCATACCTTCGCCAAATTTTGCCACGGTGCCCACGCCTTCTTCCGCATACCCACAACACTTTCCACAAACACCACCACCGCTCACCGCTACCTCCTATGTCGATCTTTATGCGTCTTGGTCTTTGAGATTTTGAGTTGTGGTTCCCGTGTCCTATGGTGTTTCGGCTATATAGGTACGGTTCGACGTCATCATCACCACCGCTCACCTCCATCGACTACTCAACACTGCCAAGGACAGTAACTTCGACGACATCTTTGTCATAACTTGCAATTGCATTGATATCCCACATGGCCCTACTTTTGCGTAGCGTACCCATCAAGACTAGCCATTGAGTATTGCCGACAACGTCACTTGTGCACATTAGTGATCATACTCCATAGCATATATACCATATCACCGTGGTGCATATCTTGGGATCCACTTGTGTGACACAAAGTTATCATAGCATACATAATTGCTATCTTGGTTCGTGAAGATTGCATAAGAAAAGAGCTCAAAAGAGAAAGAGCCACCCAAGCTTTTAAGCAAAGAGGAAAGATAAGCAAAGAGCTTATAAGCAAGAACCATGGCATCATACTACATTAAGATTGTCATATAAGATCATCTTGGATCACCGCAATGAAATACCATACATATAGCATACTTGGAATAGGGATCGTTGCATTTTGCATAGTAGGTGGTGCACAAGCTCAGTATCCGCCTTTTGTGCAATCGTGCTAGCGTCTCTCTAGTATTGTGCAAAAAGAGCATTTTAGTGGTTTCCACATTTTGGCTCACTTTTGGTTTGCACAATCCCATTTATCTATTTGCGTGTGTGTTTCCGTGTACCCATACTAGCTTGGTCTACTTGTTGCATTTGCAAATTTATGAATCTTTCCAACATTATTGAATCTCGCTTTCAATTGCATCAAATTTTGTGCCACCATCCTAACCAAGCTCCACTATAAGCTTTTACTTGTGTAGATGTGAGAACCGACAAGAATTGGTACCAATAGTGCTATTTCATTGTCCGCATTTGAGTGAACTTGATTCATCTTCAACATCGGTCAAAGGTACATTGGTATTAGTTCTTCTCCTTCTACCACTCACATTTTGCTTGAAATGATGGATAGGCCAAGTACTTCTACCAACCCACTCTTCATCGAGCAAGACGACGACATGTCATCATACGTCACCAAGAGCCACCTCTTTGGTGCACAATGAGCGTTGCATCAAGAGCAACAAGCAATGAACGACCGCATCGACAACCTAAACTGACTACTTCGACTCTCCGAGCAATGAACGACCGACTTGCGACTCTCCGAGCAACGTACAAGAGACTACTTCGACAACAAGCTCGACGCGCACAAGCAAGAGAACGATGCAAGAATGGACGAGATCCGCGACTTGTTGGTGAATGATAGAGGCGGAGGTGTCCCGTCTTTCGATGAGACGGTGGATTTCGCTTTGGTGGAAGTCGACTTTGACGATCCGACTACGAGCGTGCGAGGACGTCGCGCCTTAGCAATCGCTAAACCAACTCCGAGAGGTTATTGACCCCGCCGGAGCACGATCAACCTGACCACGAGGGTCTGTTTCCTGCGAGCAAACGAAGAACAAGCAAGAAAGCTGAGATTGCAATCTGGATATTGTGAATATAAGATGAAAGCTTTATTGATCAAGGTGGGGTTCTGTGGACGCCTTTGTGCAGTCGTTGAACACAAACGAAACGCGAAGTTGCAGCTATGGCAAACTTTTAATCTAAACAAAACCCAAAGTCTAAACGGTGCCCTAAGGGCTGTATATATGGAGGAAGAGGGGGAGAATTTCGTGGCCCTTGGTGGAGGGGTCCAAACTAACCCTATCTCTTGTTTCCCACACATACGGACTCTAAAAATAGCCTATACTTATGTATTTCGAAATTACATGGGCCTGACCCAATAATAAGGTGACGCAGCACCTAGAATAGCCTCTGGACGAAATTTATGAAGTGGCATCTTGTATATTTCGTCCAAGGCTTCATGCACTCATTATGGTGGCTTCAAAGTCCTGAAATCATCACTTGTAACTCCGTTCTTGTTCCCCTTAGCATGCCATCATCTCCATGCTTGTTCTTGCTCCAATGTTCATCCTTCTCCAAGCTAGGCCCTTCATTTGTAAGCAAAACAAATGTATCCAATTTAGGCAGCATCATATTCTCATGAACATTAGAATCATTACCAAGAAACAAAAGTACCGGTAATTTAGTTGGCGTCTTGTGAGCTCTAGTAATTGGTCCAAGATGTATAGCAGCAGGGGCTGTGGGTGTAACAATGGTATTGATGTGCTCATCATCCTCCCTTCTTGAAATGAAGTCGTCCTCGACGGAAGTTCATCTTCCTCACCCAAATATGGCTTCAAATCTGCAATGTTAAAAGTGGGACTAACCCCAAAATCTGCAGGCAGCTCAAGTTTATATGCATTATCATTTACTTTCTCCAACACCTTAAAGGGACCAGCAGCACGTGGCATTAGCTTTGATTTATGCAAATCAGAAATCTATCCTTACGCAAATGTAACCAAACAAGATCTCGGTGCAAACACAACATGTTTTCTACCCTTATCTCCAGCAAGTTTATATTTAGCATTCATACGCTCAATGTTTTCCTTAGTTAACTCATGCATTTTTAAAATCAATTCAGCACGTTCTTTAGCATCAAAATTAACCTTCTCTCGAAGATGGAAGAGGCAACAAATCAATAGGTGCACGAGGTAGGAAACCATACACAACTTCAAAAGGGCACATCTTAGTAGTAGAATGCAATGAACGATTATAAGCAAATTCAATATGAGGCAAGCATTCCTCCCACATTTTCTTATTATTCTTTAGAACAGCCCTAAGCATAGTAGACAATGTTCTATTGACTACTTCAGTTTGTCCATCGGTTTGGGGGTGACAAGTAGTACTAAAAAGCAGTTTAGTCCCCAACTTAGCCCATAAACATCTCCAAAAGTGACCTAGAAATTTAGTATCACGATCTGAAACAATAGTATTTGGCACACCATGCAAGCGAATAATTTCACGAAAGAACAAATCAGCAACATTAATAGCATCATCGCTTTTATGACATGGTATAAAGTGTGCCATTTTCGAGAATCTATCCACGACAACAAATATGCTATCCCTCCCCTTCTTTGTTCGAGGTAAACCTAAAACAAAGTCCATAGATATATCCTCCCAAGGAACACTAGGCACGGGCAAAGGCATATATAAACCATGAGGATTGAGTCGTGACTTAGCTTTTTGACATGTAGTGCAGCGAGCAATAAAACGCTCAACATCCCGTCGCATCTTTGGCCAAAAGAAATGTGTAGCAAGTACATCCTCCGTCTTCTTCACGCCAAAGTGTCCCATTAGTCCTCCTCCATGCGCCTCCTACAACAACAAAAGACGAACGGAGCTAGCTGGAATGCATAACTTGTTAGAACGAAACACAAATCCATCATTAACGACGAACTTGTTCCATGTTCTACCTTCTTTACAATTCTGCAATACATCGCTAAATTCAGCATCATGCACATATTGATCTTTGATGGTCTCCAAACCAAATATTCTAAAGTCAAGTTGTGAAAGCATAGTATAACGACGAGACAATGCATCAGCAATTACATTTTCTTTACCCTTCTTGTGTTTAATGACATAAGGGAAAGTCTCAATGAATTCAACCCATTTAGCATGTCTACGATTCAGTTTAGCTTGACTTTTAATATGTTTCAAAGATTCATGATCAGAATGTATAACAAATTCTTTGGGCCATAAATAATGTTGCCATGTCTCTAAAGTCCGAACAAGAGCATATAATTCTTTATCATAAGTAGAATAGTTCAAACTAGGCCCACTCAATTTTTCAGAAAAGTATGCAACAGGTTTGCCATCTTGTAATAACACACCTCCTAATCCAATTCCACTAGCATCACATTCAAGCTCAAAAGTCTTATTAAAATTAGGAAGTTGGAGTAAAGGAGCATGTGTCAACTTAGCTTTCAATACCGTGAAGGCTTCTTCCTGTGCGGTACCCCAAACAAAAGGCACATCCTTCTTTGTAAGCTCGTTGAGATGTGCAGCAATGGTGCTGAAATCTCGCACAAAACGCCTATAGAATCCAGCGAGGCCAAGAAAACTCCTCACTTGTGTGACCGTTTTGGGCTGCGGCCAACTCTCAATAGCTTCAATCTTGGCTCTATCAACTTCAATTCCCTGTGGAGTAACAACATAACCAAGAAAAGACACTCGGTCGGTGCAAAAGGTGCACTTCCCAAGGTTACCAAACAAACGTGCATCACGTAGAGCATTAAAAAACAACACATAAATGTTCCAAATGTTCTTCCAAAGATTTGCTATAAATAAGTATATCATCAAAATAGACTACCACAAATCGTCCAATGAAAGCACGTAAAACTTCGTTCATTAATCTCATGAAAGTACTAGGTGCATTAGTTAACCCAAAAGGCATGACTAACCACTCATATAATCCAAACTTAGTTTTAAATGCTGTTTTCCATTCATCTCCCAATTTCATACGAATTTGATGGTATCCACTACATAAATCAACTTTGGAGAATATTGTAGAGCCACTCAATTCATCAAGCATATCATCTAGCCTAGGAATAGGGTGACGATAACGAATAGTAATATTATTAATGTCTCTACAATCAACACACATACGTGATGTACCATCCTTTTTCGGCACTAGAATAATAGGAACAGCACAAGGACTAAGGGATTCGCGTATATAACCTTTGTCGAGCAGCTCCTGTACTTGACGCATAATCTCCTTCGTCTCCTCTGGATTGGTACGGTATGGTGCACGGTTGGGTAATGATGCACCGGGAATTAAGTCAATTTGATGCTCAATCCCACGAATAGGCGGTAATCCCGGTGGCACGTCTTGTGGAAAGACGTCAGCGAACTCCTGCAAAATGTTAGTGACAACAGGAGGCAAAGAGGAAGGCATGTCCTCGAATGAAAATAATGCCTCTTTGCACACAAAAGCATAGCAAACAGATTTGCTAAAATCTAGCTCATCAATATCAGATTTAGTGGCAAGTAAACATGCACTTTTCAATTTAATTTCAGAAGCAACACTAGATGGTTTACTATTAGGCTTCATATGTTTTCTCAAATTCTTTTGCCACAATCTGATTTTCACTCTTATTTTTCTCCTGTTTTGCTTTATTAGCTCTATTAATATCATCTTTCAAAATGGACTCAGGAGTCATAGGAAGCAAAGTAATATTTTTATCCTTATGAACAAGAGTATACTGATTGTTTCTACCATGGTGTAAAGAATTTTTATCAAATTGCCATGGTCTACCAAGTAATAAGGAACATGCTTGCATAGGTACCACATCACAATCAACATAATCAGCATATGTAGAGATACTAAAATGCACACAAACAGTACGTGTTACCTTAACCTTGCCGCTGTTGTTAAACCATTGAATGTAGTAAGGATGTGGATGTGGTCTTGTGGTGAGAGATAGCTTCTCCACCATCTCCATGCTAGCCAAGTTGTTGCAGCTCCCTCCATCTGTGATGACGCGAATAGAACGTTCCTTCACAACTCCCTTTGTATGGAACAAATTATGCCTCTGATTTTGCTCAGCTTGTGTAACCTGCACACTCAAAACACGTTGAGCAACTAAACATTCATACTGTCGGCATCTTCAAGCAGCCATGTATTGTGTCTCATGATCGAATCATCTCCACCGTGTTCCTCATGTGTAATAAGAGCCAAAGTCTCCTCATCATAGTCACTAGCGGACTCATACCCACCATCCTCAAGAGCAATCATCACACGCTGAGATTTGCATTCTCTCATAAAATGTCCTCTTCCCTTACAACGACGACAAATAATATCACTTGTGTGCCCTGTTGACGCCATGGAAGAAGAAGAGCTCTGTGCAGGCCCGGCGGTGTGCTCTTGGCGAGATAGTGGTGGTTGTGCCTGCTTTCTTGTATCACGGTTGGAGGTGGCACCGAAGGAGGTGATGGTGCGGTGGAAGTAGATGATGCACGTGGTGTCCATGATGAAGGTCGACCTGCAGAAAAGTTAGTGCGGCGCCAATGCTGTCGATCCTGCACTTCACGTTCAGCTTTACAAGCAAGATGGAATAAACGAGTGATATTATTATAATCCTTATAGTCTAGAATGGTCTGAATCTCTCTATTTAATCCACCCAGAAAACGTGCAAGCATAGCTTCATTCTCCTCAACAATACCACATCTAATCAAGCCAGTTTGTAATTCCTGATAATATTCTTCAACAGAATTTTTTCCATGTCTTAAGCGCTGCAATTTTTGAAGTAATTCACGTTGATAATATGGTGGAACCCAACGAGTACGCATAGCAGTTTTCCCCACCCTCCCCACCCTTTTCCATCCACCAATTCGTCCGAATTTTGCCCCGGAGTTGCAATTTTCCCCGCGGAGTTCTTCGTGTTCGTCCCCGATCCAGAGCCCGGACATCCGACCCGTGTCCGCCGGACATCCGGCAGCTAGCCCGGACATCCGGCCCCTGGAAATAGCAACTCCAACCCCCGCGCCCATTTCACCATACCTTCGCCAAATTTTGCCACGGTGCCCACGCCTTCTTCCGCATACCCACAACACTTTCCACAAACACCACCACCGCTCACCGCTACCTCCTATGTCGATCTTTATGCTTCTTGGTCTTTGAGATTTTGAGTTGTGGTTCCCGTGTCCTATGGTGTTTCGGCTATATAGGTACGGTTCGACGTCATCATCACCACCGCTCACCTCCATCGACTACTCAACACTGCCAAGGACAGTAACTTCGACGACATCTTTGTCATAACTTGCAATTGCATTGATATCCCACATGGCCCTACTTTTGCGTAGCGTACCCATCGAGACTAGCCATTGAGTATTGCCGACAACGTCACTTGTGCACATTAGTGATCATACTCCATAGCATATATACCATATCACCGTGGTGCATATCTTGGGATCCACTTGTGTGACACAAAGTTATCATAGCATACGCAATTGCTATCTTGGTTCGTGAAGATTGCATAAGAAAAGAGCTCAAAAGAGAAAGAGCCACCCAAGCTTTTAAGCAAAGAGGAAAGATAAGCAAAGAGCTTATAAGCAAGAACCATGGCATCATACTACATTAAGATTGTCATATAAGATCATCTTGGATCACCGCAGCGAAATACCATACATATAGCATACTTGGAATAGGGATCGTTGCATTTTGCATAGTAGGTGGTGCACAAGCTCCGTATCCGCCTTTTGTGCAATCGTGCTAGCGTCTCTCTAGTATTGTGCAAAAAGAGCATTTTAGTGGTTTCCACATTTTGGCTCACTTTTGGTTTGCACAATCCCATTTATCTATTTGCGTGTGTGTTTCCATGTACCCATACTAGCTTGGTCTACTTGTTGCATTTGCAAATTTATGAATCTTTTCCAACATTATTGAATCTCGCTTTCAATTGCATCAAATTTTGTGCCACCATCCTAACCAAGCTCCACTATAAGCTTTTACTTGTGTAGATGTGAGAACCGACAAGAATTGGTACCAATAGTGCTATTTCATTGTCCGCATTTGAGTGAACTTGATTCATCTTCAACATCGGTCAAAGGTACATTGGTATTAGTTCTTCTCCTTCTACCACTCACATTTTGCTTGAAATGATGGATAGGCCAAGTACTTCTACCAACCCACTCTTCATCGAGCAAGACGACGACATGTCATCATACGTCACCAAGAGCCACCTCTTTGGTGCACAATGAGCGTTGCATCAAGAGCAACAAGCAATGAACGACCGCGATCGACAACCTAAAGCGACTACTTCGACTCTCCGAGCAATGAGCGACCGACTTGCGACTCTCCGAGTAACGTATAAGAGACTACTTCGACAACAAGCTCGACGCGCACAAGCAAGAGAACGATGCAAGAATGGACGAGATCCGCGACTTGTTGGTGAATGATAGAGGCGGAGGTGTCCGTCTTCGATGAGACGGTGGATTTCGCTTTGGTGGAAGTCGACTTTGACGATCCGACTACGACGCGGCGAGGACGTCGCGCTTTAGCAATCGCTAAACCAACTCCGAGAGGTTATTGACCCGCCGAGCACGATCAACGACCACGAGGGTCTGCATTTCCTGCGAGCAAACGAAGAACAAGCAAGAAACTGAGATTGCAATCTGGATATTGCGAATATAAGATGAAAGCTTTATTGATCAAGGTGGGGTTCTGTGGACGCCTTTGTGCAGTCGTTGAACACAAGCGAAACGCGAAGTTGCAGCTATGGCGAACTTTTAATCTAAACAAAACCCAAAGTCTAAACGGTGCCCTAAGGGCTGTATATATGGAGGAAGAGGGGGAGAATTTCGTGGCCCTTGGTGGAGGGGTCCGAAACTAACCCTATCTCTTGTTTCCCCACACATACGGACTCTAAAAATAGCCTATACTTATGTATTTCGAAATTACATGGGCCTGACCCAATAATAAGGTGACGCAGCACCTAGAATAGCCTCTGGACGAAATTTATGAAGTGGCATCTTGTATATTTCGTCCAAGGCTTCATGCACTCATTATGGTGGCTTCAAAGTCCTGAAATCATCACTTGTAACTCCGTTCTTGTTCCCCTTGCGCATGCCATCATCTCCATGCTTGTTCTTGCTCCAATGTTCATCCTTCTCCAAGCTAGGCCCTTCATTTGTAAGCAAAACAAATGTATCCAATTTAGGCAGCATCATATTCTCATGAACATTAGAATCATTACCAAGAAACAAAAGTACAGTAATTTAGTTGGCGTCTTGTGAGCTCTAGTAATTGGTCCAAGATGTATAGCAGCAGGGGCTGTGGGTGTAACAATGGTATTGATGTGCTCATCATCCTCCCTTCTTGAAATGAAGTCGTCCTCGACGGAAGTTCATCTTCCTCACCCAAATATGGCTTCAAATCTGCAATGTTAAAAGTGGGACTAACCCCAAAATCTGCAGGCAGCTCAAGTTTATATGCATTATCATTTACTTTCTCCAACACCTTAAAGGGACCAGCAGCACGTGGCATTAGCTTTGATTTGCGCAAATCAGAAATCTATCCTTCACGCAAATGTAACCAAACAAGATCTCGGTGCAAACACAACATGTTTTCTACCCTTATCTCCAAACAAGTTTATATTTAGCATTCATACGCTCAATGTTTTCCTTAGTTAACTCATGCATTTTTAAAATCAATTCAGCACGTTCTTTAGCATCAAAATTAACCTTCTCGAAGATGGAAGAGGCAACAAATCAATAGGTGCACGAGGTAGGAAACCATACACAACTTCAAAAGGGCACATCTTAGTAGTAGAATGCAATGAGCGATTATAAGCAAATTCAATATGAGGCAAGCATTCCTCCCACATTTTCTTATTATTCTTTAGAACAGCCCTAAGCATAGTAGACAATGTTCTATTGACTACTTCAGTTTGTCCATCGGTTTGGGGGTGACAAGTAGTACTAAAAGCAGTTTAGTCCCCAACTTAGCCCATAAACATCTCCAAAAGTGACCTAGAAATTTAGTATCACGATCTGAAACAATAGTATTTGGCACACCATGCAAGCGAATAATTTCACGAAAGAACAAATCAGCAACATTAACAAGCATCATCGCTTTTATGACATGGTATAAAGTGTGCCATTTTCGAGAATCTATCCACGACAACAAATATGCTATCCTCCCTTCTTTGTTCGAGGTAAACCTAAAACAAAGTCCATAGATATATCCTCCCAAGGAACACTAGGCACGGGCAAAGGCATATATAAACCATGAGGATTGAGTCGTGACTTAGCTTTTTGACATGTAGTGCAATGAGCAATAAAACGCTCAACATCCGTCGCATCTTTGGCCAAAAGAAATGTGTAGCAAGTACATCCTCCGTCTTCTTCACGCCAAAGTGTCCCATTAGTCCTCCTCCATCGCCTCCTACAACAACAAAAGACGAACGGAGCTAGCTGGAATGCATAACTTGTTAGAACGAAACACAAATCCATCATTAACGATTTAACTTGTTCCATGTTCTACCTTCTTTACAATTCTGCAATACATCGCTAAATTCAGCATCATGCACATATTGATCTTTGATGGTCTCCAAACCAAATATTCTAAAGTCAAGTTGTGAAAGCATAGTATAACGACGAGACAATGCATCAGCAATTACATTTTCTTTACCCTTCTTGTGTTTAATGACATAAGGAAAGTCTCAATGAATTCAACCCATTTAGCATGTCTACGATTCAGTTTAGCTTGACTTTTAATATGTTTCAAAGATTCATGATCAGAATGTATAACAAATTCTTTGGGCCATAAATAATGTTGCCATGTCTCTAAAGTCCGAACAAGAGCATATAATTCTTTATCATAAGTAGAATAGTTCAAACTAGGCCCACTCAATTTTTCAGAAAAGTATGCAACAGGTTTGCCATCTTGTAATAACACACCTCCTAATCCAATTCCACTAGCATCACATTCAAGCTCAAAAGTCTTATTAAAATTAGGAAGTTGGAGTAAAGGAGCATGTGTCAACTTAGCTTTCAATACCGTGAAGGCTTCTTCTGTGCGGTACCCCAAACAAAAGGCACATCCTTCTTTGTAAGCTCGTTGAGATGTGCAGCAATGGTGCTGAAATCTCACAAAACGCCTATAGAATCCAGCGAGGCCAAGAAAACTCCTCACTTGTGTGACCGTTTTGGGCTGCGGCCAACTCTCAATAGCTTCAATCTTGGCTCTATCAACTTCAATTCCTGTGGAGTAACAACATAACCAAGAAAAGACACTCGGTCGGTGCAAAAGGTGCACTTCCCAAGGTTACCAAACAAGCGTGCATCACGAGAGCATTAAAAACAACACATAAATGTTCCAAATGTTCTTCCAAAGATTTGCTATAAATCAGTATATCATCAAAATAGACTACCACAAATCGTCCAATGAAAGCACGTAAAACTTCGTTCATTAATCTCATGAAAGTACTAGGTGCATTAGTTAACCCAAAAGGCATGACCAACCACTCATATAATCCAAACTTAGTTTTAAATGCTGTTTTCCATTCATCTCCCAATTTCATACGAATTTGATGGTATCCACTACGCAAATCAACTTTGGAGAATATTGTAGAGCCACTCAATTCATCAAGCATATCATCTAGCCTAGGAATAGGGTGACGATAACGAATAGTAATATTATTAATGCCTCTACAATCAACACACATACGTGACGTACCATCCTTTTTCGCACTAGAATAATAGGAACAGCACAAGGACTAAGGGATTCGTATATAACCTTTGTCGAGCAGCTCCTGTACTTGACGATAATCTCCTTCGTCTCCTCTGGATTGGTGCGGTATGGTGCACGGTTGGGTAACGATGCACCGGAATTAAGTCAATTTGATGCTCAATCCCTCGAATAGGTGGTAATCCGGTGGCACGTCTTGTGGAAAGACGTCCGAACTCTGCAAAATGTTAGTGACAGCGAGGGGCAAAGAGGAAGGCACGTCCTCGAATGAAAATAATGCCTCTTTGCACACAAAAGCATAGCAAACAGATTTGCTAAAATCTAACTCATCAATATCAGATTTGGTGGCAAGTAAACATGCACTTTTCAATTTAATTTCGAAGCAACAGTAGATGATTTATTAATAGGCTTCATGTGTTGCTCAAATTCTTTTGCCACAATCTGATTTTCACTCTTATTTTTCTCCTGTTTTGCTTTATTAGCTCTATTAATATCATCTTTCAAAATGGACTGTGGAGTCATAGGAAGCAAAGTAATATTTTTATCCTTATGAACAAGAGTATCTTGATTGTTTCTACCATGGTGTATGAATTCTTATCAAATTGCCATGGTC
Source organism: Aegilops speltoides (assembly GCA_021437245.1). Classification (NCBI taxonomy): domain Eukaryota; kingdom Viridiplantae; phylum Streptophyta; class Magnoliopsida; order Poales; family Poaceae; genus Aegilops; species Aegilops speltoides. Next base: position 219,142,977 of record CM038144.1, read on the forward strand.
TACCAAGTAACAAGGAACATGCTTGCATAGGTACCACATCACAATCAACATAATCAGCATATGTAGAGATACTAAAATGCACACGAACGAAGACGTGTTACCTTAACCTTGCCGCTGTTGTTGAACCATTGGATGTAGTAAGGATGTGGATGTGGTCTTGTGGTGAGAGATAGCTTCTCCACCATCTCCATGCTAGCCAAGTTGTTGCAGCTCCCTCCATCTATGATGACGCTGAATAGAACGTTCCTTCACAACTCCTTTTGTATGGAACAAATTATGCCTCTGATTTTGCTCAGCTTGTGTAACTGCACACTCAAAACACGTTGAGCAACTAAACATTCATACTGTCGGCATCTTGAGCAGCCATGTATTGTGTCTCATGATCAGAATCATCTCCACCGTGTTCCTCATGTGTAATAAGAGCCAAAGTCTCCTCATCATAGTCACTAGCGGACTCATACCCACCATCCTCCGTAGCAATCATCACACGCTGAGATTTGCATTCTCTGTAAAATGTCCTCTTCCCTTACAACGACGACAAATAATATCACTTGTGTGCCTGTTGACGCCATGGAAGAAGAGCTCTGTGCAGGCCCAGCAGGTGTGCTCTTGGCAAATAGTGGTGGTTGTGCACGCTTTCTTGTATCACGGTTGGAGGTGGCACTGAAGGAGGTGATGGTGCGGTGGAAGTAGATGATGCACGTGGTGTCCATGATGAAGGTCGACTGCGAGAAAAGTTAGTGCGGCGCCAATGCACATCGATCCTGCACTTCACGTTCAGCTTTACAAGCAAGATGGAATAAGCGAGTGATATTATTATAATCCTTATAGTCTAGAATGGTCGAATCTCTCTATTTAATCCACCCGTAAAACGTGCAAGCATAGCTTCATTCTCCTCAACAATACCACATCTAATCAAGCCGGTTTGCAATTCCGATAATATTCTTCTCAGAAATTTTTCCTTGTCTTAAGCGCTGCAATTTTTGAAGTAATTCACGTTGATAATATGGTGGAACCCAACGAGCACGCATAGCAGTTTTCAAAGCAGCCCAAGTAGCTGGAATAGGATATAATCTACAATGTTCGACCACCAAACACATGCAAAGCTAGTGAAAGCACAAACAGCAGCAGGAACACGTCTCTCCTCGGGATATTGTAAACATGTAAATCGTTGTTCAGTTTCTAACTCCCAATAAGATATATATCAGGAACATATCTACCCTCAAATGGTGGAATATTCAATTTCAGTTTAGGGAGATGGTCATGATCTCGCACTGAGGGGAGCCCTAGCATTGCCATTATTTGCATGTGGGCGACACGGTGGTTGTGGTGCTGGTGGTTGCACGTAGTTCGATGTTGATCAACCTCCTCCTCGTAATCTCCCACATAATCATCCTCCTCGGTACCAGCTGACAGCGATGGCAGGAGCCAAAGAAGCACTGTGAGAGTAGCAGCGGCACCAGAATTTTGTCCTGGCTCAATAGGAACACGCTGAGCTCGTCCATACTGATTCGGAAGGGGGCGTAGTTGTTGTCGTTGCAGAGGTGTGATAGGTGCAGCCGGCGGTGGTTGTGGAAAACGCGCGAGCAATTCATCAAACTTGCTATCAAGCTTTGTTTCAAACGTCTTCTCAATGCCATCTATCTTCTCCATGGCCTCGTCAAATCTGTTTAGCACATCTTTTGCTGAAATTTATCATGTAGCTGTTTGTTCGTCAGGTTCTCCCAATCAATCTCATCGGCTTGTGATCCTACCATGGTTAGCAGCAAATAGAAACACACAAGAATATGATCCTATAGACTACTAAGAAGTGGTGGTGGTGTATCACAAACCCGTCAAGCAAATCTCAAATTCCTACCAGTTCTTACCCAGCAGCAGGCGGTGATCGGCAATCGTTGTAGTCAAAACTCTCAAAGCTTGGATAGAGCGATTACCAGGGAGAGTCCAACGCACGACGTAGATGTATGTGGAGCTGGGAAGGCTTATAATATGGTAGCAAAAGGGTCAGACAATAATCAATTCAGAGATGCAAAGTTGAATAAGCGCTCAACGACAGTCTTGTGCTGGTCCTAGGCTAGACTGTGCTAGAGACGCGAGCCTAGAACACCAACAAAATCACGGCGCTGCACGTAAACAAGGGAGGAGCACACTCTGATTTTTTTTTTCTTTTTTTCCTTTTTTTGCACTTTTTTCCTCTTTTTTTGAAGCTGGAACTATTTTTCTTCTGCGGATGGCTCGGAAGTTGGGGAGTCCTCCGCTGTCACGACTCGAGTGTCGCGTGATCTGGAAATCGAAAACAATGCAACAATTCTGGACTCGGACTAGGACTGGTGGCGGAGATGAATCTGGTGGAACTTCGGATTGGTGGCGGAGATGAATCTGATGGAACTCGGATGGTGGTGGAGATGAATCTGGTGGAACTTCGGATGGTGGCGGATATATGTTGCGGTGGACTCGGATGGGCGTGATGGCGGCGGATATGTGGTGGCGTATATGGATTCGGATTGGCGGTGAATATGTGGTGGTGGTATATGGCAGCGGCGACGTGACAACTCGTGAATGAACTCGAAACTCTAAAAGACTAGGCGCTAAGACCAGCAACTTGACACGACGATGCAACCGCAAATTCCACAAAGCAAATCTGAAAAGATTATGCAAAGGCTCAGATTGGTTCGGATGGGATGAACTAACCCTAATTGTTTTTGGCTTTTTCGTGGACTATAGGTATGAAGAATAGACTCGATCTAAACTACTTAAAAACTGTAAAATCTCACCGAGCAACACGGAAATCTGATACCACTTGATAGAGGCGGAGGTGTCCGTCTTTCGATGAGATGGTGGATTTCGCTTTGGTGGAAGTCGACTTTGACGATCCGACTACGAAGCGTGCGAGGACGTCGCTACTTAGCAATCGCTAAACCAACTCCGAGAGGTTATTGACCACGCCGAGCACGATCAACGACCACGAGGGTCTGCATTTCCTGCGAGCAAACGAAGAACAAGCAAGAAACTGAGATTACAATCTGGATATTGCGAATATAAGATGAAAGCTTTATTGATCAAGGTGGGGTTCTGTGACGCCTTTACTGGTCGTTGAACACAAACGAAGTACGCGAAGTTGCAGCTATGGCGAACTTTTAATCTAAACAAAACCCAAAGTCTAAACGGTGCCCTAAGGGCTGTATATATGGAGGAAGAGGGGGTGAATTTCGTGGCCCTTGGTGGAGGGGTCCGAAACTAACCCTATCTCTTGTTTCCCCACACATACGGACTCGAAAATAGCCTATACTTATGTATTTCGAAATTACATTGGCCTGGCCCAATAATAAGGTGACGCAGCACCTAGAATAACCTCTGGACGAAATTTATGAAGTGGCATCTTGTATATTTCGTCCAAGGCTTCATGCACTCATTATGGTGGCTTCAAAGTCCTGAAATCATCACTTGTAACTCCGTTCTTGTTCCCCTTGCGCATGCCATCATCTCCATGCTTGTTCTTGCTCCAATGTTCATCCTTCTCCAAGCTAGGCCCTTCATTTGTAAGCAAAACAAATGTATCCAATTTAGGCAGCATCATATTCTCATGAACATTAGAATCATTACCAAGAAACGAAAGTACCTGGTAATTTAGTTGGCATGCGCGAGCTCTAGTAATTGGTCCAGTATGTATAGTAGCAGGGGCTGTGGGTGTAACAATGGTATTGATGTCCTCATCAGTGAACCGGCCTCCTTCTACATCGTCATACTCAAGACGGAGCCACTCAAGTCGACACTCCGACGACTCCTTCTCCGGCTCAAGTACACCGTCATCAAACACTCTTCAACGAGCCGCGCGTCGAGACCGTCATGGATCTCGCAACCCGCTACACGACAAGCATTCACAAGAGCAAGTCGATGAGCAAGTCCCTCGTCCTCAATCAAACCAAGTAGCGTTTGTTCAAGCTCAAGAACGACAACGTCTTCGTCGCCAAGAAGAACAAGAACGAGCGCGTCTACACCAAGAGCAACAAGACGCCGAGGCCCAACGTCTTCAAGAACAACAACGAGAAGCACAAGCTCTTGAGGCGGAACGTGCCCTTCAAGCATCAAGTCGAGCTATCGCCAACCGCAATCGCAAACGGCGCAATCAAGAGGAAGCCCTTCGAGAAGAAATCCAAGAGAGGAACTACCATCCGTGTGTACAACGTCAAGCTACACAAGCTCCCTCCCAAGTTCGGTAAGCTCCACCTCAACCTCAAGGTCAACAAGAGCAAGTTGATCATGGACTTCCTCCACGCCAAGAGCAACATGAGGATGATTACCCTCCACGTCAAGGGCGTCATCATCACCATCGCCAACAACACAATGAAGAGCAACGCTATGGCAAGCTAAAATTCATGATGCCCAAGTTCAACGGAAGCAATGATCCCGAAGAATACCTCTCATGGGCATTGAAGGTCGACAAAATTTCCCGTTTGCACAACTATGAGGAAGAGAAGAAGATCGCTATGGCATCACTTGAGTTCCAAGACTATGTGCTCATATGGTTGGAACAAGTCCTTGAGCGCCGACAAGCAAGAGGTGAACCTCCAATCACCACTTGGGCCCAAATGAAGGATGTCATGCGAGCACGTTTTGTGCCAACCTACTACAACCGCGATCTCTTATGATAGAGGCGGGGTGTCCCGATCTTTCGATGAGATGATAACCATCGATTTGGTGGAGACGACTTTGACGATCCGACTACAAACGTGCAACGAAGTTGCGCCTTAGCAATCGCTAAACCAACTCCGAGAGGTTATTGACCACGCCGGAGCACAATCAACCTGACCACGAAGGTCTATTTCTGCAAGCAATCGAAGAATAAGCAAGAATATGATAAAAGCAATCTGAATATTGCGTGTATATATGAAGTATTGATAAAGGTGGGGATCCGTAAGCGGTCTTGGTCTGGTCGTTGGACACAAACGAAGTACACGAAGTTGCAATGGCTAACTTTTAACCAAACAAATCCCAAGGAAAAAGCTACTAGATGGATCTACTTATATAGGAGCAAGGGGTGACGGCCAAGGAGGTGGGAGAACATCCCAAGGCAGCCTAAAACCAACCTTAGGTCGTACAAGGCTCATGGCCCCAAGTGGAGGTGACGTAACACCTTTGGACTTGTAGTTTGACTCGGATTCTGCTGCAGCATCAGATTCTTTCGTCCATAACTCAACGCTCCGGACGGATTTTAAGGTGATTCCAATTGTGCTGGAAAGAGCATGAAATCTACTTTCCAACAAAAAATGAATCACCCAATTCGGAGTCCGTATGAAAAAGTTGTTGGTGTTTTGAGTCAGGTATATCTATGTAGTCCGAATCTGAATCCAGAATGTGAGAGACTTGGACTCTATCTTCTCTTGGCCCAAAAGTGACGTGAGAAGACTTTTTGAACAGTACCTAAACTTCTCCTTTTCCCTTATCTTCGTATGTGGATTGTACAAATGTCCCATACAGCTGCAATTAGACAAAACATAAAAATATGTGAAGTATTTTTGTTCTGGATAACATAAATATATTATTGAATAGTTTGCACTAGAAATCACCTGACAAATATGCATGTATGCAATATTTTTGGTCTTATCCAAGGTAGTCATGTCCTCATCATCCTCCCCTTCTTGAAAACAAAGCCGTCCTCGGCGTTGCTTAATCTGAAATGTGGCTAACAAAAGAGACAAGGTGTACATGTTGTATATGTATACGTCATCCATTTTTACTTCCCTTGATTTTTGCATATATGACACATGAATAGATGAGTAACTTGCATAGTTCATAAAATCTAAAGCCAAAAATTAGCACAGGAACTAGAAGACATGAAAATATTTCAACTCAGTTTGCACATATAAGTGAAGCTCTTATTTATTTCAAAAGATTGACAATGTTCATCATTAAACCATCCCAACATTGGTGAATAAACCTTATTTGAATCAAATTGACATGCTACAACATGCTTAGATAAGCAAACATGCAATGAGTCATTCGACACAGAATCATCAACAAGATTAGAGGTCATATCAAAATGATTAAACATTGATTCTTTTGCATCAACAGTTAATTCAATAGGTGCTCTCAAAATTGTTGGTATTTCAGTTGTTTGATCACATGGCAAAGTTAAATTATCAACATAATCCTCTAAAATAGGTGGTGTGATCAAAGTAGTGGGTAGCTCAACACATGATGTATTCAAGTTAAATAGGCATGCATCATTCTCATGTAAAAGTGGAAAATCTGTACCTTTGTCATTACCTCTTATAGTCAACTCAGATGATGCAGGCACTCTCGATGGTGACATGTCACATGGTGGAGATGATGTAGTCCTCGCAACAACGGATGTGGTTGTCATAGTACGCCTAGTAGTTGAATAAACATCTGTATCAATAGTTGGAATGTGCACCGTGCGCTTGTTCTCCTTGTGGGCAACACATCGTTTTATTTCCTGTTCAGCTTTGCAAGCAAGACGAAACAAATGGTCCATAGGATAGCACTCTTCATGAATTAGTATCTCCTGAATATTATGGTTTAATCCTCCCCAAAATCTATTCATAAAATCTTCTTCACTTTCTTCTAAAAATGAGTGCAACAAGGTAGTTTGTAAATCATCATAATATTTTGTTACGGTGTCACTACCTTGTTTTAAATGTTCCAGTTTTTTAATCATGCCACGAGTATAATAAACATCGACGAATCTATCTCTCATGACATGTTTTAAATCATCCCAAGTATTAGGTACATAATCAGGGTGTAACCGACAATATTCACTCCACCAAACTAGAGCATAACCAGTGAAAGAACCAACCGCCACCGTAACTTTTTTACGTTCATCAAAATTATGGGAAGCAAATATATTATTTATGTCTAACTCCCATTCAATATATAAAGCAGGTCTAAAATGGCCATTAAATGGTGGTATAGAAACATGAACCTGATCATGTGCATTTGGATGTTTGTGCACCTCTCGTGACGGTTGTGGTATTTGCATAGGTGGTGGCATGTCTCCCGCGATCGACAAAGCCCATGAATTGACTCTAGATCCTATCATGATTAGTAGAACAAGAAACAAAAATTCAAAAATAATGTTCCTACAACTACTAGGATGTGGTGGTAAAACGCTCACAGTAAAGCAAATATCAATGTCTTACAAGTTCTTACCATGCAGCAGGCGGTGATCGGCAACCAGCGGTGTCAAGTAACTCGAATATTGAGTAAAGCGATTGCGGGGAGCGACGTATACAGTGTAGAAATATGTGGAGCTGGGTTGGCTATATATGGTAGCAAAAGATTAGCAATAATCAATTCAAAGATGCAATGTTGAATAAGCGCTCAACGACAGTATCTTGCTGGTCCTAGGCTAGACCGGACTAGAGACACGAGCCTAAAACACTAATGAGGTCACGGCGTAGCACAACTAGCATCAATGAAGGATACTAAGTAGCTCTTGACAGCAAGATATAAGTGAAGACAATGATGAAAAAAACAACTGCCAAGCAGGATATACAACAACTCTCTCTCAAACTTTCCTCTTGAGTTTGAGCCAATTTTCTGATAAATTCTTGCAAATAATGCTACTAACTCAAGCTTTCCAATGCAAAAAGAATCACTCAATTCCGAGTTGATATGAGGAGTCAAAGAATTCTAAAACTGGCCTGAAAAATTGGAACAAGCTGTGTTCACGAACTTCAAAGGGCAAAAAGACCTATTTAGAAGCCGATTTTGAGGTGTCAAATATTGAACTAGCTTCTGCAACTATTTACATGTGGCACGTCGCTAGCTTCAATTGGAGTACTCACGGAGCCAAAACGGACTTCGTATGAGGAAGATACACCTGTTTTACTGAACAGTGCGCAAAACAGATTCTAATCCGAATTCAGGTACGAGATTGATTCTAAATAGATCCGATTTTTTTTCCTTCTCTCTTTTTTTTCTCACTCTTTTTTTTTCTTTTTCTTTCTCTCTTTTTTTTCTCTGACTTTATTTTTCTTTTTTTTTCTCTGTCTGTTTTTTTTTCTTTCCTTTTTTCTCTCTTTTTTTCTCTATCTTTTTTTTTCTCCCTCTTTTCAAGACAAACTAGATAAGATGTAAATTGGATCAGGCGAAGATGTTAATGACCTCAACTATGATTATGACAATGAATAGTGCGTAGCACGTGGTGGAAATTAATGGATGGGATGGTGGACAGCGGAAGGGATAATGATACTGTTGGCGTGACTAATGTGAACAGAACTTCGAAACTCTATAGGAACTAGACACTAAGACCAGCACACGACACGACGATGCAACCGATAATTCAACTATGCAAACAATGAATAGAAAATTGCAAAGGCTCGGTGGCTTGGATAAAGGATGAACAGATCTAACTTTTTGTGGCTTTTCATTGACTCTAGGTATATTTGATGATGCGATCTAAACTATGAAAAACTGTAAAATCTCACCGAGCAACCTGGCGATACCACTTGATAGAGGCGGGGTGTCCCGATCTTTCGATGAGATGATAACTATCGATTTGGTGGAGACGACTTTGACGATCCGACTACAAACGTGCAACGACGTTGCGCCTTAGCAATCACTAAACCAACTCCGAGAGGTGACCACGCCGGAGCACAATCAACCTGACCACGAAGGTCTATTTCTTCAAGCAATCGAAGAATAAGCAAGAATATGATAAAAGCAATCTGAATATTGCGAGTATATATGAAGTATTGATAAAGGTGGGGATCCGTAAGCGGTCTTGGTCTGGTCGTTGGACACAAACGAAGTACACGAATTTGCAATGGCTAACTTTTTACTAAACAAATCCCAAGGAAAAAGCTACTAGATGGATCTACTTATATAGGAGCAAGGGATGACGGCCAAGGAGGTGGGAGAACGTCCCAAGGCAGCCTAAAACCAACCCTAGGTCGTACAAGGTGGGCCCAAGTGGAGGTGACGTAACACCTTTGGACTTGTAGTTTGACTCAGATTCTGCTGCAGCATCAGATTGTTTCGTCCATAACTCAACGCTCGGACGGATTTTGATGAGGACATGACTACCTTGGATATGACCAAAAATATTGCATACATGCATATTTGTCAGGTGATTTCTAGTGCAAACTATTCAATAATCTATTTACATTATCCAGAACAAAAATACTTCACACACTTTTGTGTTTTATCTATTTGCATGTGTATGGGACATTTGTACAATCCACATATGAAGATAAGGAAGAAAGAGATGTTTATTTGCTGTTCAAAAAGTTCTCTCACGTCACTTTTGGCCCAAGAGAAGATAGAGTCCAAGTCTCTCACGTTCTGGACTCAGATTCGGACTGCACAGACATACCTGACTCAAAACATCAACACATTTTTCATACGAACTCCGAATTGAATGATTCTTTTTTTTGTTAGAAATTAGATTTCATGCTATTTCCAACCCAATTGGAATCTCCTTAAAATCCGTCCGGAGCATTGAGTTATGGACGAAACAATCTGACGCTGCACCAGAATCCGAGTCAAACTACAAGTCCAAAGGTGTTACGTCACCTCCACTTGGGCCCATTGGCCTTGTACGATCTAGGGTTAGTTTTAGGCTGCCTTGGGACGTCCTCCCTCCTCCTTGGCCGCCACCCCTTGCTCCTATATAAGTAGATCCATCTAGTAGCTTTTTCCTTGGGATTTGTTTAGTTAAAAGTTAGTCATTGCAACTTCGTGTACTTCGTTTGTGTCCAACGACCAGACCAAGACCGCTTACGGATCCCCACCATTATCAATACTTCATATATATTCGCAATATTCAGATTGCTTTATCATATTCTTGCTTGTTCTTCGATTGCTTGCAGGAATAGACCTTCGTGGTCAGGTTGATCATGCTCCAACGTGATCAATAACCTCTCGGAGTTGGTTTAGCGATTGCTAAGGCGCAACGTCGTGCACGTTTGTAGTCGGATCATCAAAGTCGTCTCCACCAAATCGATAGTTATCATCTCATCGAAAGATCGGGACACCTCCGCCTCTATCAAGTGGTATCAGTTTTCAGGTTGCTCGGTGAGATTTTACAGTTTTTCATAGTTTAGATCGCATCTATCATTCATACCTATAGTCCATGAAAAAGCCACAAAAAAAGTTAGATCTGTTCATCCTTTATCCAAGCCAGTCTGAGCCTTTGCAATTTTCTATTCGTTGCTTGCATAGTTGAATTATCGGTTGCATCGTCGTGTCAGTTGCTGGTCTTAGTGTCTAGTTCCTTTAGAGTTTCGAGTTCTGTTAACATTAGTCACACCGCCGCTGCATCATTATCCCTTCCGCTGTCCACCATACCATCTATTAATTTCCACCATGTGCTACGCGTTGTTCATTGTCATAATCATAGTTGAGGTCATTCACATCTTCGCCTGATTCAATCTGCATCTTATCTAGTTTGTCTTGGAAAGAGGAGAAAAAAAGAGAGAAAAAAAAAGAGAAAAAAAGGAAAGAAAAAAAAAGAGAGAAGAAAAAAAAAAAGTGTGAGGAAAAAAAAAGAGAGAAGAAGAAAAAAATCGGATCTATCTAGAATCAATCTCGTACCTGAATTCGGATTAGAATCTGTTTTGCGCACTGTTCAGTAAAACAGGTGTATCTTCCTCATACGAAGTCCGTTTTGGCTCCGTGAGTACTCAAATTGAAGCTAGCGACGAGCCGCATGTAAATAGTTGCATAAGCTTGTTCAGTATTTGACACCTCAAAATCGGCTTCTAAATAGGTCTTTTTGCCCTCCGAAGTTCGTGAACACAGCTTGTTCCAATATTTCAGGCCACTTTTAGAATTCTTTGACTCCTTATATCAACTCGGAATTGAGTGATTCTTTTTGCATTGGAAAGCTTGAGTTAGTAGCATTCTTTGAAAGAATTTATCATAAAATTGGCTCAAACTTTTCAAGAGGAAAGTTGGAGAGAGAGTTTTTCTATATCCTGCTTGGTAGTTGTTTTTCATCATTATCTTCACTACCGTTGTGATCTTCACTTCTATCTTACTGTCAAGAGCTACTTAGTATCCTTCATTGATGCTAGTTGTGCTATGCCGTGACCTCATTAGTGTTCTAGGCTCGCGTCTCTAGTCCGGTCTAGCCTAGGACAAGCACAGTACCATCGTTGAGCGTTTATTCAACATTGCATCTCTGAATTGATTATTGCTAATCTTTTGCTACCATATATAGCCAACCCAGCTCCACATATTTCTACACCGTGTATACGTACATTCCCCTGGCAATCGCTTTACACAATCTTCAGAGTTATTTGACATCGTTGGTTGCCTGTCACCACCTGCCGCATGGTAAGAACTTGTAAGATATTGATATTTGCTTTACTGTGAGCACTTTACAACCACATCCTAGTAGTTCATAGGAACATTATTCTGGAATTTTGTTTCTTGTTTCTACTAATCATGACAGGTTCTGGAGATAGAAGTTCTTGGACGATGGACACATCTTCACCATCACGAGAGTTGGGACAACACACACAACCACATGGTCAGGTTATCTCTTTACCGTCATTTGAGGATAGATTTAATCCTGCTATTTATCTAGCTTGGGAGTTTGAAGTAGAACAAGTATTTAGTAACCATGACTTTTCTGAACTTGAGCGAGTACGAGCTGCCACTAGAGCATTTACTGGTTTTGCTTCAGTTTGGTGGAGTGTGCATTGTAAGAAAAATATTGATAACCAACCCACAACTTGGAAAGATTTGAAAGATGTAATGAGACAACATTTTTTCCCTCCTTACTATCGTCGTGAATTGCTTCGCAAATTTGAACAATTTAAACAAGGCAACAACACTGTTCATGCTTACTACAAAGAGTTCAAATCTTATATGCATCATTGTGACATAGAAGAATCTAAGGATGATACAATGAATAGATTTTTTGTGGTTTGAACCATGATATTCAGGAAAGATTTCAGTATATTCCTCGTTGCATTCTTGGTATGTATGTTCGTGCTTGTACCTTTGAGAGACAGATACAGGAGGATGCATTGGGTGACTACAACAACTACTATTCCAGTTCATGCTCACCACCGCCGGTTGGTTCCTCCACCGTTGCACCTACTAGAGCAGCCCCACCTCGAATTGTGAGCGCGGCATCATCTCAAGAGCATGGTGCATTGTCTACGTCTGTACCTACATCAGCTACGTCTTTGCGACAAGGTAACACTAAAGGTAATGATGATTTAACTTCACATGAGAATGATGCATCCCTAGTTAACTTGAATGCATCATGTGTTGAGTTACCTAGTGATTTGATCACATCACCTATTTTAGAGAATCTTGAAACTGTCATGAATGCGTCATGTGATCAAACAACTGAAATACCAACAATTTTGAGTGCACCCATTGAATTAACTGTTGATGCAAAAGAATCAATGTTTAATCATTTTGATATGACCTCTAATCTTGGTGATGATTCTGTGTCGAATGACTCATTGCATGTTTGCTTATCTCAGCATGCTGTAGCATGTAAATTTGATTCAAATAAGGTTTATTCACCAATGTTGGGATGGTTTAATGATGAACATTGTCAATCTTTTGAAATAAATAAGAGCTTCACTTATATGTGCAAACTGAGTTGCAATATTTTCATGCCTTCTAGTTCTTGTGCTAATTTGTTGGCTTTAGATTTTATGAACTATGCAAGTTACTCATCTATTCATGTGTCATATATGCAAAAATCAAGGGAAGTAAAAATGGATGACGTATACATATACAACATGTACACCTTGTCTCTTTTGTTAGCCACATTTCAGATTAAGCAACGCCGAGGACGGCTTTATTTTCAAGAAGGGGAGGATGATGACGACATGACTACCTTGGATATGACCAAAAATATTGCATACATGCATATTTGTCAGGTGATTTCTAGTGCAAACTATTCAATAATCTATTTACATTATCCAGAACAAAAATACTTCACACACTTTTGTGTTTTATCTATTTGCAGGTGTATGGGACATTTGTACAATCCACATATGAAGATAAGGAAGAAAGAGATGTTTATTTGCTGTTCAAAAATTTCTCTCACGTCACTTTTGGCCCAAGAGAAGATAGAGTCCAAGTCTCTCACGTTCTGGACTCAGATTCGGACTGCACAGACATACCTGACTCAAAACGTCAACAACTTTTTCATACGAACTCCGAATTGGGTGATTCTTTTTTTGTTGGAAAGTAGATTTCATGGTCTTTCCAACCCAATTTGAATCACCTTAAAATCCGTCCGGAGCATTGAGTTATGGACGAAACAATCTGACGCTGCACCAGAATCCGAGTCAAACTACAAGTCCAAAGGTGTTACGTCATCTCCACTTGGGCCCATTGGCCTTGTACGACCTAGGGTTAGTTTTAGGCTGCCTTGGGACGTCCTCCCTCCTCCTTGGCCGCCACCCCTTGCTCCTATATAAGTAGATCCATCTAGTAGCTTTTTCCTTGGGATTTGTTTAGTTAAAAGTTAGTCATTGCAACTTCGTGTACTTCGTTTGTGTCCAACGACCAGACCAAGACCGCTTACGGATCCGCACCATTATCAATACTTCATATATATTCGCAATATTCAGATTGCTTTATCATATTCTTGCTTGTTCTTCGATTGCTTGAAGGAATAGACCTTCGTGGTCAGGTTGATCGTGCTCCAACGTGATCAATAACCTCTCGGAGTTGGTTTAGCGATTGCTAAGGCGCAACATCGTGCACGTTTGTAGTCGGATCGTCAAAGTCGTCTCCACCAAATCGATAGTTATCATCTCATCGAAAGATCGGGACACCTCCGCCTCTATCAGATTTTAAGGTGATTCCAATTGTGATGGAAAGAGCATGAAATCTACTTTCCAACAAAAAAAGAATCACCCAATTCGGAGTCCGTATGAAAACGTTGTTGGCGTTTTGATTCAGGTATGTCTGTACAGTCCGAATCTGAATCTAGAACGTGAGAGACTTGGACTCTATCTTCTCTTGGCCCAAAAGTGACGTGAGAAGACTTTTTGAACAGCACCTAAACTTCTCCTTTTCCCTTATTTTCATATGTGGATTGTACAAATGTCCCATACACCTGCAATTAGACAAAACACAAAAGTATGTGAAGTATTTTTGTTCTGAATAACATAAATATATTATTGAATAGTTTGCATAAATCACCTGACAAATATGCATGTATGCAATATTTTTGGTCTTATCCAAGGTAGTCATGTCCTCATCATCTTCAAGAAGCTCCAACTCCTCAAGCAAGGAACAAAGAGTGTTGAAGAATACTACAAGGAAATGGAGATTGCCATGATTCGAGCCAATGTCACGGAGGATGATGAGCAAACAATGGCACGATTCTTGAATGGACTCAATCATCCCATCAAGAAGATCGCCGACTTCCAACCCTACTCCAACCCATTGAGCTCGTGCATCAAGCTACAAAGGCGGAACGTCAAGTGCAAGATGACATCAAGTACGCCAAGTATTCCTCCAAGACCTACGGCTTCTCCAATAACCAAGCTTCAACAACTACTCCAACTTCGACATCAACCAAGCCTTCTTCAAGGAACGACGACAAGTCAAGTTACAAGAAAACTTCCACAAGTTCAAGTCGTCTTACTCCTACTACAAGCAACTTCAAACCGCGTGCTTCGACATCCACTCCAACCGATGAGACCGTCAAGACAAGCTCCTTCAAGTGTTTCACTTGCGGCAGCCGAGGCCACAAGTCCTATGAATGCACAAAAAAGCGCACAATGATACTCAACGACGATGGCACCTACGACTCAATGAGTGAAGATGAAATGGAAGCTATTGAGCAAGTGGCCATGCATAGGCGAGTGAATGAAGATGAAGATGACCAAGTCTTTTGTGATGAAGATACGAGCCCCGCTCTTGTTGTCTCCAAGGTCTGGACTCTTCAACATTAACAAGAAGAAGACCAACGATGCCACATCTTCCACACAAAGGCCGCCATCAATGGACGATCCGTCAAGGTCATCATCGATGGAGGTAGTTGCCACAACTTGGCAAGTGAAGAACTATGCTCCAAGCTCCAATTAGTCAAGCAGAAGCACCCGCACCCCTACAAGGTTCGATGGCTAAGTGACTCCGGCACTATACGAGTTGAGCATACGGTCCAAGTATCCTTCAAAATTGGTGCCTATGAGGACACTTTGGAGTGTGATGTGGTCCCAATGACCATTTGCCACCTCCTTCTTGGTCGACCATGGCAATTCGACCGTGGTGTCTTCCACAACGGGCGTACCAACCACTATAGCTTCAAGATGAAAGGAAAAGAATATGTGCTACGACCTATGTCTCCTAGTCAAGTAATGGCCGACAAGCAAGCCACCCACCATAAAGAGAAGAGTGAGAAAGTGAGCCACCAAAAAGTGAGTGAGAGCCACAAGCCAAACGTGAGCGCCTCTTCGCGTAGAGAGAAAAACCTCATACTATTTGCCACAAAAAGTGAGATGAGAGAAGTGTGCGAGAACCCATCGAGTGTGATACACTTCGTCCTTGTGTGCAAGGATGGAGAACCAAAAACTAACACCATTCACGAGCTACCTTTGGTGTTTCAATCTCTTTTGCAGGAATTTTAAGATGTTTTCCCCGATGAGCTACCTCCGGGTCTACCTCCCCTACGAGGCATTGAACATCGAATCGACCTCATCCCCGGAGCGCCACTTCCAAACAAAGCTTCATACCGTGTCAATCCCGAAGAAACCAAGGAGATTCAACGGCAAGTACAACAACTAATCGACAACGGTCATGTACGTGAAAGCTTAAGCCCTTGTGCCGTTCCCGTCATACTTGTGCCTAAGCCCGATGGAAGTTTCCGCTTGTGTTCCGATTGTAGACCTATAAATGCTATCACCGTTCGCTATAGGCATCCCATTCCCCGCTTAGATGATATGCTTGATGAACTTAGTGGAGCCAACTTTTTCTTAAAAATTGATCTTAAACGTGGCTATTATCAAATACGAATTCACGAGGGTGATGAATGGAAAACTGCTTTCAAAACCAAATTCGGCCTATATGAGTGGTTAGTCATGCCTATGGGTTTATCGGAGGCTCCCGGTACTTTTGTGTGTCTCATGCATCATGTACTTCGACCTTACATTGGAGTCTTTGTTGTGGTTTACTTCGATGATATTCTTGTGTTTAGCAAAACCATGAAAGAGCATCTTGATCATGTTAAGCTTGTTTTGCAAACCCTTCGCAAGGAAAGTCTTTATGCAAACATGAAAAAGTGCACATTTGGTGTTGACAAAGTGGTTTTCTTGGGTTTCGTTGTATCTTCCAAGGGTGTCCATGTTGATGAAACTAAAATTGAAGCAATTAAAACTTGGGTTAATTGGACATATGCCACTACAACTTTCATGAGTTGGAAAAATGCCATTACAATTCTGCACATTGGAAAAATGCCATTACAACTCTTCCATTCTTCTCTATATGCCATTATGTTAAATTTGAGACACCAATACCCTTGTTGTCTTTTTGCTTTCACCCTCCTCTCATCTTCTCTTCTAACAAACTAACAATCGTGCCATTAACAGCGTCCAGCGAAGTGGAGCTTGCCGTCGCCATGCAGTCGCCGCCGTTGCCATCGGTAGCAGCGTATCCCTTGCCCTTCTTCCGCGTCCCAACCCACGCCTCCAGCCTCTTCCCTGATCTCGTCGTCGCCACCGGCCACAATGGCCGCCATGGGCTCGAGCTCGGCGAGATCCTGTTTGCCCCGCCCGCGTGCTCCCTAGTCGCGCCCCATGGCGCGCTGCACGCCGCGTGCGCCCGCTCCCACGCAGGCCCAGCCCAATGTCCGTCCGGTGAGCTCCGGCGTCGTCTGCACATGCAGAACGAGCAGGATTCGGCCATGTCCGGCGCACACATGAGGTGGAGCTATAGCCTCTTCAACGTCGCCGTATCCAAGAGCTCCGAGGATCCCGAGCACACGCGCACAATGGCCGTAGGCGTCCTCTCCATGGCTCCGCATGCTCTGCAGCGGCCTCGACATTTTGTCAAGCACCCTGCATGCGCTCATCTGTGTGAACCAGCTGAGCCACGACGGGCTGGCTCTAACGAGTGAGGCCCTTGGAGCCTTGGAGGCACGATGCCGGCGAGGTGCAGAGCGAGGGTGGCGGGGCATGGAACTCCACCACGTCCCATGGCTGCGGCTGGATGTAGTACATCCTCACAGACGGCGACTGGTCCGTGTAGAGCATCACCGGGTCGAGCGGTCGGAACATGCCGTTGCTCTCCGGCGGCCCGAGCATGCTGGACCTCATGCTCGTGTCGCCGTCATTCACGCCGGCGCCCATGCACGCCTGCCCAACGGAGTGACGCGATGCTGGGCCATGGCCAGTGCTGGTTGCTCCTAAGTGTCCTACGCTGCTCAAACAACTACGCCGGGCGCCTCCGACACTAGCGACGGCGCCCACTACTCCCGTGATGACTTCCCTAGAAGCTGATGCTCTGGCGCGTGGAGACGGCTGCAGTAGTTGCACAACCCATCCAGTGCCGTCCATGAAGTCGCACGGCCCCATACAGTATGCATGGTCGGTGCTGAAAGTTGTTTTTCACACGGCCCCATGCTCGCCGGAGTTAATGGCATGTCAGTTTGGTAGAAGAACATGAGGGAAGGGTGAAAGGAGGAAGCCAAGGGTATTTGTGTCTTAAATTTAACATAATGGCATATAGAGGAGGATGGAAGAATTGTAATGGCATTTTTCCAATGTGCAGAATTGTAATGGCATTTTTCCAACTAGTGAAAGTTATAGTGGCATAGATCCAATTAACCCTTAAAACTTGGCCCCAATCCACCAATTTGCAACAAGTGCTTAGTTTTCTTGGTCTTGCGGGTTTTTATCGTTGCTTTGTGAATGATTTTAGCACAATCGCCACTCCTTTGCATGCCTTGAGTAAGAAAAATGCACCTTTTGTTTGGGGATCTTTGCAATCCACAGCTTTTGATGAATTCAAGTCTTTGCTTACTCATGCTCCGATTCTTGCTTTGCTCAATTTTGACAAAACTTTTGAGGTTCATTGTGATGCAAGTGGTACCGGAATTGGCGGAGTTTTGATGCAAGAAAAATGAGCCATTGCATACTTTAGTGAAAAACTCTCCGGTGCTCAACTTAACTATCCCATATATGACAAAGAATTGTATGCTCTAGTGCGTGTACTACATGTTTGGGAACATTATCTTAGACCTCATGAGTTTGTCATCCATACCGATCATGAAACGCTTAAGTACTTAAAAGGTTAAACTAAGTTGAACAAGCGACATGCCAAATGGAGTGAATTTATTGAATATTTTCCCTATGTGATTAAATACATTAAAGGTAAAGAAAATGTAGTTGCCGATCCACTTTCACGCATATGCACGCTTGTCACCACACTTGAGTTGAATGTTATTGGCTTTGAGCACATAAAAGACTTGTATGCTAGCGATCCATCTTTTGCACCTCATTATGCTAAATGTTTGATGCATACATCTTGGGAACAATACTACATCAAGGATGGTTATCTTTTGAGAGCTAACAAACTATGCATTCCCGAGTCTTCTCTTCGTTTGCTCCTTTTGCAAGAGGCTCATGGAGGCGGACTCATGGGACACTTTGGACGCGACAAGACTTTCGCCACGCTCTCCAAGAACTATTTTTGGCCAAAGATGTTTCGTGATGTCGCACGCTTCACCACTCGATGCTCTACATGTCGCAAAGCTAAGTCTAAAGCTAAATCACATGGTCTTTAAATGCCTCGTCCTATTCCTTATCAACCTTGGGAAGACATTAGCATGGACTTTGTACTTGGTTTGCCTAGAACTCAAAATGGCAAGGATTCCGTGTTTGTTGTTGTGGACCGATTTTCTAAGATGGCACATTTCATTCCTTGCAACAAGATAGACGATGCTTCACATATTGCAAATATCTTTTGTAGGGAAATCTTGCGCCTCCATGGAGTACCAAAGACAATCGTCTCCGACCGCGACGTCATGTTCTTGAGTTACTTTTGGAAGACTCTATGCACCAAGCTTGGAATCAAGCTCTGATTCTCATCCGCATACCATCCCCAAACCGACAGCCAAACGGAGGTGACGAACCGGACACTATCCACTCTACTTCGCGTGTTGATCAAGAAGAACATCAAGGAGTGGGAGGCGTGTCTACCCATCGCGGAGTACGCCTACAACCGCGCAAGACATTCGACTACTGGCAAGTCCCCCTTCGAGGTCATCTACAGCTTCAACCCATTGTCCCCATTGGACATTCTACCTCTTCCTCTACAAGAGCATAACAACCTCGACGCAAGTGCTCGTGCAAGCTACATTAAGAAGATGCATGAAGATACAAGACAACCATCGAGCGCCAAGTACAACGACTCGAGACCAAGCTCAACGTTAACAAGAGCCCCATGGTATTCAACATTGGAGACCTCGTGTGGCTACACCTTCGCAAGGACCGCTTCCCAAACAAATGCAAGTCCAAGATTCTCCCTCGAGCTGACGGACCCTTCAAGGTGCTAGCACGCTACAACAACAATGCTTACAAGATAGATCTCCCACACGACAAGTACAACGTGAGCGACATCTTCAACATCTCCGATCTATCCCCGTACCATGGTGATGAAGATTTCGATCCGAGGTCGGATCTTTCACAAGGGGGAGATGATGCGGAGCATCCTTCGGTCATCCCCATGGACCTACTATCGCCTCACCAAGCCTCAAGAGGACCCATGACTAGAGCACGTACTAGAGCTCTCAAGACCGAGGTGACTTCTCTCCCAAATGATATCCCATATGATCCTCTCGAGACATGGCTACTACCTAAGTCCGATATACTATGCATGATTAGGTGTCAAGAAGGACCTCCCGAGGATGCACGTGAAGACGGACAAGCTGCCCACTCCACGGATGAAGAGAACCAGCTCAAACGGACAAGCTCATCTTCCAGGCCCCGGACATCCGCCCTGGAGCGTCTCCAACAGCAACCGCCAAGACGGCCAAGTCTACAGGACCCGAACATCCGGCGCCCCGCCCGGACATCCGGCCCCAGCTCAGAAATCCGGCCAAAACCCCGGAAATCCGGCGCCACGCACCAGGAACTACAGAAGCTCAAACCTCCAGCCCGGACATCCGGCGACTTGGCCCGGACATCCGGCCCCTCCGGAAGCCCCAGACGTCCGGCCCGACGCCCGGACATCCGGCTCCGCCTGTCTGCGCACAGTAAAGAGCCGAAGCCCATGTACCTCTTCGCCCCCCTAGACTATATATACTCCTTTCCCTTCCTCTTTCTAGGGTTAGCATTGGATTAGCTCATATTTGTGTGAGAGCCTTTGCTCATCCACTTGGATACTTCTCCTCGGAGTTCACGACCTCTTCGGAGAAGATCCCCCAAGTGGATTCAAGACCCCTTCTAGGGAAGAACATCAAGGCCTCCTCGCGGAGAAGAACGGTTCCTTTGTATCCTTACCTTTGTTGATCTTGAACCATGTGTTACCTTATGTGTGTGATGATCTAGCACTTGTGTGATTGATTCCTTGTCGGTATAGTGATTCTCTCTCGTTTTCCCCGTGTTTCCCTTTGTGATTCCACATGTTCTTCGTGATTCCCCGTAGGATCCACTCCAAACGTGAAAGATCGACGCTATTGGGTTCCACCCTACATCACCTTTTGCACTAAGACTATAAATAGGACTCCCATACCTCCTAGCTAGGGTTAGTATTGGATTAGCTCATGTTTGTGTGAGAGCCTTTGCTCATCCACTTGGATACTTCTCCTCAGAGTTCACGACCTCTTCGGAGAAGATCCCCCAAGCGGATTCAAGACCCCTTTCTAGGGAAGAACATCAAGGCCTCCTCGCGGAGAAGAACGGTTCCTTTGTATCCTTACCTTTGTTGATCTTGAACCTTGTGCTACCTTATGTGTGTGGTGATCTAGCACTTGTGTGATTGATTCCTTGTTGGTTTAGTGATTCTCACTCGTTTTCCCCCGTGTTTTCCCTTTGTGCTTCCGCGTGTTCTTCTCGATTCCCCGTAGGATCCACTCCAAACGTGAAAAGATCGTCGCCATAGGGTTCCGCCCTACATCACATAGCGTTGCTCTTCTTTGTGTTGTTGGCGATGGTGATGATGACGCCCTTGACGTGGAGGGTAATCATCCTCATGTTGCTCTTGGCATGGAGGAAGTCCATGATCAACTTGCTCTTGTTGAACTTGAGGTTGAGGTGGAACTTGACGAGCTTGTGAAGGAGCTTGTGGAGCTTGACGTTGCACACGCGGTTCGTAGTTCCTCTCTTGGATTCGAAGGGCTTCCTCTTGATTGCACCGTTCGCGATTGCGGTTGGCGATGGCTCGACTTGATTCTTGAAGGGCACGTTCCACCTCAAGAGCTTGTGCTTCTCGTTGTTGTTGTTGAAGACGTTGAGCCTCGGCGTCTTGTTCCTCTTGGTGTAGACGCGCTCGTTCTTCCTCTTGGCGTCATAGTCGTTGTTGTTCTAGAGCTTGAGCAAAAGCGACTTGGTTTGATTGAGGACGATGAACTTGCTCATCGGCTTGCCCTTGTGAATGCTTGACGTGTAGCGGGTTGCGAGATGCATGACGGTCTTGACTCGCGGCTCGTTGAAGAGTGTTCGATGACGTTGTACTTGAGCCGGAGAAGGAGTCATCGGAGTGTCGACTTGAGTGGCTCCATCTTGAGTATGACGATGTAGAAGGAGGAGGTTCACCAACAAAGCGCGGATTTCGTCCATTCTTGCATCATTCTCTTGCTTGTGCACGTCGAGCTTGTTGTCGGAGTAGTCTCGTGTATGTTGCTCGGAGAGTCGCAAGTGGGTGGCGAGGTTGTCGATGTGGTCGTTCATTGCTTGTTGCTCTTGATGCAACGCTCGTTGTGCACCAAAGATGTGGCTCTTGGTGACATATGATGACATGTCGTCGTCTTGCTCGATGAAGAGCGGGTTGGTAGAAGTACTTGGCATATCCATCATTCCAAGCAAAAATGTGAGTGGTAGAAAGAGGAGAACTTATACCAATGTACCTTTGACCGATGTTAATAGCACTATTGTTACCAATTCTTGTCGGTTCTCTCACCTACACAAGTAAAAGCTTATGGTGGAGCTTGGTTAGGATGGTGGCACAAAATTGATTGCAATCGTTAGTTTGACTCAAAGATGTTGAAAAAGATTCACAAATTCGCAAATGCAACAAGTAGACCAAGCAAGTAGTTGAACACGGAAACACACACGCAAATAGAATAATGGGATTGTGCAAACCAAAAATGAGCAAAAATGTGGAATCCACGAAAATGCTCTTGTTGCACAATATTAGAGAGACGCTAGCACGATTGCACAATATGCGGATACGGAGCTTGTGCACAACCTACTAGGCAAAAATGCAACGGTCTCTATCCCAAGTATGCTATATGTATGGTATTTCGGTGCTATGATCCAAGATGATCTTATATGACAATCTTAATGTAGTATGATGCTATGGTTCTTGCTTATAAGCTCTTTGCTTATCTTTCCTCTTTGCTTAAAATCTTGGTTGGCTCTTTGACTTTTGAGCTCTTTTCTCATGCAATACTTCACGAACCAAGATAGCAATTTTGTATGCTATGACAACTTTGTGACACACAAGTTGATTCCAAGATATGCACCACGGTGGTATGGTATGTATGCTATGGAGTATGATCACTAATGTGCACAAGTCACGTTGCCGGCAATACTCAATGGCTAGTCTCGATGGGTAAGCTACGCAAAATATGGGGTATGATGGTTATCAATGCAATTGCAAGGTATGACAAAGATGTCGTCGAAGTTACCGTCCGTAGCGAAGATGAGTAGTCGACGAAGATGAGCTTTGGTGATGTTGATGTCGCACCGTACCTAGATAGCCGAAACACAATAGGACACGGGAAATCACAACTCAAATTCTCGAACCCAAAGTCGAATGGTGGTACGGAGGTTGTGTCGTGGGGTTTTGGCAGGTGGAAGTGGTGGTGGTTGAAGTGGGGAAGTACGTAGACGTAGGTGGTGGTGGTGGAGAACTGCAAAAATGCAGTTTCGGCAGAGGAAGCCGGATGATCCGGGCCAGGAGCCGGATGATCCGGGCGCGTCCGCATGATCCGGGTCAGGGTCCGGATGATCCGGGCAGGTCAATCGCGGTCGGGAACTGCTCGAGATGAACTCGAAAACGGCGAGAATTTCGACGAATCCGCGGATTTTCGATGGATTTCGAGGGGGAAAAGGTGGGGAAAAGCAAGATCCATGAGTTACACACCGAATCCACGGATCAAAATCAACAAATCATCATCAAAACGAACAAATCACAAAAAAAATTTGGGGGCTATTTTTCGTGGGGATTTTTGGATTTAGGACGAAAACAACAAAATCAAGCTAGAAAACACGGGGCAGGGGCTCCAAAAACGTAATCAATGTGGCTCATGATACCAAGATGATGTAGGGCGGAACCCTAGGTGTCGATCTTTCACGTTTGGAGAGGATCCTACGGGGGAAACACGAAGAACGCGAGGAAGAACATGAGGAAATCACGGGGGGAAACGAGAGGATCACTAAACCGACAAGTAATCGATCACACAAGGGCTAGATCACCGAACACGTAAGGTAGCACAAGATTCAAAATCAACAAAGGAAAGATACAAAGGTGGTCGTTCTTCTCCGTGAGGAGGTCTTGATTGTATTCCCTTAAAGGGGTCTTGAATCCGCTTGGGGGATCTTCTCCGAACAGGTCGTGAGCTCCGAGGAGAAGTAACCAAGTGGATGAGCAAGGCTCTCACACAAAATATGAGCTAAACCAATGCTGAGTCTCAAAGTGAGGAGGAGGAGTCCTATATATAGGCTAGGGGGCAAAGGGTTACACGGGCTCAGCCCAACACGCGCGCGCAGGCGCTGGCCGGATGATCCTGGGGTGGAGCCGGATGATCCGGGCTGGTCCGGATGATCCGGGTGGAGCCCGGATGGGCTGGTGACGCAGGCGGTGGCGGTGCAGGTCCGGATGTCCGGGCAGGGTCCAGATGATCGGGGTGGGGTCCGGATGATCCGGCTTCAGGTGGGAGCTTCGGGTGTCTTCGGGGCGCGTTAGCCGGATCATCCGGACTGGGGTCCGGATCGTCCGGCCAGTCTGGGACTTGGCGTTTTTCCTCTCCGTCTTCACGCATGTCTTCCGCATCCGGTCCTCCTAGCTTCTTAGCTTCTCCATGGTTAACTCCTTGGTACCTGAGTATGCATAGCGTTTCCGTTTGAGGTAGTAACCATGTCTCATGTGAATCGAAAGGGAGTTGTGAGAGGAGTGATGTCACCTCGGTTTCAAGAGCTCTCGCACGTGCTCGAGTCATAGGTCCAAGTGGTGTTGTAGGGGATGTAGATGCGTCCATGGGGATGATCATGGGATGCTCCGCATCATAGAGCTTGTTGTGCTTCAAGTGCTTGAGCATCACGGTCGAGGTCTTGTGCTTCACGTTGCTATTGTGCTTGTCGAAATGCATCACCGTCTTGAGGGGCTTGAGGTGGTACTTGAGGAGACATTTACTCTTGCTCCATTGCTCCATGAGGGACTTGGTATCGCATCCATTCACGTGCTCGAACTCGGTCTTGAAATCCATTGCCATGGAATGGATTTTCTTGAGCTTGTTGAGCTTGATGATGATCACGTCGAGGAGGGCGAGCTCGTGGTGGATTTGCATCATAAGAGGAGTAGTCCGAAGATTGCCGACTTGTACGGTGACTTGAGTGGCACCGTCTTGAAGAAGCCGATGAGGAAGATGGGCGTCGAACGATCATGTTGCGGAGCTCTTCCATTTGTGTGTTGAATTTGTCGTCGATGTTTCGACGAAGATCGGAGGCGAGTTGTTCCAAGCGTTCACCCAATGCGACGTTTTCTTGATGAAGCGCTCATTGCGCGATGAAGAAGTGGTTCTTGGAGACATATCCGGAATCATCACCTTGCTCCTCGAAAAGTGGGTTCGATGACGCGCTTAGCCTATCCATCATAACCAAGTGGGGTGAGTAGGAAAGTGAGAGAACAATACCAAAGTTACCTTCTCCAAGGGTTGAAGATGTAACAAGTGTCACTCAATGTAATGCCACAATAGGAGAATTGGAACCGGGTTTGTTTCTCACACCTACAAGTAAGAGGCTTATGGAGTAGCTCGGTTAGGATGGTGGCAAAAATTTCAAGCAAATGTTAGTCAAGATATCGATAAGGTTGAGAAGGTTCACAAAAATGCAAGTAAAGCAAATAGATCAAACCCCAAAGGTATCACTAGGTACACACGCACGGAAGAATGATGGGATCCGCACAACAAAGGAGTGAGCTCGAAATGTGCAACCACGGAAAATGCTCTTGTTGTGCGAATGCTCGAGAGACACCAGCTCGATTGCTCAAATGGGCAAGATACGCTTGTGCACCTACCTATGAGAGAACCGTGCCGTCTTCAATCCCAACTATGGTATATATGAGATGACCAAGATGATATAGGTATGAAAATGGCTCAATCCAAACTCTATTGCTTACAAGCTCTTTGTTTCTCCTCTTTTGCTTAAAAGCTTTTCTTCTTCTTCTTCTTCTTCTTCTTCTTTTTCTATGCTTGATGCTTGAGCCGAGTATGATATGACACAAGTATGTATGATATGCGTGGGAGAGACTTATGGCACTAAGATGATAAGACGATCACTACGGTGCACAATAGCGTGGCCTGGCAATTCTCAACTTGCTAGTCTCAATGGGTAAGCGGACTTAAAGTGGCTCGGGCTATCAATGCAAAAGCAAGGTAAGGAGTAAGTGTCGTCGAGGTTACCGTCCTTTCGTACAGTTAGCGATGAAGATGACTCGAGTCGATGATGGTGACGAAGATGTCACACGCTCCTAAGTAGCCAAAGCACCTTAGGAAACGCGAATGGCAACACAAAATCGGTCAAATGCGGAAGGTGGGTGTTTTGTGATGATTTTTTGGATGGGGGTTAATGGTGGTGGTAGTGGGATGAGTGGATGGGGGATGTCAAGAGCATCTAAACGAGCTAAAGAACACGAAAAACGGCTTGGGAGGTGGAAGTTGTGGCCAAAATGGTGTTGGTAGTGGGCGGATTTGGGGGGGTGCGGGCACCCGGGTGTGAGGTGCGGGTGCCCGGCGGTGGCTGGCGCGGTGCGGGTACCCGTGGTTCGAGGTGCGGGTGCCCGGTGGTGGCCGATTTGGGCGGAAATCTTCGGGGCAAGGCCAAATTCGGTGGATTTCGTGGTGGGAAGGGTGGTGATTGTTGGGGAGGGGCTAGATCCACTTGCCAAACATCAAATCCATGGACCAAAACAACCAAATCTCATATGGTCCAACAAATTGCAAGAAATTTTTTTGGGGCTATTTTTGTGGGGATTTTCGGATTTGGACGAAAAACAACAAAATCATGCTAGCAAATGGGGGGATGGGACTCCAAGATGTGAATAAACCTTGCTCATGATACCAAGATGTTGTAGGGTCAAACCCTAGGAAGGATCTTTTCACACTTGGAGGGGGGAAAGGAGGAAAACACTCAAGAACACCAAGAACAAAACTCTCAAACAAACCCAAATATCATATCCACTAGATTAGCACACATGAGATCCACAAGATTACAAGATCAATACAAGGAGAGTAGCACTTGGTAAATTCTTCCCACTAGGTGAGGTCTTGATGATCTTCTCCAAGAGGAGGCCTTGATAATCCAATGGATTCTTCCCTAGGTGGGGGCTTGATCTCCTAAGAGGAGGGGATACAAGGAGGAAAGGCTCACAATGCTTAGTCTAATCTTTGCTAACCCTACAAATGACCTAGGAGGTGTCCTTATATAGTCTAGGGGCGAAACAAGGCAAGAAGAGAGGGGTACAAGGCCAAAATGGCCATCAACGTGCGGCTGGACGAAGGGGGCCGGGCACCCGTACTGCTCAAGGGCCGGCTGGCATGTGTCCGGGCACCCGGGGGCCCAAGTCCTGGGCACCCGGGGGTGGCGCTGGAGACGGCTGGGCGGGGCGGCCGGGCACTCGGGGGCCCAAGTCCCGGCACCTGTGGTGGTGGCTGGAGATGGTCGTGGGCGGCCGGGCACGGGGCCTCAAGCCAGAGCACCGGGGCAAGCCAGTGGCTGGGGCAGAGGGGGCCGGGCACCCGGCCAGCCAAGGCTCGGGCACCCGGGGGCGCGGCTGTAGGTGGCTAGGGGCCCGGGCACCCGGGGGCTGCAGGTGCCGGGCACCCGGGGCGTCCAGGGGGTTTGCCCCTTCTCCTCCTTCTTCGTCCTTCTCGTTCTCTCCTTCCTTCTCTTCCTTCCCTTGCTTCAAGGGCACTTGAGTCTCCGTCCTCTCCTTCTCACCATCGTCTTCTTGGTACCTAAGCATGCACAATGTTTCCGATGATGCTAGAATCCAATTCTCATGTGAAACCGAGCGAAACTCGAAGAGGAGAGAGTCAACCTCTTTCTCGATGGCGCGTGCACGTGTGATAGTGATAGAGGCGGGGTGTCCGATCTTTCGATGAGATGATAACTATCGATTTGGTGGAGACGACTTTGACGATCCGACTACAAACGTGCACGATGTTGCGCCTTAGCAATCGCTAAACCAACTCCGAGAGGTTATTGACCACGCCGGAGCACAATCAACCTGACCATGAAGGTCTATTCCTGCAAGCAATCGAAGAACAAGCAAGAATATGATAAAAGCAATCTGAATATTGCGAGTATGTATGAAGTATTGATAAAGGTGGGGATCCGTAAGCGGTCTTGGTCTGGTCGTTGGACACAAACGAAGTACACGAAGTTGCAACGGCTAACTTTTAACTAAACAAATCCCAAGGGAAAAAGCTACTAGATGGATCTACTTATATAGGAGCAAGGGGTGGCGGCCAAGGAAGTGGGAGGACGTCCCAAGGCAGTCTAAAACTAACCCTAGGTCGTACAAGGCCAATGGGCCCAAGTGGAGGTGACGTAACACCTTTGGACTTGTAGTTTGACTCGGATTCTGGTGCAACGTCAGATTGTTTCGTCCATAACTCAACGCTCCGGACGTATTTTAAGGTGATTCCAATTTTGCTGGAAAAAGCATGAAATCTACTTTCCAACAAAAAAAGAATCACCCAATTCGGAGTCCGTATGAAAAAGTTGTTGGTATTTTGAGTCAGGTATGTCTGTGCAGTCCGAATCTGAATCCAGAACGTGAGAGACTTGGACTCTATCTTCTCTTGGCCCAAAAGTGACGTGAGAGACTTTTTGAACAGCACCTAAACTTCTCCTTTTCCCTTATCTTCATATGTGGATTGTACAAATGTCCCATACACCTGCAATTAGACAAAACACAAAAGTATGTGAAGTATTTTTGTTCTGGATAACATAAATATATTATTGAATAGTTTGCACTACAAATCACCTGACAAATATGCATGTATGCAATATTTTTGGACTTATCCAAGGTAGTCATGTCCTCATCAGATAGGGGAAAGGTGTCCTAATGTTTCGATGCGATAGGAATCGTTTTCTGTGGGAGTCGACTTTGAAGATCCGACTACGAACGTGCGAAGACGTCGCGCCTTAGCAATCGCTAAACCAACTTCCGAGGGGTTATTGACCATGCCGAAGCACGATCAACCTGACCACGAGGGTCTATTTCCTGCAAACAAACGAAGAACAAGCAAGAAACTGAGATTGCAATCTGGATATTGCGAATAAAAGAGGAAAGCTTTATTAATGAAGGTGGGGTTCTGTGACGCCTTGGTCTGGTCGTTGAACACAAACGAAGTACGCAAAGTTGCAGCTATGGCGAACTTTAATCTAAACAAAACCCAAAGTCTAAACGGTGCCCTAAGGGCTGTATATATGGAGGAAGAGGGGGGGTGGGGAATTTCGTGGCCCTTGGTGGAGGGGTCCGAAACTAACCCTATCTCTTGTTTCCCCACACATACGGACTTTAAAAATAGCCTATACTTATGTATTTCGAAATTACATGGGCCTGGCCCAATAACAAGGTGACGCAGCACCTAGAATAGCCTCTGGACGAAATTTATGAAGTGGCATCTTGTATATTTCGTCCAAGGCTTCATGCACTCATTATGGTGGCTTCAAAGTCCTGATATCATCACTTGTAACTCCGTTCTTGTTCCCCTTGCGCATGCCATCATCTCCATGCTTGTTCTTGCTCCAATGTTCATCCTTCTCTAAGCTAGGCCCTTCTTTTGTAAGCAAAACAAATGTATCCAATTTAGGCAGCATCATATTCTCATAAACATTAGAATCATTACCAAGAAACGAAAGTACCTGATAATTTAATTGGCACGCACGAGCTCCAGTAATTGGTCCAGTATATGTAGCAGTAGGGGATGTCGGTGTAACGATGGTATTGATGTCCTCATCACCATAGATTGGACAGATGTTCACTAAAACAGTCATAATTTTGTCATTCAGAGTCCGTGTCGGACTCATAAGTACTCAAACTGCTCGCGGCGAGTGCGCGAATACAAAAAATACTCCCCGCTTGCGCCAGGAGACCCGGAATAACCTCAAATTCAGCCTTAAGTAGGACTTTTTGGCCCTGAATGTCTAAGAACATCATTCGTCGTAGTTTTTTGATAGAGGCGGCGTGTCCCGATCTTTCGACGAGATGATAACTATCGATTTGGTGGAGACGACTTTGACGATCCGACTACAAACATGCACGATGTTGCGCCTTAGCAATCCTAAACCAACTCCGAGAGGTTATTGACCACGCCGGAGCACAATCAACCTCATCATCCTCCCCTTCTTGAAAACAAAGCCGTCCTCGGCGTTGCTTACTCTGAAATGTGGCTAACAAAAGAGACAAGGTGTACATGTTGTATATGTATATGTCATCCATTTTTACTTCCCTTGATTTTTGCACATATGACACATGTATACATGAGTAACTTTCATAGATCATAAAATATAAAGCCAAAATATTATCATAAGTATAAGGCATGAAAATATTACAACTCAGTTTGCACATATAAGTGAAGCTCTTATTCATATCAAAAGATTGACAATATTCATCATTAAACCATCCCAACATTGGTGAATAAACCTTACTTGCATCAAATTTACATGCTACAACATGCTTAAATAAGCAAACATGCAATAAGTCATTTAACACAGAATCATCACCAAGATTAGAGGTCATATCAAAATGATTACACATTGATTCTTTTGCATCAACAGTTAATTCAATGGGTGCTGATGAGGACATCAATACCATTGTTACACCCACAGCCCCTGCTGCTATACATACTGGACCAATTACTAGAGCTCGCGCACGCCAACTAAATTACCAGGTACTTTCGTTTCTTGGTAATGATTCTAATGTTCATGAGAATATGATGCTGCCTAAATGGGATACATTTGTTTTGCTTACAAATGAAGGGCCTAGCTTGGAGAAGGATGAACATTGGAGCAAGAACACACATGGAGTTGATGGCATGCGCAAGGGGATCAACAACGGAGTTACAAGTGATGATTTCAGGACTTTGAAGCCACCATAAGGAGTGCATGAAGCCTTGGACGAAATATACAAGATGCCACTTCATAATATTCATCCATAGGCTATTCTAGGTGCTGCGTCACCTTATTATTGGGCCAGGCCCATGTAATTTCGAAATACATTAGTATAGGCTATTTTTAGAGTCCGTATGTGTGGGAAAACAAGAGATAGGGTTAGTTTCGGACCCCTCCACCAAGGGCCACGAAATTCACCCCCTCTTCCTCCATATATACAGCCCTTAGTTTACCGTTTAGACTTGGGCTTTGTTTAGATCAAAAGTTCGCCATAGCTGCAACTTCGCGTACTTCGTTTGTGTTCAACGACCAGACAAAGGCGTCACAGAACCCCACCTTGATCAATAAAGCTTTCATCTTATATTCGCAATATCCAGATTGCAATCTCAGTTTCTTGCTTGTTCTTCGTTTGCTCGCAGGAAATAGACCCTCGTGGTCAGGTTGATCGTGCTCCGGCGTGGTCAATAACCTCTCGGAGTTGGTTTAGCGATTGCTAAGGCGCGACGTCCTCGCACGCTCGTAGTCGGATCGTCAAAATCGACTTCCACCAAAGCGAAATCCACCATCTCATCGAAAGACGGGACACCTCTGCCCCTATCAGGTGCACTCAAAATTGTTGGTATTTTAGTTGTTTGATCACATGATGCATTCATGTTAGTATCAAGATTCTCTAAAATAGGTGCTGTGCTCAAATCACCAGGTAACTCAACACATGATGCATTCAAGTTAACTAGGGATGCATCATTCTCATGTGAAGTTATATCATCAATACCTTTACTGTTACGTTGTCGCAAAGACGTAGCTGATGTAGGTACAGATGTAGACAATGCACCATACTCTTGAGATGATGTCGCGCTCACAATCCGAGGTGGGGCTGCTCTAGTAGGTGCAACGGTGGAGGAACCAACCGACGGTGGTGAGCATGAACTGGAATAGTAGTTGTTGTAGTCACCCAATGCATCCTCCTCAGAATCGTCTCTCAAAGGTACAAGCACAAACATACATACCAGTAATGAGGAATATACTGAAATCTTGCCTGAATATCATGGTTCAAACCATCAAAAAATCTATTCATTGTATCACCCTCAGATTCTTCTATGTCACAATGATGCATATAAGATTTGAACTCTTGGTAGTAAGCATGCACAGTGTTGTTGCCTTGTTTAAATTGTTCAAATTTGCGAAGCAATTCACGACGATAGTAAGGAGGGAAAAATTGTTCTCATTACATCTTTCAAATGTTTTCAAGTTGTGGGTTGGTTATCAATGTTTTTCTTACAATGCACACTCCACCAAACAGAAGCAAAACCAGTAAATGCTCTAGGGGCAGCTCGTACTCTCTCAAGTTCGGAAAAGTCATGGTGACGAAAAACTTGTTCTACTTCAAGCTCCCAAGCTAGATAAATAGCAGGATTAAATCTACCCTCAAATGACAGTAAAGAGATAACCTGACCATGTGCTTGTGTGTGTTGTCCCAACTCTCGTGATGGTGAAAATGTGTCTGTCGTCCAAGAACTTCTATCTCCGGAACCTGTCATGATTAGTAGAAACAAGAAACAAAATTCGAGAATAATGTTCCTATGCACTACTAGGATGTGGTTGTAAAGTGCTCACAGTAAAGCAAATATCAATATCTTACAAGTTCTTACCATGCGGCAGGTGGTGACAGGCAACCAGTGGTGTCAAGTAGCTCTGAAGATTGTGTAAAGCGATTGCCAGGGGAATGTACGTATACACAGTGTAGAAATATGTGGAGCTGGGTTGGCTATATATGGTAGCAAAAAATTTAGCAATAATCAATTCAAAGATGCAATGTTGAATAAACGCTCAACGACGGTACTGTGCTGGTCCTAGGCTACACCGGACTAGAGACGCAAGCCTAGAACACTAATGAGGTCACGACGTAGCACAACTAGCATCAATGAAGGATACTAAGTAGCTCTTGACAGCAAGATATAAGTGAAGATGACAACGGCAGTGAAGATAATGATGAAAAACAACTGCCAAACAGGACATACAACAACTCTCTCTCCAACTTTCCTCTTGAAAAGTTTGAGCCAATTTTTTGATAAATTCTTTACAAGAATGCTACTAACTCAAGCTTTCCAATGCAAAAAGAATCACTCAATTCCGAGTTGATATGAGGAGTCAAAGAATTCTAAAACTGGCCTGAAAAATTGGAACAAGCTGTGTTCACGAACTTCAGAGGGCAAAAAGACCTATTTAGAAGATGAATTTTAGGTGTCAAATATTGAATTAGCTTCTGCAACTATTTAGATGCGGCTCGTCTGTAGCGTCAATTTTAGTACTCGAGGAGCCAAAACGGACTTCGTATGAGGAAGATACACATGTTTTACTGAACAGTGCGCAAAACAGATTCCAATCCGAATTCAGGTACGAGATTGATTCTAGATAGATCCGATTTTTTCTTCTCTCTTTTTTTCTCACGTTTTTTCTTTTCTTCTCTCTCTTTTCCTTTTTTTCTTTCCTTTTTCTCTTTTTTCTCTATCTTTTTCTCCCTCTTTCCAAGACAAACTAGATAAGATGCAGATTGGATCGGCGAAGATGTGAATGACCTCAACTATGATTATGACAATGAACAGTGCGTAGCACGTGGTGGAAATTAATGGATGGGATGGTGGACAGCAGAAGGGATAATGATGCAGCGGCGGCGTGACTAATGTGAACAGAACTCGAAACTCTAAAGGAACTAGACACTAAGACCAACAACTGACACGACAATGCAACCGATAATTCAACTATGCAAGCAATGAATAGAAAATTGCAAAGGCTCAGACTGGTTTGGATAAAGGATGAACAGATCTAACTTTTTTTGTGGCTTTTTCATGGACTGTAGGTATGAATGATAGATGCAATCTAAACTATGAAAAGCTGTAAAATCTCACCGAGTAACCGGAAAACTGATACCACTTGATAGAGGTGGGGTGTCCCGATCTTTCGATGAGATGATAACTATCGATTTGGTGGAGACGACTTTGACGATCTGACTACAAATGTGCACGACGTTGCGCCTTAGCAATCGCTAAACCAACTCCGAGAGGTTATTGACCACGCTAGAGCACCATCAACCTGACCACGAAGGTCTATTCCTGCAAGCAATCAAAGAACAAGCAAGAATATGATAAAAGCAATCTGAATATTGCGAGTATATGAAGTATTGATAAAGGTGGGGATCCGTATGCGGTCTTGGTGCAGTCGTTGGACACAAGCGAAGTACGAAGTTGCAATGGCTAACTTTAACTAAACAAATCCCAAGGAAAAAGCTACTAGATGGATCTACTTATATAGGAGCAGGGGTGGCGGCCAAGGAGGTGGAGAACGTCCCAAGGCAGCCTAACACCAACCCTAGGTCGTACAAGGCTCATGGACCCAAGTGGAGGTGACGTAACACCTTTGGACTTGTAGTTTGACTCGGATTCTGCTGTAGCGTCAGATTGTTTCGTCCATAACTCAATGCTCCGGACGGATTT
This sequence comes from Aegilops speltoides, assembly GCA_021437245.1. Lineage (NCBI taxonomy): Eukaryota > Viridiplantae > Streptophyta > Magnoliopsida > Poales > Poaceae > Aegilops > Aegilops speltoides. Next base: position 219,176,980 of record CM038144.1, read on the forward strand.
TAAGGTGATTCCAATTGGGTTGGAAAGAGCATGAAATCTCCTTTCATACAAAAGAAGAATCATCCAATTCAGAGTCCGGATGAAAGAGTTCTTGGCGTTTTGAATCAGGTGTGTCTTTGCTGTCTGAATCTGAGTCCAGAACGTGAGAGACTTGGACTCTATCTTCTCTTGGGCCAAAAGTGACGTGAGAGACTTTTTGAACAGCACCTAAACTTCTCCTTTTCCCTTATCTTCATATGTGGATTGTACAAATGTCCCATACACCTGCAATTAGACAAAACACAAAAGTATGTGAAGTATTTTTGTTCTGGATAACATAAATATATTATTGAATAGTTTGCACTACAAATCACCTAACAAATATGCATGTATGCAATATTTTTGGTCTTATCCAAGGTAGTCATGTCCTCATCAGATAGGGGAAAGGTGTCCTAATGTTTCGATGCGATAGGAATCGTTTTCTGTGGGAGTCGACTTTGAAGATCCGACTACTGAACGCGCGAAGACGTCGCGCCTTAGCAATCGCTAAACCAACTTCGAGGGTTATTGACCACGCCAAGCACGATCAACGACCACGAGGGTCTATTTCCGCAAACAAACGAAGAACAAGCAAGAAACTGAGATTGCAATCTGGATATTGCGAATAAAAGAGGAAAGCTTTATTAATGAAGGTGGGGTTACTGGACGCCTTGGTGCAGTCGTTGAACACAAGCGAAACGCATAAAGTTGCAGCTATGGCGAACTTTAATCTAAACAAAACCCAAAGTCTAAGCGGTGCCCTAAGGGCTGTATATATGGAGGAAGAGGGGGTGGGGAATTTCGTGGCCCTTGGTGGAGGGTCCAAACTAACCCTATCTCTTGTTTCCCACACATACGGACTTTAAAAATAGCCTATACTTATGTATTTCGAAATTACATGGGCCTGGCCCAATAACAAGGTGACGTGACACCTAGAATAGCCTCTGGACGAAATTTATGAAGTGGCATCTTGTATATTTCGTCCAAGGCTTCATGCACTCATTATGGTGGCTTCAAAGTCCTGATATCATCACTTGTAACTCCGTTCTTGTTCCCCTTGCGCATGCCATCATCTCCATGCTTGTTCTTGCTCCAATGTTCATCCTTCTCTAAGCTAGGCCCTTCTTTTGTAAGCAAAACAAATGTATCCAATTTAGGCAGCATCATATTCTCATAAACATTAGAATCATTACCAAGAAACGAAAGTACCTGATAATTTAATTGGCACGCATACGAGCTCCGATGAATTGGTCCGATATATGTAGCGAGAGGGGATGTCGGTGTAACGATGGTATTGATGTCCTCATCACCATAGATTGGACAGATGTTCACTAAAACAGTCATAATTTTGTCATTCTGAGTCCGTGTCGGACTCATAAGTACTCAAACTGCTTTCGCGGCGAGTGCGCGAATACAAAAATACTCCCCGCTTGCGCCAGGAGACCCGGAATAACCTCAAATTCAGCCTTAAGTAGGACTTTTTGGCCCTGAATGTCTAAGAACATCATTCGTCGCAGTTTTTTGATAGAGGCGGCGTGTCCCGATCTTTCGACGAGATGATAACTATCGATTTGGTGGAGACGACTTTGACGATCCGACTACAAACATGCACGATGTTGCGCCTTAGCAATCCTAAACCAACTCCGAGAGGTTATTGACCACGTCGGAGCACAATCAACCTCATCATCCTCCCCTTCTTGAAAACAAAGCCGTCCTCGGCGTAGCTTACTCTGAAATGTGGCTAACAAAAGAGACAAGGTGTACATGTTGTATATGTATATGTCATCCATTTTTACTTCCCTTGATTTTTGCACATATGACACATGTATACATGAGTAACTTTCATAGATCATAAAATATAAAGCCAAAATATTATCATAAGTATAAGGCATGAAAATATTACAACTCAGTTTGCACATATAAGTGAAGCTCTTATTCATATCAAAAGATTGACAATATTCATCATTAAACCATCCCAACATTGGTGAATAAACCTTACTTGCATCAAATTTACATGCTACAACATGCTTAAATAAGCAAACATGCAATAAGTCATTTAACACAGAATCATCACCAAGATTAGAGGTCATATCAAAATGATTACACATTGATTCTTTTGCATCAACAGTTAATTCAATGGGTGCACTCAAAATTGTTGGTATTTTAGTTGTTTGATCACATGATGCATTCATGTTAGTATCAAGATTCTCTAAAATAGGTGCTGTGCTCAAATCACCAGGTAACTCAACACATGATGCATTCAAGTTAACTAGGGATGCATCATTCTCATGTGAAGTTATATCATCAATACCTTTACTGTTACGTTGTCGCAAAGACGTAGCTGATGTAGGTACAGATGTAGACAATGCACCATACTCTTGAGATGATGTCGCGCTCACAATCCGAGGTGGGGCTGCTCTAGTAGGTGCAACGGTGGAGGAACCAACCGACGGTGGTGAGCATGAACTGGAATAGTAGTTGTTGTAGTCACCCAATGCATCCTCCTGTAACTGTCTCTCAAAGGTACAAGCACGAACATACATACCAGTAATGAGGAATATACTGAAATCTTGCCTGAATATCATGGTTCAAACCATCAAAAAATCTATTCATTGTATCACCCTCAGATTCTTCTATGTCACAATGATGCATATAAGATTTGAACTCTTGGTAGTAAGCATGCATAGTGTTGTTGCCTTGTTTAAATTGTTCAAATTTGCGAAGCAATTCACGACGATAGTAAGGAGGGAAAAATTGTTCTCATTACATCTTTCAAATGTTTTCAAGTTGTGGGTTGGTTATCAATGTTTTTCTTACAATGCACACTCCACCAAACAGAAGCAAAACCAGTAAATGCTCTAGGGGCAGCTCGTACACTCTCAAGTTCGGAAAAGTCATGGTGACGAAAAACTTGTTCTACTTCAAGCTCCCAAGCTAGATAAATAGCAGGATTAAATCTACCCTCAAATGACAGTAAAGAGATAACCTGACCATGTGCTTGTGTGTGTTGTCCCAACTCTCGTGATGGTGAAAATGTATGCATCGTCCAAGAACTTCTATCTCCGAACTGTCATGATTAGTAGAAACAAGAAACAAAATTCGAGAATAATGTTCCTATGCACTACTAGGATGTGGTTGTAAAGTGCTCACATAAAACAAATATCAATATCTTACAAGTTCTTACCATGCGGCGGTGGTGACAGCAACCAGTGGTGTCAAGTAGCTCGAAGATTGTGTAAAGCGATTGCGTGGGAATGTACGATATACAGTGTAGAAATATGTGGAGCTGGGTTGGCTATATATGGTAGCAAAAATTTAGCAATAATCAATTCAAAGATGCAATGTTGAATAAGCGCTCAACGACGGTATCTTGTGCTGGTCCTAGGCTACACGGACTAGAGACGCAAGCCTAGAACACTAATGAGGTCACGACGTAGCACAACTAGCATCAATGAAGGATACTAAGTAGCTCTTGACAGCAAGATATAAGTGAAGATGACAACGGCGGTGAAGATAATGATGAAAACAAGCGCCAAACAGGACATACAACAACTCTCTCCAACTTTCCTCTTGAAAAGTTTGAGCCAATTTTTGATAAATTCTTTACAAGAATGCTACTAACTCAAGCTTTCCAATGCAAAAAGAATCACTCAATTCGAGTTGATATGAGGAGTCAAAGAATTCTAAAACTGGCCTGAAAAATTGGAACAAGCTGTGTTCACGAACTTCAGAGGGCAAAAAGACCTATTTAGAAGATGAATTTTAGGTGTCAAATATTGAATTAGCTTCTGCAACTATTTAGATGCGGCTCGTCTGTAGCGTCAATTTTAGTACTCGAGGAGCCAAAACGGACTTCGTATGAGGAAGATACACATGTTTTACTGAACAGTGCGCAAAACAGATTCCAATCCGAATTCAGGTACGAGATTGATTCTAGATAGATCCGATTTTTTTTCTTCTCTCTTTTTTCTCACGTTTTTTCTTTTCTTCTCTCTCTTTCCTTTTTTTTTTTTCTTTCCTTTTTCTCTTTTTTTCTCTATCTTTTTTTCTCCTCTTTCCAAGACAAACTAGATAAGATGCAGATTGGATCGGCGAAGATGTGAATGACCTCAACTATGATTATGACAATGAGCGGTCGTGTAGCGTGGTGGAAATTAATGGATGGGATGGTGGACATCAGAAGGGATAATGATGCAGCGGCGGCGTGACTAATGTGAACAGAACTCGAAACTCTAAAGGAACTAGACACTAAGACCAACAACTGACACGACAATGCAACCGATAATTCAACTATGCAAGCAATGAATAGAAAATTGCAAAGGCTCAGACTGGTTTGGATAAAGGATGAACAGATCTAACTTTTTTTGTGGCTTTTTCATGGACTGTAGGTATGAATGACAGATGCAATCTAAACTATGAAAAGCTGTAAAATCTCACCGAGTAACCTGAAAACTGATACCACTTGATAGAGGTGGGGTGTCCCGATCTTTCGATGAGATGATAACTATCGATTTGGTGGAGACGACTTTGACGATCTGACTACAAATGTGCACGACGTTGCGCCTTAGCAATTGCTAAACCAACTCCGAGAGGTTATTGACCACGCTAGACCACCATCAACCTGACCACGAAGGTCTATTCCTGCAAGCAATCAAAGAACAAGCAAGAATATGATAAAAGCAATCTGAATATTGCGAGTATATGAAGTATTGATAAAGGTGGGGATCCGTAAGCGGTCTTGGTCTGGTCGTTGGACACAAACGAAGTACACGAAGTTGCAATGGCTAACTTTTAACTAAACAAATCCCAAGGAAAAAGCTACTAGATGGATCTACTTATATAGGAGCAAGGGGTGGCGGCCAAGGAGGTGGAGAACGTCCCAAGGCAGCCTAACACCAACCCTAGGTCGTACAAGGCTCATGGACCCAAGTGGAGGTGACGTAACACCTTTGGACTTGTAGTTTGACTCGGATTCTGCTGTAGCGTCAGATTGTTTCGTCCATAACTCAATGCTCCGGACGGATTTTAAGGTGATTCCAATTGGGTTGGAAAGAGCATGAAATCTCCTTTCATACAAAAGAAGAATCATCCAATTCAGAGTCCGGATGAAAGAGTTCTTGGCGTTTTGAATCAGGTGTGTCTTTGCAGTCTGAATCTGAGTCCAGAACGTGAGAGACTTGGACTCTATCTTCTCTTGGGCCAAAAGTGACGTGAGAGAACTTTTTGAACAGCAAGTAAAAATATCTTTCTCCCTTATCTTCATATGTGTATTGTACAAATGTCCCATACACCTGCAATTAGACATGGCACAAAAGTTTGTGAAGTATTTTTGTCCTGGATGACATAAATAAATTATTGCATAGTTAGCATTAGAAATCACCTCACAAATATACATGTATGCAATATATTTGGTCATATCCAAGGTAGTCATGTCATCCTCCCCTTCTTGAAAACAAAGTCGTCCTCGGCGTTGCTTAATATGAAATGTGGCTAACAAAAGAGACAAGGTGTACATGTTGTATATGTATCTGTCATCCATTTTTACTTCCCTTGATTTTTGCACATATGACACATGTATACATGAGTAACTTTCATAGATCATAAAATATAAAGCCAAAATATTATCATAAGTATAAGGCATGAAAATATTGCAACTCAGTTTGCACATATAAGTGAAGCTCTTATTCATATCAAAAGATTGACAATATTCATCATTAAACCATCCCAACATTGGTGAATAAACCTTACTTGCATCAAATTTACATGCTACAACATGCTTAAATAAGCAAACATGCAATAAGTCATTTAACACAGAATCATCACCAAGATTAGAGGTCATATCAAAATGATTAAACATTGATTCTTTTGCATCAACAGTTAATTCAATGGGTGCACTCAAAATTGTTGGTATTTCAGTTGTTTGATCACATAACGCATTGATGACAGTATCAAGATTCTCTAAAATAGGTGCTATGCTCAAATCACTAGGTAACTCAACACATGATGCATTCAAGTTAACTAGGGATGCATCATTCTCATGTGAAGTTATATCATCAATACAATTACTGTTATGTTGTCGGAAAGACGTAGCTGACGTAGGTACAGAGGTAGACAATGCACCATACTCTTGAGATGATGTTGCGCTCACAATCCGAGGTGGGGCTGCTCTAGTAGGTGCAACTGTGGAGGAACCAACCGACGGTGGTGAGCATGAACTGGAATAGTAGTTGTTTTAGTCACCCAATGCATCCTCCTCAGAATCGTCTCTCAAAGGTACAAGCACGAAGTTACATACCAGTAATGCAACGAGAATATACTGAAATCTTGCCTGAATATTATGGTTCAAACCACCAAAAAATCTATTCACTGTATCATCCTCAGATTCTTCTATGTCACAACGATGCATATAAGATTTGAATTCTTGGTAGTAAGCATGCACAGTGTTGTTGCCTTGTTTAAATTGTTCAAATTTGCAAAGAATTTCACGACGATAATAAGGAGGGAAAAATTGTTGTCTCATTATATCTTTCAAATGTTTCGAAGTTGTGGGTTGGTTATCAATGTTTTTCTTACAATGCACACTCCATCAAACAGAAGCAAAACCAGTAAATGCTCTAGTGGCAGCTCGTACTCTCTCAAGTTCAGAAAAGTCATGGTGACGAAAACCTTGTTCTACTTCAAGCTCCCAAGCTAGATAAATAGCAGGATTAAATCTACCCTCAAATGACGGTAAAGAGATAACCTGACCATGTGCTTGTGTGTGTTGTCCCAACTCTCGTGATGGTGAAAACGTATACGTAGTCCAAGAACTTCGCTATAAATCAATATGTCATCAAAGTGAACTACCACAAATCGTCCAATGAAAGCACGTAAAACTTCGTTCATTAATCTCATGAAAGTACTAGGTGCATTAGTTAACCCAAAAGGCATGACTAACCACTCATATAATCCAAACTTAGTTTAAATGTTGTTTTCCATTCATCCCCCAATTTCATACGAATTTGATGGTATCCACTACGCAAATCAACATTGGAGAATATTGTAGAGCCACTCAATTCATCAAGCATATCATCTAGCCTAGGAATAGGATGACGATAACGAATAGTAATATTATTAATGCATCTACAATCAACACACATACACGATGTACCATCCTTTTTGGGCACTAGAATAATAGGAACAACACAAGGACTAAGGGATTCGCGTATATAACCTTTGTCGAGAAGCTCTTGTACTTGACGCATAATCTCCTTCGTCTCCTCTGGATTGGTACGGTATGGCGCACGGTTTGGCAGTGAAGCACCGGAAATTAAGTCAATCTGATGCTCAATCCCTCGAATAGGCGGTAATCCTGGAGGCACGTCTTGTGGAAAGACGTCAGCGAACTCCTGCAAAATGTTAGTGACAGCAGGAGGCAAAGAGGAAGGCACGTCCTCGAATGAAAATAATGCCTCTTTGCACACAAAAGCATAGCAAACAGATTTGCTAAAATCTAGCTCATCAATATCAGATTTAGTGGCAACTAAACATGCACTCTTCAATTTAATTTCAGAAGCAACACTAGATGGTTTACTATTAGGCTTCATTTGTTGCTCAAATTCGTTTGCCACAATCTGATTTTCACTCTTATTTTTCTCCTGTTTTGCTTTATTAGCTCTATAAATATCATCTTTCAAAATGGACTCAGGAGTCATTGGAAGCAAAGTAATATTTTTATCCTTATGAACAAGAGTATACTGATTGTATCTACCATGGTGTACAGAATTTTTATCAAATTGCCATGGTCGACCAATTAATAAGGAACATGCTTGCATAGGTACCACATCACAATCAACATAATGAGCATATGTAGAGATACTAAATGCACACGAACAGCACGTGTTACCTTAATCTTGCCGCTGTTGTTGAACCATTGGATGTAGTAAGGATGTGGATGTGGTCTTGTGGTGAGAGATAGCTTCTCCACCATCTCCATGCTAGACAAGTTGTTGCAGCTCCCTCCATCTATGATGGCCGCATGTAACGTTCCTTCACAACTCCCTTTGTATGGAACAAATTGTGCCTCTGATTTTGCTCAGCTTGTGTGACCTGTACACTCAAAACATGTTGAGCAACTAAACATTCATATCTGTCAGCGTCTTCAGGAGCCATGTATTGATTGTCATGATCAGAATCATCTCCACCATGTTCTTCACGTGTAATAAGAGCCAAAGTCTCCTCATTATAGTCACTATGACGCCGCATGTAACGCTCCTTCACAACTCCCTTTGTATGGAACAAATTGTGCCTCTGATTTTGCTGTAAAAGATTATGCAAAGGCTTGTGTGACCTGTACACTCAAAACATGTTGAGCAACTAAACATTCATATCTCATGCACTCCTTATGGTGGCTTCAAAGTCCTTCAGAGCCATGTATTGATTGTCATGATCGTAATCATCTCCACCATGTTCTTCACGTGTAATAAGAGCCAAATTGCGTCACTAGCGGACTCATACCCACCATCCTCAGTAGCAATCATCACACGCTGAGATTTGCGTTCTCTCGCAAAATGACCTCTTCCCTTACAACGACGATAAATAATATCACTTGTGTGCCCTGTTGATGCCATGGAAGAAGAAGAGCTCTGTGTAGGCCCGGCAGGGGCGCTCTTGGCAGATAGTGGTGGTTGTGCCTGCTTTCTTGTGTCACGGCTGGAGGTAGCAGCTGATGAAGGTGCTGGTGTAGTGGAAGTAGAGGATGCACGCGGTGTCCATGATGAAAGTCGACCTGCAGAAAAGTTAGTTCGCGCCAATGCTTGTCGATCCTGCACTTCACATTCAGCTTTACAAGCAAGATGGAATAAACGAGTGATATTAGTATACTCCTTATACTCTAGATTGGTCTGAATCTCTCTATTTAATCCACCTATAAAATGTGCAAGCATAGCTTCATTCTCCTCAACAATACCACATCTAATCATGCCAGTTTGTAATTCCTGATAATATTCTTCTACAGAATTTTTTCTTTGTCTTAAATGCTGCAATTTTTGAAGCAATTCACGTTGATAATATGGTGGAACCCAACGAGTACGCATAGCAGTTTTCAAAGCAGCCCAAGTAGTTGGAATAGGATATAATCTACAATGTTCAGACCACCATACACATGCAAAACAAGTGAAAGCACAAACAGCAGCAGCAACCCGTCTCTCCTCAGGATATTGTAAACATGTAAAACGTTGTTCAGTTTCTAACTCCCAAGTAATATATATATATCAGGAACATATCTACCCTCAAATGGTGGAATATTAAATTTCAGTTTCGGAATATGGTCATTATCTCGTACCTGAGGTGGTAGTGCAGGCCTACCGTTGCGAATATATACCTGAGGTCGACCTGCTGGTTGTGGTGCTGGTGGCTGCACGTAGTTCTGATTTTGATCAACCTCATTCTCATAATATTCCTCCACCTCTGCAGAAAAGCAGGAGCTGCTGAAGCACCAACAGCAGTAGGCAATGCACCAGAATTTTGTCCTGGCTCAATAGGAACACGCTGTGCTCGTCCATACTGATTCGGAAGGGGGCATAGTTGTAGTTGTTGTTGTTGCAGAGGTGTGATAGGTGCAGCCGGCGGTGGTTGTGGAAAACGCGCGAGCAATTCATTAAACTTGCTATCAAGCTTTGTTTCGAACGTCTTCTCAATGCCATCTATCTTCTCCATGGCCTCGTCAAATCTGTTTAGCACATCTTGCACCTGTCCACTCATCATTTGCTGAAATTTATCATGTAGCTGTTTGTTCGTCAGGTTCTCCCAGTCAGTCTCATCGGCTTGTGATCCTACCATGGTTAGTAGCAAATTGAAACACACAAGAATATGATCCTACAGACTACTAAGAAGTGGTGGTGGTGTATCACAAACCCATCAAGCAAATCTCAAATTCTTACCAGTTCTTACCCAGCAGCAGGTGGTGATCGGCAACCGTTGTAGTCAAAACTCTCAAAGCTTGGATAGAGCGATTACCAGGGAGAGTCAAACGCACGATGTAGATGTATGTGGAGCTGGGAAGGCTTATAATATGGTAGCAAAAAGGGTCAGCAATAATCAATTCAGAGATGCAAAGTTGAACAAACGCTCAACAACGGTACTGTGCTGGTCCTAGGCTAGACTGTGCTAGAGACGTGAGCCTAGAACACCAACAAAATCACGACACGGCACGTAAACAAGGGAGGAGCACACTCTGAATTTTTATTCGCTTTTTTTTCTTTTCTTTGCAATTATTATTCCTCTTTTTTTTTGCTCCGCAATAAATTTTTTTCGAAAAAGTCTACAAATGGTCTAAAAACTGCCTAGCCAGAGTTTTCCTACTGCGGGTAACTCGAAAGTTCGGGAGTCCTTCTCTATCACGACTCGGAGTATGGCGTGATCTGGAAATCGAAAACAAAGCAATAAATACTGGACTCGGACTAGGACTGGTGGCGGAGATGAATCTGGTGGAACTCGGACTGGTGGGGGAGATGAATCGGGTGGAACTCGGACTGGTGGCGGATATATGTTGCAGGTGGACTCGGATTGGCGTGATGGCGGCGGATATGTGGGGGCGTATATGGATTCGGATTGGCTGTGAATATGTGGTGGTGGTATATGGCAGCAGCGACGATGATGATGCGGTGGTGGTATATGGCAGCGGCGACGTGACAACTTGTGAACAGAACTCGAAACTCTAAAAGACTAGACGCTAAGACCAGCAACTTGACACGACGATGCAACCGCAAATTCAACAAAGCAAATACAGAAAAGATTATGCAAAGGCTCAGATTGGTTCGGATGAGGATGAACTAACCCTAATTTTTTTTGGCTTTTTCGTGAACTATAGGTATGAAGAACAGACTCGATCTAAACGACGAAAAACAGTAAAATCTCACCGAATAACCTGGAAATCTGATACCACTTGATAGAGGCAAAGGTGTCTCATCTTTCGATGAGATGATGGATATCGCTTTGGTGGAAGTCGACTTTGACGATCCGACTCTTAACGGCGAGGCGCCGCGCTTTAGCAATCGCTAAACCAACTCCGAGAGGTTATTGACCACGCCGAGCACGATCAACCTGACCATGAGGGTGCATTTCCTGCGAGCAAACGAACAACAAGCAAGAAACTGAGATTGCAATCTGGATATTGCGAATATAAGATGAAAGCTTTATTGATCAAGGTGGGGTTACGGACGTCTTTGTCCGGTTGTTGAACACAAACGGCACGCGCGAAGTTGCAGCTATGGCGAACTTTAATCTAAACAAAACCCAAAGTCTAAACGATGCCCTAAGGGCTGTATATATGGAGAAAGAGGGGGGGGGGGATTTCGTGGCCCTTGGTGGAGGGGTCCGAAATCAACCCTATCTCTTGTTTCCCCACACATACGGACTCTAAAAATAGCCTATACTTATGTATTTCGAAATTACATGGGCCTGGCCCAATAATAAGGTGATGCAGCACCTAGAATAGCCTCGGGACGAAATTTATGAAGTGGCATCTTGTATATTTCGTCCAAGGCTTCATGCACCCATTATGGTGGCTTCAAAGTCCTGAAATCATAACTTGTAACTCCGTTCTTGTTCCGCTTGCGCATGCCATCATCTCCATGCTTGTTCGTGCTCCAATGTCCATCCTTCTCCAAGCTAGGCCCTTCATTTGTAAGCAAAACAAATGTATCCAATTTAGGCAGCATCATATTCTCATGAACATTAGAATCATTACCAAAAAACGAAAGTACCTGATAATTTAATTGGCGGGCGCGTGCTCTAGTAATTGGTCCAGTATATGTAGCAGTAGGGGCTGTGGGTGTAACAATGGTATTGATGTCCTCATCAAGGTGTCTCGATCTTTCGATGAGATGATAACTATCGATTTGGTGGAGACGACTTTGACGATCCGACTACAAACATGCACGACGTTGCGCCTTAGCAATCGCTAAACTAACTCCGAGAGGTTATTGACCACGCCGGAGCACAATCAACCTGACCACGAAGGTCTATTCCTGCAAGCAATCGAAGAACAAGCAAGAATATGATAAAAGCAATCTAAATATTGCGAGTATATATGAACTATTGATAAAGGTGGGGATCCGTAAGCCGTCTTGGTCTGGTCGTTGGACACAAATGAAGTACACGAAGTTGCAATGGCTAACTTTTAACTAAACAAATTCCAAGGAAAAAGCTACTAGATGGATCTACTTATATAGGAGCAAGGGGTGGCGGCCAAGGAGGTGGGAGAACGTCCCAAGGCAGCCTAAAACCAACCCTAGGTCGTACAAGGCTCATGGGCCCAAGTGGAGGTGACGTAACACCTTTGGACTTGAAGTTTGACTCGGATTCTGCTGCAGCGTCAGATTGTCTCATCCATAACTCAATGCTCCGGACGGATTTTAAGGTGATTCCAATTGGGTTGGAAAGAGCATGAAATCTACTTTCAAACAAAGAAAGAATCACCCAATTCAGTGTCCGGATGAAATAGTTCTGGCGTTTTGAATCAGGTGTGTCTGTGGAGTCCGAATCTGAGTTGAGAACGTGAGAGACTTGGACTCTATCTTCTCTTGGGCCAAAAGTGACGTGAAAGAACTTTTTGAACAGCAAGTAAACATCTTTTTATCCTTTATCTTCATATGTGTATTGTACAAATGTCCCATACACCTGCAATTAGACATGGCACAAAAGTTTGTGAAGTATTTTTGTCCTGGATGACATAAATAAATTATTGCATAGTTTGCATTTGAAATCACCTCACAAATATACATGTATGCAATATATTTGGTCATATCCAAGGTAGTCATGTCCTGATCATTTTTTAGACAAGTTTCTGAACCCATTGGCACTTCCTGTTGAAGTAAATTCGAGAGATTATGTTGGTTATAGACATTAGCCCCGCTGGTAGGGACAAACGTATGTTTCTGCAGATGCTCTATGATCCGGGCAATCTCATTTGGCCGTAAATTGAAGAAAATCCAGTGGCTATATGCCTTATTCTCCTTGTTTTCGCCGGATGGCATGCTGTAACTCATGCGCGTGAAAGCCCAGAACAAAAGGGCATTCCTGGCATTGGTCAATATATATGTGGAAATGATATCTCCACTATTGAAGACAACAAATTTTGGGGCAGTCAAGCAAAAAGTGCACGAGAAAATTAAGTACTTTCAAGGACTGCCATAGATTGGACATATGTTCACTAAAACGGTCATAATTGTGTCATTCGGAGTCCGTGTCGGACCCATAAGTACTCAAACTGCTCGCGGCGAGTGTGCGAATCCAAAAAATACTCCCCGCTTGCACCAGGAGGCCCAGAGTAGCCTCAAAGTCAGCCTTAAGATGGACTTTTTGGCCCTGAAAGTCAAAGAACATCATTCGTCGCTGTTTTTCAGACAAGTTTCTGACCCCATTGGCACTTCCTTTTGAAGGAAATTTGTGAGATTATGTTGCTTATAGACATTAGCCCCCCTGGTAGGGACAAACATACCTTTCAGCAGATGCTCTATGATCCGGACAATCTCATTTGGCCATAAATTGAAGAAAATCTGGCGGCTATATGCCTTATGCTCCTTGTTTTCGCCGGATGGCATGCTGTAACTCATGCGTGTGAAAGCCATGAACAAAAGGGCTGATGTGGAGCATCCTACGGTCATCACCATGTCAAGAGTCCATTTGGCAAGTGACACGTGCGACCTCTACTTCTCATACATAAAGGTGAATCTTCTCCATTACACGTGCTCAGTTGACCCCTTCGAGGATGGTGTACTACTTGACACTTCTCCCGTGTGCATGCATAGGTATTGTCGGAGCTTCAAGGATGTCAAGGAGGAGTGCAAGCGCCAAGGAACGACTACACCATCCGCGAGGGAGGCATGGAAGCGAAGGCGGAAGAAGAAGGTGCTGCGGAGTCTACAGCGACCGGCGACCGGAAGCCTCCGGACGTCTAACCCTCTACAGCGCCCGGACGACTGGCGTCCACCGGAAGTCCGCTACCTGACGCATCCCAGAGTCCAGTCGACGAGATCTACAGCGACCGAACGATCGACCTAGACCGGACGTCGGACACCTCCCAGGCCACGGATGACCGAGCGCCTCCGAACGACCGATGCCACGGCGACAGAATGATATTTATGGAAGTCCGAAGACTTCCGGACGTCCGGACCGTCCCGAGCTTCCGGACGTCTGACCCCCACCGGACGTCCGACACCTGTGTGTGCAGCCGCGGGCCTTTGGCCTTGTATCCCTCTCCCACTTACCCCTTGGTGGCTTAGACTATAAATAGACCACCTCCACCTCCTTTCTAGGGTTAGCAAATATGATAGCTCATTCTTAGGTGAGCTTTGCTCCTACCTCTACTCTTGAGAGAGAGAGAGACCACTCCCATGGAGTTCAAGACCTCCATGTGAGAAGATCCCGAGGGATTCAAGCCCCCCTTCGAGGGAAGATCCTTCTTGCATTCAAGCCCCCATCTCCTTTCGATTTGGGATGAACTTTACCTTGTATCTTTCCTTTTGTTGTTCATGTACCTTGTGGATCTTGTGTGTTTGATTGTCTAGTGGATGTGTGATTTGGACTTGTTCTTGAGTGTTTCCCCTTGTGATTTCTCCCCGTTCTTGATAGAGGCAAGGGTCCTGATCTTTCGATGAGATGATAACTATTGATTTGGTGGAGACGACTTTGATGATCCGACAACAAACGTGCACGACGTTGCGCCTTAGCAATCGCTAAACCAACTCCGAGAGGTTACTGACCACGCCTGATAGAGGCAGAGGTGTCCCGTCTTTCGATGAGATGGTGGATTTCGCTTTGGTGGAAGTCGACTTTGACGATCCGACTACGAGCGTGCGAGGACGTCGCGCCTTAGCAATCGCTAAACCAACTCCGAGAGGTTATTGACCACGCCGAGCACGATCAACGACCACGAGGGTCTATTTCCTGCGAGCAAACGAAGAACAAGCAAGAAATCGAGATTGCAATCTGGATTGCGAATATAAGATGAAAGCTTTATTGATCAAGGTGGGGTTACGTGGACGCCTTTGTGCGGTCGTTGAACACAAACGAGCACGAAGTTGCAGCTATGGCGAACTTTTGATCTAAACAAAACCCAAGTCTAAACGGTGCCCTAAGGGCTGTATATATGGAGGAAGAGGGGTGAATTTCGTGGCCCTTGGTGGAGGGGTCCAAACTAACCCTATCTCTTGTTTCCCACACATATGGACTCTAAAATAGCCTATACTAATGTATTTCGAAATTACATGGGCCTGGCCCAATAATAAGGTGACGAGCACCTAGAATAGCCTATGGACGAATATTATGAAGTGGCATCTTGTATATTTCGTCCAAGGCTTCATGCACTCCTTATGGTGGTTTCAAAGTCCTGAAATCATCACTTGTAACTCCGTTCTTGATCCCCTTGCGCATGCCATCAACTCCATGTGTGTTCTTGCTCCAATGTTCATCCTTCTCCAAGCTAGGCCCTTCATTTGTAAGCAAAACAAATGTATCCAATTTAGGCAGCATCATATTCTCATGAACATTAGAATCATTACCAAGAAATGAAAGTACCTGGTAATTTAGTTGGCGTCTGTGAGCTCTAGTAATTGGTCCAAGATGTATAGCAGTAGGGGCTGTGGGTGTAACAATGGTATTGATGTCCTCATCATCCTCCCTTCTTGAAATGAAGTCGTCCTCGACGGCAGCTCATCTTCCTCACCCAAATATGGCTTCAAATCTGCAATGTTAAAAGTGGGACTAACCCCAAAATCTGCAGCAGCTCAAGTTTATATGCATTATCATTTACTTTCTCCAACACTTTAAAGGGACCAGCAGCACGTGGCATTAGCTTTGATTTGCGCAAATTAGAAATCTATCCTTACGCAAATGTAACCAAACAAGATCTCCGGTGCAAACACAACATGTTTTCTACCCTTATCTCCAGCAAGTTTATATTTAGCATTCATACGCTCAATGTTTTCCTTAGTTAACTCATGCATTTTTAAAATCAATTCAGCACGTTCTTTAGCATCAAAATTAACCTTCTCCGAAGATGGAAGAGGCAATAAATCAATAGGTGCACGAGGTAGGAAACCATACACAATTTCAAAAGGGCACATCTTAGTAGTAGAATGCAATGAACGATTATAAGCAAATTCAATATGAGGCAAGCATTCTTCCCACATTTTCTTATTATTCTTCAAAACAGCCCTAAGCATAGTAGACAATGTTCTATTGACTACTTCAGTTTGTCCATCATGCTGGGGTGACAAGTAGTACTAAAAAGTAGTTTAGTCCCCAACTTAGCCCATAAACATCTCCAAAAGTGGCTAAGAAATTTAGTATCACGATCTGAAACAATAGTATTTGGCACACCATGCAAGCGAATAATTTCACGAAAGAACAAATCAGCAACATTAACAAAGATCATCGCTTTTATGACATGGTATAAAGTGTGCCATTTTCGAGAATCTATCCACGACAACAAATATGCTATCCTCCCTTCTTTGTTCGAGGTAAACCTAAAACAAAGTCCATAGATATATCCTCCCAAGGAACACTAGGTACAGCAAAGGCATATATAAACCATGAGGATTGAGTCGTGACTTAGCTTTTTGACATGTAGTGCAATGAGCAACAAAACGCTCAACATCCCGTCTCATCTTTGGCCAAAAGAAATGTGTAGCTAGTATATCTATAGTCTTCTTCACGCCAAAGTGTCCCATTAGTCCTCCTCCATGCGCCTCCTGCAACAACAAAAGACGAACGGAGCTAGCTGGAATGCATAGCTTGTTAGAACGAAACAGAAATCCATCATTAATGACGAACTTGTTCCATGTTCTACCTTCTTTACAATTCTGCAATACATCTTTACAATCAGCATCATGCACATATTGATCTTTGATGGTCTCCAAACCAAATATTTTGAAGTCAAGTTGTGAAAGCATAGTATAGCGACGAGACAATGCATCAGCAATAACATTTTCTTTACCCTTCTTGTGTTTAATGACATAAGGAAAGTCTCAATGAATTCAACCCATTTAGCATGTCTACGATTCAGTTTAGCTTGACTTTTAATATGTTTCAAAGATTCATGATCAGAATGTATAACAAATTCTTTGGGCCATAAATAATGTTGCCATGTTTCTAAAGTCCGAACAAGAGCATATAATTCTTTATCATAAGTAGAATAATTCAGACTAGGCCCACTTAATTTTTCAGAAAAGTATGCAACAGGTTTGCCATCTTGTAATAACACACCTCCTAATCCAATTCCACTAGCATCACATTCAAGCTCAAAAGTCTTATTAAAATCAGGAAGTTGGAGTAAAGGAGCATGTGTCAACTTAGCTATCAATACCGTGAAGGCTTCTTCCGTGCGGTACCCCAAACAAAAGGCACATCCTTCTTTGTAAGCTCGTTGAGAGGTGCAGCAATGGTGCTGAAATCTCTCACAAAACGCCTATAGAAACTAGCGAGGCCAAGGAAACTCCTCACTTGTGTGACCGTTTTGGGCTGCGGCCAACTCTCAATAGCTTCAATCTTGGCTTTATCAACTTCAATTCCCTGTGGAGTAACAACATAGCCAAGAAAAGATACTCGGTCGGTGCAAAAGGTGCACTTCCCAAGGTTACCAAACAAACGTGCATCACGAGAGCATTAAAAACAGCACGTAAATGTTCCAAATGTTCTTCCAAAGATTTGCTATAAATCAGTATATCATCAAAATAAACTACCACAAATCGTCAAATGAAAGCACGTAAAACTTCGTTCATTAATCTCATGAAAGTACTAGGTGCATTAGTTAACCCAAAAGGCATGACTAACCACTCATATAATCCAAACTTAGTTTTAAATGCTGTTTTCCATTCATCTCCCAATTTCATACGAATTTGATGGTATCCACTACGCAAATCAACTTTGGAGAATATTGTAGAGCCACTCAATTCATCAAGCATATCATCTAGCCTAGGAATAGGGTGACGATAACGAATAGTAATATTATTGATGCTTCTACAATCAACACACATACGTGACGTACCATCCTTTTTCGGCACTAGAATAATAGGAACAACACAAGGACTAAGGGATTCGCGTATATAACCTTTGTCGAGCAGCTCCTGTACTTGACGATAATCTCCTTCGTCTCCTCCGGATTGGTGCGGTATGGTGCACGGTTGGGTAATGATGCACCGGAATTAAGTCAATTTGATGCTCAATCCCTCGAATAGGTGGTAATCCGGTGGCACGCCTTGTGGAAAGACGTCGCGAACTCTGCAAAATGTTAGTGACAAAGCGGGCAAAGAGGAAGGCACGTCCTCGAATGAAAATAATGCCTCTTTGCACACAAAAGCATAGCAAATAGATTTGCCAAAATCTAGCTCATCAATATCAGATTTGGTGGCAAGTAAACATGCACTTTTCAATTTAATTTCGAAGCAACGGTAGATGGTTTATTATTAGGCTTCATGTGTTGCTCAAATTCTTTTGCCACAATCTGATTTTCACTCTTATTTTTCTCCTGTTTTGCTTTATTACCTCTATTAATATCATCTTTCAAAATGGACTCGTGGAGTCATAGGAAGCAAAGTAATATTTTTATCCTTATGAACAAGAGTATCTTGATTGTTTCTACCATGGTGTACTGAATTTTATCAAATTGCCATGGTCTACCAAGTAACAAGGAACATGCTTGCATAGGTACCACATCACAATCAACATAATCAGCATATGTAGAGATACTAAAATGCACACGAACAAGACGTGTTACCTTCACCTTGCCGCTGTTGTTGAACCATTGGATGTAGTAAGGATGTGGATGTGGTCTTGTGGTGAGAGATAGCTTCTCCACCATCTCCATGCTAGCCAAGTTGTTGCAGCTCCCTCCATCTATGATGACGCTGAATAGAACGTTCCTTCACAACTCCCTTTGTATGGAACAAATTATGCCTCTGATTTTGCTCAGCTTGTGTAACCTGCACACTCAAAACACGTTGAGCAACTAAACATTCATACTGTCAAGATCTTCAAGCAGCCATGTATTGTGTCTCATGATCAGAATCATCTCCACCGTGTTCCTCATGTGTAATAAGAGCCAAAGTCTCCTCATCATAGTCACTAGCGGACTCATACCCACCATCCTCGTAGCAATCATCACACGCTGAGATTTGCATTCTCTCGCAAAATGTCCTCTTCCTTACAACGACGACAAATAATATCACTTGTGTGCCCTGTTGACGCCATGGAAGAAGAGCTCTGTGCAGGCCCAGCGGTGTGCTCTTGGCGATAGTGGTGGTTGTGCTCGCTTTCTTGTATCACGGTTGGAGGTGGCTTTGAAGGAGGTGCTGGTGTAGTGGAAGTAGATGATGCACGTGGTGTCCATGATGAAGGTCGACTGCGAGAAAAATTAGTGCGCCGCCAATGCTCGTCGATCCTGCACTTCACGCTCAGCTTTACAAGCAAGATGGAATAAACGAGTGATATTATTATAATCCTTATAGTCTAGAATGGTCTGAATCTCTATTTAATCCACCCGTAAAACGTGCAAGCATAGCTTCATTCTCCTCAACAATACCACATCTAATCAAGCCGGTTTGCAATTCCCGATAATATTCTTCTATAGAATTTTTTCCTTGTCTTAAACGCTGCAATTTTTGAAGTAATTCACGTTGATAATATGGTGGAACCCAACGAGTACGCATAGCAGTTTTCAAAGCAGCCCAAGTAGCTGGAACAGGATATAATCTACAATGTTGAACCACCAAACACATGCAAAGCTAGTGAAAGCACAAACAGCAGCAGGAACACGTCTCTCCTCGTGATATTGTAAACATGTAAATCGTTGTTCAGTTTCTAACTCCCAAGTAAGATATATATCAGAACATATCTACCCTCAAATGGTGGAATATTCAATTTCAGTTTAGGGAGATGGTCATGATCTCGTACTGAGGGGGAGCCCTAATATTGCCATTATTTGCATGTAGACGACACGGTGGTTGTGGTGCTGGTGGTTGCACGTAGTTCGATGTTGATCAACCTCATCCTCATAATCGCCGCATACACATCATCCTCCTCGGTACCAGCAGCAGCGATGAGCAGGAGCCACGGAAGCACCAACAGCAGAGAGCAGCGGCACAGAATTTTGTCTGGCTCAATAGGAACACGCTGAGCTCGCCCATACTGATTCGGAGGGGCGTAGTTGTTGTCGTTGCAGAGGTGCGATAGGTGCAGCCGGCGGTGGTTGTGGAAAACGCGAGCAATTCATCAAACTTGCTATCAAGCTTTGTTTCAAACGCCTTCTCAATGCCATCTATCTTCTCCATGGCCTCGTCAAATCTGTTTACCACATCTTGCACCTGTCCAATCATCATTTGCTGAAACTTATCATGTAGCTGTTTGTTTGTCGTTCTCCCAATCAGTCTCATCGGCCTGTGTTCCTGCCATGGTTAGCAGCAATAGAAACACACAAGAATATGATCCTACAGACTACTAGGAAGTGGTGGTGGTGGTGTGGTGGACAGTCACAAATCCGTGAAGCAAATCTCAAATTCTTACCAATTCTTACCCAGCAGCAGGTGGTGATCGGCAACCGTTGTAGTCAAAACTCTCAAAGCTTGGATATAGCGATTACCAGGGATAATCCAACGCACGACGCAGATGTATGTGGAGCTGGGAAGGCTTATAATATGGTAGCAAAAAGGGTCAGCAATAATCAATTCAGAGATGCAAAGTTGAATAAACGCTCAACGACAGTATCAGGCTGGTCCTAGGCTAGACCGTGCTAGAGACGCGAGCCTAGAACACTAACAAAATCACGGCGCTGCACGTAAACAAGGGAGGAGCACACTCTGAATTTTTTTCGCTCTTTTTTTTTTTTGCGCTGATTTTTTTTTTTTGCGCTGCTTTTTTTTTTTTTGCGAAAAATCACTATAATGGCGAGTGTCTCAAAACTCTTCCCAGGTCAAACTGACAGGATGGGCACGAAATTTTTCGACAATTTTTTTTTTCGATCGGACCCCAAAAACTGAAACGGGTCAAAAAACTTTCTATAACGGCGATCGCTCAATACGCTTAGAAACACCTAAAATAGGATAGCGAAAATTTTTATTTTTTATGGGCCTAAACGGTGGTTTGCGACTTTTTTTTTGGAAACCAACCTCTTCTACGGACGGCAAAAGATTGCTGGAATCCGAAACCTACTCAGACAAGGAAACACGAATCGGAATTTAGATGGATCCCGAAAACAAATCGAATATGCAAGGAACTCGGATTGGTGGTGGATATGCGGTGGTGGTATATGGCAACGGTGGTGGTATATGGGAGCGGTGGTGGTATATGGATACGGATTCGAAACGGTGGCGGATAAGCGGTGGTGGTAGATGGCAGGGGCGATGATGATGGTGCGGCGGCGGCGTGACAACTTATGACCGTAACTCAAACTCTAAAAGACTAGACTCTAAGACCAGCAACTAGACACGACGATGCAACCGCAAATTCAACAACGCAAATACGTAAAAGATTATGCAAAGGCTCGATTGGTTCGGATATGATGACCTAACCCTAAATTTTTTTGGCTTTTTCGTGGACTGTAGGTATGAAGAACAGACTCGATCTAAACTACTTAAAACTGTAAAATCTCACCGAGCAACCCGGAAATCTGATACCACTTGATAGAGGCAGAGGTGTCCCGTCTTCGATGAGATGGTGGATTTCGCTTTGGTGGAAGTCGACTTTGACGATCCGACGAAGACGCGAGGACGTCGCGCCTTAGCAATCGCTAAACCAACTCCGAGAGGTTATTGACCACGCCGAGCACGATCAACGACCACGAGGGTCTATTTCCTGCGAGCAAACGAAGAACAAGCAAGAAAGCGAGATTGCAACTGGATTGCGAATATAAGATGAAAGCTTTATTGATCAAGGTGGGGTTACGTGACGCCTTTGTCCGGTCGTTGAACACAAACGGCACGCCGAAGTTGCAGCTATGGCGAACTTTTGATCTAAACAAAACCCAAGTCTAAACGGTGCCCTAAGGGCTGTATATATGGAGGAAGAGGGGTGAATTTCGTGGCCCTTGGTGGAGGGTCCAAACTAACCCTATCTCTTGTTTCCCCACACATACGGACTCTAAAAATAGCCTATACTAATGTATTTCGAAATTACATGGGCCTGGCCCAATAATAAGGTGACGCAGCACCTAGAATAGCCTATGGACGAATATTATGAAGTGGCATCTTGTATATTTCGTCCAAGGCTTCATGCACTCCTTATGGTGGTTTCAAAGTCCTGAAATCATCACTTGTAACTCCGTTCTTGATCCCCTTGCGCATGCCATCAACTCCATGTGTGTTCTTGCTCCAATGTTCATCCTTCTCCAAGCTAGGCCCTTCATTTGTAAGCAAAACAAATGTATCCAATTTAGGCAGCATCATATTCTCATGAACATTAGAATCATTACCAAGAAACGAAAGTACCTGGTAATTTAGTTGGCGTGCGCGAGCTCTAGTAATTGGTCCAGTATGTATAGCAGCAGGGGCTGTGGGTGTAACAATGGTATTGATGTCCTCATCAACGCCGGAGCACGATCAACCTGACCACGAAGGTTATTCCTGCAAGCAATTGAAGAACAAGCAAGAATATGATAAATCAATCTGAATATTGCAAATATATATGAAGTACTGATAAAGGTGGGGATCCGTAAGCGGTCTTGGTCTGGTCGTTGGACACAAACGAAGTACACAAAATTGGCATGGCTAACTTTTAACTAAAAAAATCCCCGAAGTCTAAACGACACCATAAGGGCTGTATATATGGAGGAAGAGGGTGGGAATTTCGTGGCCCTTGGAGGAGGGGTCCGAAACCAACCCTAACTCTTGTTTCCCCACACATACGGACTCTAAAAACAGCCTATACTTAAGTATTTCGAAAATACATGCGCCTGGCCAAATAATAAGGTGACGCGGCACCTAGAATAGCCTCTATACGAAATTTATGAAGTGGCATCTTGTATATTTCGTCCAAGGCTTCATGCACACCTTATGGTGGCTTCAAAGTCCTGAAATTATCACTTGTAACTCCGTTCTTGATCCCCTTGCGCATGCCATCAACTCCATGCGTGTTCTTGCTCCAATGTTCATCCTTCTCCAAGCTAGGCCCTTCATTTGTAAGCAAAACAAATGTATCCAATTTAGGCAGCATCATATTCTCATGAACATTAGAATCATTACGAATAAATGAAAGTACATGGTAATTCAGTTGGCGTGCGTGAGCTCTAGTAATTGGTCCAGTATATGTAACAGTAGGGGCTGTGGGTGTAACAATGGTATTGATGTCCTCATCATTTTTGGTCATATCCAAGGTAGTCATGTCCTCATCATCCTCCCCTTCTTGAAAATAAAGCCGTCCTCGGCGTTGCTTAATCTGAAATGTGGCTAACAAAAGAGACAAGGTGTACATGTTGTATATGTATATGTCATCTATTTTTACTTCCCTTGATTTTTGCATATATGACACATGAATAGATGAGTAACTTGCATAGTTTATAAAATCTAAAGCCAAAAAATTAGCACAAGAAGTAGAAGGCATGAAAATATTGCAACTCAGTATGCACATATAAGTGAAGCTCTTATTCATTTCAAAAGATTGACAATGTTCATCGTTAAACCATCCCAACATTGGTGAATAAACCTTACTTGCTTCAAATTTACATGCTACAACATGCTTAAATAAGCAAACATGCAATAAGTCATTCAACACAGAATCATCACAAAGATTAGAGGTCATATCAAAATGATTAAACATTGATTCTTTTGCATCAATAGTTAATTCAATGGGTGCACTCAAAATTGTTGGTATTTCAGTTGTTTGATCACATGGCGCATTCATGACAGTATGAAGATTCTCTAAAATAGGCGTTGTACTCAAATCACCAGGTATCACATGACGCATTCAAGTTAACTAGGGATGCATCATTCTCATGTGAAGTTATATCATCAATACCTTTACTGTTACCTTGTCGCAAAGACGTAGCTGATGTAGGTACAGACGTAGACAATGCACCATACTCTTGAGATGATGTCGCGCTCACAATCCGAGGTGGGGCTGCTCTAGTAGGTGCAGCGGTGGAGGAACCAACCGGTGGTGGTGAGCATGAACTGGAATAGTAGTTGTTGTAGTCACCCAATGCATCATCCTGTAACTGTCTCTCAAA
The DNA here is from genome assembly GCA_021437245.1 of Aegilops speltoides. Lineage (NCBI taxonomy): Eukaryota > Viridiplantae > Streptophyta > Magnoliopsida > Poales > Poaceae > Aegilops > Aegilops speltoides. The sequence continues at coordinate 219,201,194 of CM038144.1, forward strand.
GGTACAAGCAGGAACATACATACCAGTAATGCAACGAGGAATATACTGAAATCTTGCCTGAATATCATGGTTCAAACCACCAAAAAATCTATTCGTTGTATCATCCTCAGATTGTGTCAAGTAACTCTGAAGATTGTGTAAAGTGATTGCCAGGGGAACGTACGTATACACGGTGTAGAAATATGTGGAGCTGGGTTGGCTATATATGGTAGCAAAAGATTAGCAATAATCAATTCAAAGATTTAATGTTGAATAAACGCTCAATGACGGTACTGTGCTAGTCCTAGGCTAGACCGGACTAGAGACGCAATCCTAGAACACTAATGAGGTCACGGCGTAGCATAACTAGCATCAATGAAGGATACTAAGTAGCTCTGGAAAGCAAGATATAAGTAAAGATCACAACGGCAGTAAAGATAATGATGAAAAACAACTGCCAAGCAGGATATGAAACAACTCTCTCTCCAACTTTTCTCTTGGAAAGCTTGAGCCAATTTTCTGATAAATTTTCAAATAATGATGCTAGCTCAAGCTTTCCAATGCAAAAAGAATCAATCAATTCTGAATTGATATGAGGAGTCAAAGAATTCTAAAACTGGCCTGAAAAACTGGAACAAATCTGTATGTGAATATTGAACTAGGAGCTGATTTTGAGGTGCCAAATATTGAACTAGCTTCTGCAATTATTTAGATGCGGCTCGTCGCTAGCTTTTGAGTACTCGCGGAGCCAAAACGAACTTTGTATGAGAAAGTTATGCTTGTTTTACTAAACAGTGCACAAAACAGATTCCAATCCGAATTCAACTACGAGATTGAGTCTAGATAGATCCGAATTTTGTTTTTTTCTTTTCTATTTTTTTTCCTCACACTTTTTTTCTTTTTTTTTCTCTAAGTTTTTTTTACTTTTTTTCTCTCTTTTTTTTCTCCATCTTTTTTTCTCTCTCTCGTTCCAAACAAACTAGATAAGATGCAGATTGGATCAAGCGAAGATGTGAATGATCTCAACTATGATTATGACAATGAACGGTGGGTAGCACGTGGTGGAAACTGATGGATGGATGGTGGACAGCGGAAGGGATAACGATGCAGCAGCGGTGTGACTAATGTGAACAGAACTCGAAACTCTAAACGAACTAGACACTAAGACCAGCAACTCAACACGACGATGCAACCGATAATTCAACAATGCATTCAATGAAAATAAAATTGCAAAGGCTCAGACTGGCTTGGACAAAGGATGAATAGATCTAACTTTTTTTATGGCTTTTTCTTGGACAAAAGGTAAGAAAATAAATCTAATCAAGGAAATGATGAGGACATCAATACCATTGTTACACCCACAGCCCCTACTGTTACATATATGATGAGGACATCAATACCATTGTTACACCCACAGCCCCTGCTGCTATACATACTGGACCAATTACTAGAGCTCGCGCACGCCAACTAAATTACCAGGTACTTTCGTTTCTTGGTAATGATTCTAATGTTCATGAGAATATGATGCTGCCTAAATTGGATACATTTGTTTTGCTTACAAATGAAGGGCCTAGCTTGGAGAAGGATGAATATTGGAGCAAGAACAAGCATGGAGATGATGGCATGCTAAGGGGACAAGAATGGAGTTACAAGTGATGATTTCAGGACTTTGAAGCCACCATAATGAGTGCATGAAGCCTTGGGCGAAATATACAAGATGCCACTTCATAAATTTCGTCCAGAGGCTATTCTAGGTGCTGCGTCACCTTATTATTGGGCCAGGCCCATGTAATTTCGAAATACATTAGTATAGGCTATTTTAGAGTCCGTATGTGTGGGGAAACAAGAGATAGGGTTAGTTTGGACCCCTCCACCAAGGGCCACGAAATTCACCCCTCTTCCTCCATATATACAGCCCTTAGGGCACCGTTTAGACTTTGGGTTTTGTTTAGATCAAAAGTTCGCCATAGCTGCAACTTCGCGCATTTCGCGTTTGTGTTCAACGACTGAGACAAAGCGCCACAGTAACCCCACCTTGATCAATAAAGCTTTCATCTTATATTCGCAATATCCAGATTGCAATCTCAGTTTCTTGCTTGTTCTTCGCTTGCTCGCAGGAAATAGACCTCGTGGTCAGGTTGATCGTGTTCTCGGCGTGGTCAATAACCTCTCGGAGTTGGTTTAGCGATTGCTAAGGCGCGACGCCCTCGCGACTTCGTAGTCGGATCGTCAAAGTCGACTTCCACCAAAGCGAAATCCACCATCTCATCGAAAGACGGGACACCTCTGCCTCTATCAATATACGGGACCAATTACTAGAGCTCGCGCATGCCAATTAAATTACCAGGTACTTTCGTTTCTTGGTAATGATTCTAATGTTCATGAGAATATGATGCTGCCTAAATTGGATACATTTGTTTTGCTTACAAATGAAGGGGCTAGCTTGGAGAAGGATGAACATTGGAGCAAGAACACGCATGGAGTTGATGGCATGCGCAAGGGGATCAAGAACGGAGTTACAAGTGATGATTTCAGGACTTTGAAGCCACCATAAGGAGTGCATGAAGCCTTGGACGAAATATACAAGATGCCACTTCATAATATTCGTCCATATGCTATTCTAGGTGCTGCGTCACCTTATTATTGGGCTAGGCCCATGTAATTTCGAAATACTTAAGTATAGGCTATTTTTAGAGTCCGTATGTGTGAGGAAACAAGAGTTAGGGTTGGTTTCGGACCCCACCCTCAAGGGCCACGAAATTCCCTCCTTTTCCCCCATATATACAGCCCTTAGGGCGTCCTTTAGACTTTGGGTTTTGTTTAGATTAAAAGTTCGCCATAGCTGCAACTTTATGCATTTCGCTTGTGTTCAACGACTGCACAAAGCGCCACAGAACCCCACCTTGATCAATAAAGCTTTCATCTTATATTCGCAATATCCAGATTGCAATCTCAGTTTCTTGCTTGTTCTTCGCTTGCTCGAGGAAACAGACCTTCGTGGTCGTTGATCGTGCTCGGCGTGGTCAATAACCTCTCGGAGTTGGTTTAGCGATTGCTAAGGCGCGACGTCCTCGCACGTTCGTAGTCGGATCGTCAAAGTCGACTTCCACCAAAGCGAAACCCACCATCTCATCGAAAGACGGGACACCTTTGCCTCTATCAAATGGTATCAGATTTCTAGGTTGCTCGGTGAGATTTTACAGTTTTTCGTAGTTTAGATCGAGTCTGTTCTTCATACCTATAGTCCACGAAAAAGCTAAAAAAAATTAGGGTTAGTTCATCCCATCCGAACCAATCTGAGCCTTTGCATAATCTTTTCTGTATTTGCTTTGTTGAATTTGCGATTGCATCGTCGTGTCAAGTTGCTTGTCTTAGCGCCTAGTCCTTTAGAGTTTCGAGTTACATTCACAGTTGTCACGCCGCCGCTGCCATATATTCCCACCGCATCATCATCATCACCACCGCCATATACGCCACCACATATCCGCCGCCATCACGCCAATCCGAAGTTCCACCAGATTCATCTCCGCCACCAGTCCGAAGTTCCACCAGATTCATCTCGCCACCGGTCCTTTTCCGAGTCCAAGATTTCGTTACTCTGTTTTGGATTTCTAGATCACGCAATACTCCGAGTCGTGATGAGTAGGACTCCCCAACATCCTAGCCATCCGCAGAAGAAAAATAGTTCCAGCTTCAAAAAAAACTAAGTCCGGAAAATTTGGCTAGGCAGTTTTAGACCATTTGTAGACTTTTTGAAAAAAAATTGTTATGAGCAAAAAAAGAGGAAAAAAGTGCAAAAAAAAGTGAAAAAAATTCAGAGTGTGCTCCTCCCTTGTTTACGCAGCGCCGTGATTTTGTTAGTGTTCTAGGCTCGCGTCTCTAGCACGGGTCTAGCCTAGGACCAAGACAATACCATCGTTGAGCGCTTATTCAACTTTGCAGCTCTGAATTGATTATTGTTGACCCTTTTGCTACCATATTATAAGCCTTCCCAGCTCCACATACATCTACGTCGTGCGCTTGACTCTCCCCGCAATCGCTCTATCCAAGCTTTTGAGAGTTTTGATTACAACGGTTGCCGATCACCTTTCTTCTTTGGGTAAGAACTGGTAAGAATTTGAGATTTGCTTGACGGATTTGTGACACCCACCACCACCTCTTGTTAGTAGTCCAGAGGATCATATTCGGTGTGTTTCTATTGCTGCTAACCATGGCAGGATCACAAGCCGACGAGACTGACTGGGAGAACATGACAAACAAAGCGTTACATGATAAGTTTCAACAAATGATGAGTGGGCAGGTAGAAGATGTGCTAAATAGATTTGAAGAGGCCATGGAGAAGATAGATGGCATTGAGAAGGCGTTCGAAACAAAGCTCGATAACAAGTTTAATGAATTGCTCGCGCGTCTACCACCACCACCACCGGCTGCACCTAACGCACATCTACAACAACAACAACGACTACCTCCACATCGTGAAACAGCCCTCCGCCGAGCGACTGTGTCCCTCTTCACTGGCCAAGCTGCTGGTGCTGCTTTGTTGATACTTCGTGGCTCCTGCTGCTGATGTGGGGAGGATGATTATGTGGGAGATTACGAGGATGAGGTTGATCAACATCGAACTACGTGCAACCACCAGCACAACAACCACCGTGTCGCCCACATGCAAATAATGGCAATGTTAGGGCTCCCCTCAGTACGAGATCATGACCATCTCCCTAAACTGAAATTGAATATTCCACCATTTGAGGGTAGATATGTTCTCGATATATATCTTACTTGGGAGTTAGAAACTGAACAACGATTTACATGTTTGCAATATCCCGAGGAGAGACGTGTTCTCGCTGCATTGTTTGTGCTTTCACTAGCTTTGCATGTGTTTGGTGGTCTAAACATTGTAGATTATATCCTGTTCCAGCTACTTGGGCTGCTTTGAAAACTGCTATGCGTACTCGTTGGGTTCCACCATATTATCAACGTGAATTACTTCAAAAATTGCAGCGCTTAAGACAAGGTAAAAATTTGTAGAAGAATATTATCGGGAATTACAAAGCGGCTTGATTAGATGTGGTATTGTTGAGGAGAATGAAGCTATGCTTGCACGTTTTTTGGGTGGATTAAATAGAGATATTCAGACTATTCTAGACTATAAGGATTATAATAATATCACTCATTTATTCCATCTTGCTTGTAAAGCTGAACATGAAGTGCAGGATCGACAGGCATTGGCGCACACTAACTTTTCTGCAGGTCGACCTTCATCATGGACACCACGTGCATCATCTACTTCCACTGCACCATCACCTCCTTCAGGTGCCACCTCCAACCGTGATACAAGAAAGCAGGCACAACCACCACTATCTGCCAAGAGCACACCTGCCGGGCCTACACAGAGCTCTTCTTCTTCCATGGCGTCAACAGGGGCACACAAGTGATATTATTTGTCGTCGTTTTAATGGAAGAGGACATTTTGTGAGAGAATGCAAATCTCAGCGTGTGATGATTGCTACTGAGGATGGTGGGTATGAGTCCGCTAGTGACTATGATGAGGAGACTTTGGCTCTTATTACACATGAGGAACACGGTGGAGATGATTCTGATCATGAGACACAATACATGGCTGTCAAGATGCCGACAGTATGAATGTTTAGTTGCTCAACGTGTTTTGAGTGTGCAGGTTACACAAGCTGAGCAAAATCAGAGGCATAATTTGTTCCATACAAAGGAGTTGTGAAGGAACGTTCTATTCAAGCGCCATCATAGATGGAGGGAGCTGCAACAACTTGGCTAGCATGGAGATGGTGGAGAAGCTATCTCTCACCACAAGACCACATCCACATCCTTACTACATCCAATGGTTCAACAACAGCGGCAAGGTTAAGGTAACACGTCTTTGTTCGTGTGCATTTTAGTATCTCTACATATGCTGATTATGTTGATTGTGATGTGGTACCTATGCAAGCATGTTCCTTATTACTTGGTAGACCATGGCAATTTGATGAAAATTCTGACACCATGGTAGAAACAATCAAGATACTCTTGTTCATAAGGATAAAAATATTACTTTGCTTCCTATGACTCTCGATTCCATTTTGAAAGATGATATTAATAGAGCTAATAAAGCAAAACAGAGAAAAATAAGAGTGAAAATCAGATTGTGGCAAAAGAATTTGAGCAACACATGAAGCCTAATAATAAACCATCTCTGTTGCTTCTGAAATTAAATTGAAAAGTGCATGTTTACTTGCCACCAAATCTGATATTGATGAGCTAGATTTTAGCAAATCTGTTTGCTATGCTTTTGTGTGCAAAGAGGCATTATTTTCATTCGAGGACGTGCCTTCCTCTTTGCCCCCTGCTGTCACTAACATTTTGCAGGAGTTCGCTGATGTCTTTCCACAAGATGTGCCACCGGGATTACCACCTATTCGAGGGATTGAGCATCAAATTGACTTAGTTCCCGGTGCATCATTACCCAACCGTGCACCATACCGTACCAATCCAGAGGAGACGAAGGAGATTATGCGTCAAGTACAGGAGCTGCTCGACAAAGGTTATATACGCGAATCCCTTAGTCCTTGTGTTGTTCCAATTATTCTAGTGCCGAAAAAGGATGGTACATCATGTATGTGTGTTGATTGTAGAGGCATTAATAATATTACTATTCGTTATCGTCACCCTATTCCTAGGCTAGATGATATGCTTGATGAATTGAGTGGCTCTACAATATTCTCCAAAGTTGATTTGCGTAGTGGATACCATCAAATTCGTATGAAATTGGGAGATGAATGGAAAAAAGCATTTAAAACTAAGTTTGGATTATATGAGTGGTTAGTCATGCCTTTTGGGTTAACTAATGCACCTAGTACTTTCATGAGATTAATGAACGAAGTTTTACGTGCTTTCATTGGACGATTTGTGGTAGTCTATTTTGATGATATACTGATTTATAGCAAATCTTTGGAAGAACATTTGGAACATTTACGTGTTGTTTTTAATGCTCTACGTGATGCACGTTTGTTTGGTAACCTTGGGAAGTGCACCTTTTGCACCGACCGAGTATCTTTTCTTGGCTATGTTGTTACTCCACAGGGAATTAAAGTTGATAAAGCCAAGATTGAAGCTATTGTGAGTTGGCCGCAGCCCAAAACGGTCACACAAGTGAGGAGTTTCCTTGGCCTCGCTGGTTTCTATAGGCGTTTTGTGAGAGATTTCAGCACCATTGCTGCACCTCTCAACGAGCTTACAAAGAAGGATGTGCCTTTTGTTTGGGGTACCGCATAGGAAGAAGCCTTCACGGTATTGAAAGCTAAGTTGACACATGCTCCTTTACTCCAACTTCCTGATTTTAATAAGACTTTTGAGCTTGAATGTGATGCTAGTGGAATTGGATTAGGAGGTGTGTTATTACAAGATGGCAAACCTGTTGCATACTTTTCTGAAAAACTGAGTGGGCCTAGTTTGAACTATTCTACTTATGGTAAAGAATTATATGCTCTTGTTCGGACTTTAGAGACATGGCAACATTATTTATGGCCCAAAGAATTTGTTATACATTCTGATCATGAATCTTTGAAACATATTAAAAGTCAAGCTAAACTTAATCATAGACATGCTAAATGGGTTGAATTCATTGCGACTTTCCCTTATGTCATTAAACACAAGAAGGGTAAAGAAAATGTTATTGCTGATGCATTGTCTCGTCATTATACTATGCTTTCACAACTTGACTTTAGAATATTTGGTTTGGAGACCATCAAAGATCAATATGTGCATGATGCTGAATTTAGCGATGTATTGCAGAATTGTAAAGAAGGTAGAACATGGAACAAGTTCGTCGTTAATGATGGATTTGTGTTTCGTTCTAACAAGCTATGCATTCCAGCTAGCTCCGTTCGTCTTTTGTTGTTGCAGGAGGCGCATGGAGGAGGACTAATGGGACACTTTGGCGTGAAGAAGACGGAGGACGACTTGCTACACATTTCTTTTGGCCAAAGATGCGACGGATGTTGTCGTTTTATTGCTCGCTGCACTACATGCCAAAAAGCTAAGTCACGACTCAATCCTCATGGTTTATATATGCCTTTGCTCGTGCCTAGTGTTCCTTGGGAGGATATATCTATGGACTTTGTTTTAGGTTTACCTCGAACAAAGAAGGGAGGATAGCATATTTGTTGTCGTGGATAGATTCTCTAAAATGGCACACTTTATACCATGTCATAAAAGCGATGATGCTGTTAATGTTGCTGATTTTTCTTTCGTGAAATTATTCGCTTGCATGGTGTGCCAAATACTATTGTTTCGCATCGTGATACTAAATTTCTTAGCCACTTTTGGAGATGTTTATGGGCTAAGTTGGGGACTAAACTGCTTTTTAGTACTACTTGTCATCCCCAAACCGATGGATAAACTGAAGTAGTCAATAGAACATTGTCTACTATGCTTAGGGCTGTTTTGAAGAATAATAAGAAAATGTGGGAAGAATGCTTGCCTCATATTGAATTTGCTTATAATCGCTCATTGCATTCTACTACTAAGATGTGCCTTTTGAAATTGTGTATGGTTTCCTACCTCGTGCACCTATTGATTTGTTGCCTCTTCCATCTTCGGAGAAGGTTAATTTTGATGCTAAAGAACGCTCGAATTGATTTTAAAATGCATGAGTTAACTAAGGAAAACATTGAGCGTATGAATGCTAAATATAAACTTGCTGGAGATAAGGGTAGAAAACATGTTGTGTTTGCACCGGAGATCTTGTTTGGTTACATTTGCGTAAAGATAGATTTCTAATTTGCGCAAATCAAAGCTAATGCCACGTCTGATGGTCCTTTTAAGGTGTTAGAGAAAATAAATTATAATGCATATAAACTTGAGCTACCTGCAGATTTTGGAGTTAGTCCCACTTTTAACATTGCAGATTTGAAGCCTTATTTGGGTGAGGAAGATGAGCTTCCGTCGAGGACGACTTCATTTCAAGAAGGGAGGATGATGAGGACATCAATACCATTGTTACACCCACAGCCCCTACTGTTACATATCTGGGACCAATTACTAGAGCTCACAAGACGCCAATTAAATTACCGGTACTTTCGTTTCTTGGTAATGATTCTAATGTTCATGAGAATATGATGTCGCTTAAATTGGATACATTTGTTTTGCTTACAAATGAAGGGCCTAGCTTGGAGAAGGATGAACATTGGAGCAAGAACACGCATGGAGTTGATGGCATGCTAAGGGGATCAAGAACGGAGTTACAAGTGATGATTTCAGGACTTTGAAGCCACCATAAGGAGTGCATGAAGCCTTGGACGAAATATACAAGATGCCACTTCATAATATTCGTCCATAGGCTATTCTAGGTGCTGCGTCACCTTATTATTGGGCTAGGCCCATGTAATTTCGAAATACTTAAGTATAGGCTATTTTTAGAGTCCGTATGTGTGGGGAAACAAGAGTTAGGGTTGGTTTCGGACCCCACCCTCAAGGGCCACGAAATTCCTCCTTTTCCCCATATATACAGCCCTTAGGCGTCGTTTAGACTTTGGGTTTTGTTTAGATTAAAAGTTCGCCATAGCTGCAACTTCGCTGCATTTCGCTTGTGTTCAACGACTGCATAAAGGCGCCACAGTAACCCCACCTTGATCAATAAAGCTTTCATCTTATATTCGCAATATCCAGATTGCAATCTCAGTTTCTTGCTTGTTCTTCGCTTGCTCGCAGGAAGCAGACCTTCGTGGTCGTTGATCGTGCTCGGCGTGGTCAATAACCTCTCGGAGTTGGTTTAGCGATTGCTAAGGCGCGACGTCCTCGCACGTTCGTAGTCGGATCGTCAAAGTCGACTTCCACCAAAGCGAAATCCACCATCTCATCGAAAGACGGGACACCTTTGCCTCTATCAGGAAAACCGGAAATTCTTACCGAGCAACCTGAAAACTGATACCACTTGATAGAGGCAAGGGTCCCGATCTTTCGATGAGATGATAACTATTGATTTGGTGGAGACGACTTTGATGATCCGACTACAATCGTGCACGATGTTGCGCCTTAGCAATCGCTAAACCAACTCCGAGAGGTTATTGAGCACGCCTGATAGAGGCACAGGTGTCCCGTCTTTCGATGAGATGTTGTAGGGTAGAACCCTAGGAAGGATCTTTTCACACTTGGATGGGGAAAATGGAGGGAAATCACAAGAACAACTAGAACACAAGGATGAACACAAAGAGGAAATCACTCCAACAATTCCCAATTACACATCCACTAGAGTAACAACACAAGATCCACAAGTCTCAAACACAATCAAAGGAAAGATACAATGGCAAAGTTCATCCCAAATCCAAAGGAAGAGGGGTCTTGGTGGTAGATAGTCTTCTCCCAATGGAGGTCTTGAAATCCTCAAGGATTCTGCCCTATGGGGTCTTGATCCTCAAAGAGGGAAGGTAATGGAGCAAAGCTCACCAAGATCTCATCTAATACTTTGCTAACCCTAAACATGGCCCTAGGTACGAAATATATAGGCTTGGGGTCGAAGGAGGAGAAGTGGAGCCGAAGATGCAATCTCAGCCGGCCATCCTGGGAGGCCCATGCGCACGGGGTAAGTTGGGCCCGTCCGCACGGGGGTCCCGTGGGCACGGTACACGCCCGTGCGCACGGGGTGCTCCAGCGCCAACTCTCTAGATAGTCCGTGGGCACAGGGTTTCGGGGGCCCGTGCGCACGGGGTTGCCTGGAGCCTCCTGTGCTGCTGCTGTTGTTCTCGTTCTTGGTCCTCGTGGCCTTGGGTGGTTCTCCAACTCCTTGGTGATGCTCCTGAGCTTCTTGGTGATGTTCCTCTTCATACCTAAGGAGGCATAGCACATTTTGGTGAGGTAGTATACATGTTCCATTTGTGTCCATATGCAAGTCTAGTAGGAAGGAGTTCACCTCGGTTTCCAAAGCGCGTGCTCTAGCTCTTGTCATGGGTCCTTGTGGGGTTGGATGTGTTGATGTAGAGTCCATGGGGATGATTGAAGGATGCTCCGCATCATCTCCCCTCCCTTCGAAAGGATCCGACCTCGGATCAAGTTCTTCATCACCATGGAAAGGCGAGAGGTCTTTGACGTGGAAGATGTCGCTCACGTTGTACTTGTCTCGTGGGAGTTCAATCTTGTAGGCGTTGTCATTGTAGCGTGCTAGCACCTTGAATGGTCCATCGGCTCGAGGTAGTAGTTTGGACTTGCGTTCATTGGGGAAGCGGTCCTTGCGAAGGTGTAGCCACACGAGATCACCTATGTTGAAGATCATGGGTTGTTTGTTGACGTTGAGCTTGGTCGCTAGTCGATGTACTTGGCGCTCAATGATGTTTCCTGTATCTTCATGCATCTTCTTGATGTAGCTTGCTCGTGCACGCGCATCCATGTTGGTGCGCTCTTGTAGAGGTAGAGGTAGAATGTCCAATGGGGACAATGGGTTGAAGGCGTAGACGACCTCGAAGGGGGACTTGCCGGTAGTTGAATGTCTTGCGCGGTTGTAGGCGTACTCGGCGATGGGTAGACACGCATCCCACTCCTTGAAGTTCTTCTTGATCAAACACGCGAAGTAGAGTGGATAGTGTCCGGTTCGTCACCTCCGTTTGGCCGTCGGTTTGAGGATGGTATGCGGATGAGAATAAGAGCTTGATTCCGAGCTTGGCACATAGAGTCTTCCAAAAGTAACTCAAGAACTTGACGTCGCGGTCGGAGACGATTGTCTTTGGTACTCCATGGAGGCGCAAGATTTCCCTACAAAAGAGATTTGCAATATGTGAAGCATCGTCTACCTTGTTGCAAGGAATGAAATGTGCCATCTTAGAAAATCGGTCCACAACAACAAATACGAAATCTTTTCCATTTTGAGTTCTAGGCAAACCAAGTACAAAATCCATGCTAATGTCTTCCCAAGGTTGATAAGGAATAGTAAGAGGCATGTAAAGACCATGAGATTGAGCTTTTGACTTAGCTTTGCGGCATGTAGAGCATCGGGTGGTGAAGCGTGAGACGTCGCGGAACATCTTGGGCCAAAAGTAGTTCTTGGAGAGCGTGGCGAAAGTCTTGTCGCGTCCAAAGTGTCCCATGAGTCCGCCTCCATGAGCCTCTTGCAAAAGTAGCAAACGAAGAGAAGACTCGGGAATGCATAGTTTGTTAGCTCTCATAAGATAACCATCCTTGATGTAGTATTGTTCCCAAGATGTATGCATCAAACATTTAGCATAATGAGGTGCAAAAGATGGATCACTAGCATACAAGTCTTTTATGTGCTCAAAGAGAATAACATTCAACTCAAGTTGGGTGACAAGCGTGCATATGCGTGAAAGTGCATCGGCAACTACATTTTCCTTACCCTTAATGTACTTGATCACATATGGGAAAGATTCAATAAATTCGCTCCATTTGGCATGACGCTTGTTCAATTTAGTTTGACCTTTTAAGTACTTAAGCGTTTCATGATCGGTAAGTATGACAAACTCATGAGGTCAAAGATAATGTTCCCAAACATGTAGGACACGCACTGAAGCATACAATTCTTTGTCATAGATGGGATAGTTAAGTTGAGCACTGGAGAGTTTTTCACTAAAATATGCAATTACACGTTTTTCTTGCATCAAAACTCCGCCAATTCCGGTACCACTTGCATCACAATGAACCTCCAAAGTTTTGTCAAAGTTGGGCAAAGCAAGAATCGGAGCATGAGTAAGCAAAGACTTGAGCTCATCAAAAGCGGTTGATTGCAAAGTTCCCCAAACAAAAGGAGCATTTTTCTTACTCAAAGCATGTAAAGGGGCTGCAATAGTGCTAAAGTTTTTCACAAAGCGACGATAAAAACCTGCAAGACCAAGGAAACTTCGCGCTTGTTGCAAATTGGTGGGTTGGGGCCAAGTTTTAATTGCTTCAATTTTAGTTTCATCAACATGGACACCCTTGGAAGAGACAACGAAACCCAAGAAAACCACTTTGTCAACACCAAATGTGCACTTTTTCATGTTGGCATAAAGACTTTCCTTGCGAAGTGTTTGCAAAACAAGCTTAACATGATGATGCGGAGCATCCTACGGACATCACCATGTCAAGAGCCCATTTGGCAAGTGACACGTGCGACATCTACTTCACACACACTAAGGTGAATCATCTCCTTTACACGTGCTCACTTGACCCCTTCGAGGATGGCATACTACTTGACACTTCTCCCGTGTGCATGCATAGGTATTGTCGGAACTTCACGGACGGCGAGGAGGAGTGCAAGCGCCAAGGAACGACTACACCATCCGCGAGGGAAGCATGGAAGAGAAGACGGAAGAAAGGAGAAGAAGACGGAGCGGCTGCAGGAGCCAGGCCGGACATCCGGACCGCCGTCCGGATCATCCGGGCTCGGCCGGATCATCTGGGCCCCCCTCCGGATCATCCGGATAATTCGTCCGAAGACACCTGAAGGCCTCATGTGAAGCCGGATCATCCGGGCCCCCTCCCGGATCATCCGGACGATGGCCGGATCATCCGGACCCCCATCCGGATCATCCGGGCTTTGCCTGCGTGCATGCCTCCGGGCCGAGGCCCATGTACCCATTCGCCCCCTCACTTACCCCTTCGCCCACTAGACTATAAATAGACCTCCTCCTCCCCATTTTTAGGGTTAGCAAAGTGATAGCTCATTCTTAGGTGAGCTTTGCTCCTACCTATCTCTACTCTTGAGAGAGAGAGACCACTACTCCATTGGAGGCCAAGACCTCCATCTAGGAGAAGATCCATGGGATATCATCAAGACCCCTTGTGGAAAGATCCATCTAGGATATCATCAAGACCTCCTCTTGGAGATGAACCTTACCTTGTATCTTTCCCTTTGTTGTTCATGTACCTTGTGGATCTTGTGTGTTTGATTGTCTAGTGGATGTGTGATTTGGACTTGTTCTTGAGTGTTTCCCCTTGTGATTTCTCCCCGTTCTTCCCCGTGTTCATCGTGTTCGTCGAGGGATCCCACTCCAAACGTGAAAGATCGTCGCTATAGGGTTCCATCCTACATCATATGGTATCATGAGCCACGTTGATCACGTTTTTGGAGCCCCTACCCCACTTTTTCTAGCTTGATTTTGTTGATTTCATCCTAAATCCGAAAATCCCCACCAAAAATAGCCCCCAAATTTTTTTTTGTGATTTGTTGGTTTGATGATGTTTTGTTGATTTTGATCCATGGATTTGCTTGGTTTCAAGTGGATCTAGCTTTCCCCCAAGTTTTCCCACCTTCCATCCACGAAATCTCCTCAATTTTGCCCCAAAAATCACCCATTTCCGCCAAAAAATTCGTCTACACGAGCAAATCCCGAGCGGATTGACTTGCCCGGATCATCCGGACCTTCTCCCGGATCATCCGGACATCCCACGGATCAGCTGGACGCCCCCCTGGACGTCGGATACCCCACGCACCCAGAAAACAGAACCGGAGCTGACGAAACCGGATCATCCGGATGTACACCCGAATCATCCGGACCAAGCCCGAAACATCCGGACCTCCTCCCGGATGTCCGGTTAACCCTGACACTGACTCGGCTGAAATCTTGTTTCGGTCATAACTAATTCATCCGGAGTCCGTTTGTGACGTTCTTTAGCTCGTTTTGAAGCTCTTGACATCTCCCATCCCACAAAAATACCACCAACATCATTTGATTCCATCATATTTTCTGAAATTTGACAAGTTTGCCTAGGCCCTCCACCATATCGTCCGCATTACCACCACCGACTTCCGCAACCTAACCCATTTTGTTCCCCATTGCATATGTGGTTGCTTGAGTAGTGATTTGAGTCTCCTAAGGTGTTTCGGATACTTAGGGACAATTGCTTCTTCATCAACCACCACCACCACTTCCGCATAACCTTACCCACCATACAATTTCACCCCAACTTAACCCAATTTTGTTTGAGTTGTGGCTTGTGTCTCCTAAGGTGTTTCGGCTACTTAGGGACGGCAACTTCAACTCCGACTCGTGTATAGCCCATCATTCCACTTCCGCATTGCTTAGTGCAACACCACCACCGCTTTCCGCTACCACCATTTTGACATTTGTCATTTGAGATTTTGAGTTCGCGGTTTTTCCATTTCCTAAGGTGTTTCGGCTACTTAGGGACGAGTCTCCATCATCTTGGTATCTACGCCAAGAACACCGCCGCTCATCATCGCAAAGGACGGTAACCTCGACGACACCATTGTATATTCACTTGCAATTGCATTGTTAACCCCTAGCCCATTTTGCGTTACTTGCCTATCGAGACTAGCCATTTGAGTATTGCCGGCAACGTTACTTGTGCACATTAGTGATCCACCATCCATTGCATACATACCATATCATCTTGGTATCATATCATCAATTGTGCCTCAAGTTTGTTCCCGCATATACACAATTGCTATCTTGGTTTGTGCATTGTGCAAAAGTGGCCATAGAAAAAAAAGAGAAAAAGCTTTTAAGCAAGAGCTCGTGAGCAAGTGCCATAGCATCATACCCCATTGCACATAAGAGCCATACCAAAATCTACATCATATGATATCATGCTTGAGACAAACACCGGGAACCATACATACATAGCATACTTGGGATAGAAAGTTTATCCATTTTGCATCTTATAGGTTGTGCACAAGTGTCGTATCCGCCTATTGAGCAATCGTGCTAGCGTCTCTATTGAGTTGTGCAACACGAGCGTTTTTCGTGGATTCCACATTTTGTGCTCATTCCTTGGTTGCACGACCCCATTTATCTATCCGTGTGTGTGTTTCCGTGAGCCACATATTGCTATTGGTCTACTTGTTTCGCTTATAATTTGTGAATCTCTTTCAACATTATTGACTCTTGCTAACATTTTGCATCAAATTTTGTGCCACTATCCTCACCGAGCTCTACTATAAGCTTTACTTGATAGGTGTGAGTGAACAAGTCCGGTACCAATTCCACTATTCTTTCATCTCACATTGAGTGACACGGGATACATCCTCAACTTTGGGAAAAGGTAACTTGGTATTGTTTATCTCATTTCCTACTCACCTCTACTCGAGTCTTGTGATGGATAGGTAAGGCATTTCATCTTCGGTCTACAACAACAACGACGAGTTTGATGCCATGAACAACAACTCCGACGCCAAGATGCAAGCTAAAATGGAGGAGATCAAAGCCCTCATCAAGTCCTACAAGCGATCTTCCTCATCTTCGAGAAGACGCTCAAGAGCACATGCTTCCGAGCTACCATCTCCAGCAAGATCACATCGGCATCGACACCATCACTGATGAGGACATCAATACCATTGTTACACCCACAGCCCCTGCTGCTATACATACTGGACCAATTACTAGAGCTCGTGCACGCCAACTAAATTACCAGGTACTTTCGTTTCTTGGTAATGATTGTAATGTTCATGAGAATATGATGCTGCCTAAATTGGATACATTTGTTTTGCTTACAAATGAAGGGCCTAGCTTGGAGAAGGATGAACATTGGAACAAGAACACACATGGAGTTGATGGCATGCTAAGGGGATCAAGAACGGAGTTACAAGTGATGATTTCAGGACTTTGAAGCCACCATAAGGAGTGCATGAAGCCTTGGACGAAATATACAAGATGCCACTTCATAATATTCGTCCATAGGCTATTCTAGGTGCTGCGTCACCTTATTATTGGGCCAGGCCCATGTAATTTCGAAATACATTAGTATAGGCTATTTTTAGAGTCCGTATGTGTGGGGAAACAAGAGATAGGGTTAGTTTGGACCCTCCACCAAGGGCCACGAAATTCACCCCTCTTCCTCCATATATACAGCCCTTAGGGCACCGCTTAGACTTGGGTTTTGTTTAGATTAAAAGTTCGCCATAGCTGCAACTTCGCAGATTTCGCTTGTGTTCCACGACTGCACAAAGGCGCCACAGTAACCCCACCTTGATCAATAAAGCTTTCATCTTATATTCGCAATATCCAGATTGCAATCTCAGTTTCTTGCTTGTTCTTCGCTTGCTCGCAGGAAATAGACCCTCGTCGTGGTCGTTGATCGTGTTCGCGTGGTCAATAACCTCTCGGAGTTGGTTTAGCGATTGCTATATGCGCGACGCCCTCGCACGCTTCGTAGTCGGATCGTCAAAGTCAACCTCCACCAAAGCGAAATCCACCATCTCATCGAAAGACGGACACCTTTGCCTCTATCAAGTGGTATCAGATTTCCGTGTTGCTCGGTGAGATTTTACAGCTTTTTCGTAGTTTAGATCGAGTCTGTTCTTCATACCTATAGTCCACTTAAAAAGCCAAAAAAATTAGGGTTAGTTCATCCCGTCCAACCAATCTGAGCCTTTGCATAATCTTTTCTCAGATTTGCTTTGTTGAATTTGCGGTTGCATCGTCGTGTCAAGTTGCTGGTCTTAGCGCCTAGTCTTTAGAGTTTCGAGTTACATTCACAAAGTTGTCACGCCGCCGCTGCCATATACCACCACCACATATTCACCGCCAATCCGAATCCATATACGCCACCACATATCCGCCGCCATCACGCCCATCCGAGTCCACCGCAACATATATCCGCCACCATCCGAAGTTCCACCAGATTCATCCCCGCCACCATCCGAAGTTCCACCAGATTCATCTCCGCCACCAATCCGAAGTTCCACCAGATTCATCTCCGCCACCAGTCCTAGTCCGAGTCCAAGAATTGTTGCATTGTTCTCGATTTCCAGATCACGCGATACTCCGAAGTCGTGATAAGCAGAGGACTCCCCAACTTCCAAGCCATCCGCAGAAGAAAAATAGTTCCAGCTTCAAAAAAAAAAAACTAAGTCCGGAAAATTTCGCTAGGCAGTTTTAGACCATTTGTAGATTTTTCCGAAAAAATTTGTTATGGAGCAAAAAAAAAAAAAAAAAGAAGAAAAAAAGTGCAAAAAAAAAAAAAAAAGAGAAAAAAATTCAGAGTGTGCTCCTCCCTTGTTTACGCAGCAGCGCCGTGATTTTGTTAGTGTTCTAGGCTCGCCTCTAGCACGGTTCAGCCTAGGACCAGCACAAGATCGTCGCTGAGCGCTTATTCAACTTTGCATCTCTCGAATTGATTATTTGCCGACATTTTTGCTACCATATCATAAGCCTTCCCAGCTCTACATACATCTACGCCGTATGCTTGATTCTCCCCGTAATCGCTATATCCAAGCTTTGAGAGTTTTGACTACAACGGTTGCCGATCACCACCGCCGCTGGGTAAGAACTGGTAAGAATTTGAGATTTGCTTGACGGATTTGTGATACACCACCACCACTTCTTAGTAGTCTCAGAGGATCATATTCTTGTGTGTTTCTATTTGCTGCTAACCATGGTAGGATCGCAAGTCGATGAGACTGATTGGGAGAACCCGATTAACAAACAGCTACATGATAAGTTTCAGCAAATGATGATTGGACAGTGCAAGACGTGGTAAACAGATTTGACGAGGCCATGGAGAAGATAGATGGCATTGAGAAGACGCTTGAAACAAAGCTTGATAGCAAGTTTGATGAATTGCTCGCTGTTTTCCACAACCACCGCCGGCTGCACCTATCGCACTCTCAAGAACGACAACAACTACGCCCCTTCCGAATCAAGATGGACGAGCTCAGCGTGTTCCTATTGAGCCAGACAAAATTTCGTGCCGCTGCCATCGCTGTTGGTGCTTCTTTGGCTCTCGCCATCGCTGCTGGTGGTACCGAGGAGGATTATGAGTATGTGGGCGATTATGAGTATGAGGTTGATCAACATCGTAACTACGTGCAACCACCAAGACCACAACCACCGTGTCGCCCACATGCAAATAATGGCAATATTAGGGCTCCCCTCAGTACGAGATCATGACCATCTCCCTAAACTGAAATTGAATATTCCACCATTTGAGGGTAGATATGTTCCGATATATATCTTACTTGGGAGTTAGAAACTGAACAACGATTTACATGTTTACAATATCCCGAGGAGAGACGTGTTCTCGCCGCTGTTTGTGCTTTCACTAGCTTTGCATGTGTTTGGTGGTCTGAACATTGTAGATTATATCCTGCTCCAGCTACTTGGGCTGCTTTGAAAACTGCTATGCGCATCGCTGGGTTCCACCATATTATCAACGTGAATTACTTCAAAATTGCAGCGCTTAAGACAAGGAAAAATTCTGTAGAAGAATATTATCGAATTGCAAACCGGCTTGATTAGATGTGGTATTGTTGAGGAGAATGAAGCTATGCTTGCACGCTTTTCGGGTGGATTAAATAGAGAGATTCGCACCATTCTAGACTATAAGGATTATAATAATATCACTGCTTATTCCATCTTGCTTGTAAAGCTGAACGTGAAGTGCAGGATCGATGTGCATTGGCGCCGCACTAACTTTTCTCGCAGTCGACCTTCATCATGGACACCACGCATCATCTACTTCCACCGCACCATCACCTCCTTCAGTGCCACCTCCAACCGTGATACAAGAAAGGTGCACAACCACCACTATCCGCCAAGAGCACACCTGCCGGCCTGCACAGAGCTCTTCTTCTTCCATGGCGCCAACAGGCACACAAGTGATATTATTTGTCGTCGTTGTAAGGGAAGAGGACATTTTATGAGAGAATGCAAATCTCAGCGCAGTGATGATTGCTACCGAGGATGGTGGGTATGAGTCCGCTAGTGACTATGATGAGGAGACTTTGGCTCTTATTACACATGAGGAACACGGTGGAGATGACTCGATCATGAGACACAATACATGGCTGTCAAGATGCCGACAGTATGAATGTTTAGTTGCTCAACGTGTTTTGAGTGTGCAGTTACACAAGCTGAGCAAAATCAGAGGCATAAATTGTTCCATACAAAGGAGTTGTGAAGGAACGTTCTATTCAAGGCCATCATAGATGGAGGGAGCTGCAACAACTTGGCTAGCATGGAGATGGTGGAGAAGCTATCTCTCACCACAAGACCACATCCACATCCTTACTACATCCAATGGTTCAACAACAATGCAAGGTGAAGGTAACACGATCGCTCGTGTGCATTTTAGTATCTCTACATATGCTGATTATGTTGATTGTGATGTGGTACCTATGCAAGCATGTTCCTTGTTACTTGGTAGACCATGGCAATTTGATAAAAATTTCAGACACCATGGTAGAAACAATCAAGATACTCTTGTTCATAAGGATAAAATATTACTTTGCTTCCTATGACTCTCGAGTCCATTTTGAAAGATGATATTAATAGAGCTAATAAAGCAAAACAGAGAAAAATAAGAGTGAAAATCAGATTGTGGCAAAAGAATTTGAGCAACACATGAAGCCTAATAATAAACCATCTATCGTTGCTTCTGAAATTAAATTGAAAAGTGCATGTTTACTTGCCACCAAATCTGATATTGATGAGCTAGATTTTAGCAAATCTATTTGCTATGCTTTTGTGTGCAAAGAGGCATTATTTTCATTCGAGGACGTGTTTTCCTCTTTGCCCCCCGCTGTCACTAACATTTTGCAGAGTTCACGACGCTCTTTCCACAAGACGTGCCACCGGATTACCACCTATTCGAGGGATTGAGCATCAAATTGACTTAATTCCTGCATCATTACCCAACCGCACCATACCATCAACATCGTAACTACGTGCAACCACCAAAGACAACAACCACTGTGTCGCCCACATGCAAATAATGGCAATGTTAGGGCTCCCTCAGTACGAGATCATGACCATCTCCCTAAACTGAAATTGAATATTCCACCATTTGAGGGTAGATATGTTCCTGATATATATCTTACTTGGGAGTTAGAAACTGAACAACGATTTACATGTTTGCAATATCCCGAGGAGAGACGTGTTCTGCCGCTGTTTGTGCTTTCACTAGCTTTGCATGTGTTTGGTGGTCTAAACATTGTAGATTATATCCTGCTCCAGCTACTTGGGCTGCTTTGAAAACTGCTATGCGTATCGGGTTCCACCATATTATCAACGTGAATTACTTCAAAATTGCAGCTTAAGACAAGGTAAAAATTCTGAGAAGAATATTATCAGAATTACAAACTGGCTTGATTAGATGTGGTATTGTTGAGGAGAATGAAGCTATGCTTGCACGCTTTTTGGGTGGATTAAATAGAGATATCAGACTATTCTAGACTATAAGGATTATAATAATATCACCATTTATTCCATCTTGCTTGTAAAGCTGAACATGAAGTGCAGGATCGATGTGCATTGGCGCACATACTAACTTTTTCTCGCAGGTCGACCTTCATCATGGACACCACGCGGCATCATCTACTTCCATCGCATCACCTCCTTCAGGTGCCACCTCCAACTGATACAAGAAAGCAGGCACAACCACCACTATCTCGCCAAGAGCACACCGGCCTACACAGAGCTCTTCTTCTTCCATGGCCAGGGGCACACAAGGATATTATTTGTCGTCTTTAATGGAAGAGGACATTTTGTGAGAGAATGCAAATCTCAGCGCAGGATGATTGCTACCGAGGATGGTGGGTATGAGTCCGCTTAGTGACTATGATGAGGAGACTTTGGCTCTTATTACACATGAGGAACACTGGAGATGATTCTGATCATGAGACAATACATGGCTGTCAAGATGCCGACAGTATGAATGTTTAGTTTTCAACGTGTTTTGAGGTGCAGGTTACACAAGCTGAGCAAAATCAGAGGCATAATTTGTTCCATACAAAGGGAGTTGTGAAGGAACGTCTATTGGCCATCATAGATGGAGGGAGCTGCAACAACTTGGCTAGCATGGAGATGGTGGAGAAGCTATCTCTCACCACAAGACCACATCCACATCCTTACTACATCCAATGGTTCAACAACAGCGCAAGGTTAAGGTAACACATCTGCTCGTGCATTTTAGTATCTCTACATATGCTGATTATGTTGATTGTGATGTGGTACCTATGCAAGCATGTTCCTTATTACTTGGTAGACCATGGCAATTTGATGAAAATTTGTACACCATGGTAGAAACAATCAAGATACTCTTGTTCATAAGGATAAAAATATTACTTTGCTTCCTATGACTCCTCGATTCCATTTTGAAAGATGATATTAATAGAGCTAATAAAGCAAAACAGAGAAAATAAGAGTGAAAATCAGATTGTAAAAGAATTTGAGCAACACATGAAGCCTAATAATAAACCATCTACTGCTGTTTTGAAATTAAATTGAAAAGTGCATTTACTTGCCACCAAATCGATATTGATGAGCTAGATTTTAGCAAATCTGTTTGCTATGCTTTGTGTGCAAAGAGGCATTATTTTCATTCGAGGACGCTTCCTTCTTTGCCCCTCGCTGTCACTAACATTTTGCAGGAGTTCGCGATGTCTTTCCACAAGATGTGCCACCGGATTACCACCTATTCGAGGGATTGAGCATCAAATTGACTTAGTTCCCTGCATCATTACCCAACCGCGGCACCATACCGCACTAATCCAGAGGAGACGAAGGAGATTATGCAAGCACAGGAGCTGCTCGACAAAGGTTATACGCTAATCCCTTAGTCCTTGTGTTGTTCCAATTATTCTAGTGCCGAAAAAGGATGGTACATCATGTATGTGTGTTGATTGTAGAGGCATTAATAATATTACTATTCGTTATCGCCACCCTATTCCTAGGCTAGATGATATGCTTGATGAATTGAGTGGCTCTACAATATTCTCCAAAGTTGATTTATGAGTGGATACCATCAAATTCGATGAAATTGGGAGATGAATGGAAAAGCATTTAAAACTAAGTTTGATTATATGAGTGGTTAGTCATGCCTTTTGTTAACTAATGCACCTAGTCATGAGATTAATGAACTAAGTTTTACGTGGCTTTCATTGGACGATTTGTGGTAGTCTATTTTGATGATATACTGATTTATAGCAAATCTTGGAAGAACATTTGGAACATTTACGTGTTGTTTTTAATGCTCTACGGATGCACGCTTGTTTGGTAACCTTGGGAAGTGCACCTTTGCACCAATTTGAGTATCTTTTCTTGGCTATGTTGTTACTCCACAGGAATTAAAGTTGATAAAGCCAAGATTGCTATTAGAGTTGGCCGCAGCCCAAAACGGTCACAAGTGAGGAGTTTCTTGGCCTCGCTGGTTTTATAGGCGCCAGAGAGATTTCAGCACCATTGCTGCACCTCTCAACGAGCTTACAAAGAAGGATGTGCCTTTGTTTGGGGTACCGACAGAAGAAGCCTTCACGGTATTGAAAGCTAAGTTGACACATGCCCTTTACTCCAACTTCCTGATTTTAATAAGACTTTTGAGCTTGAATGTGATGCTAGTGGAATTGGATTAGAGGTGTGTTATTACAAGATGGCAAACCTGTTGCATACTTTTTCTAAAAACTGAGGGCCTAGTTTGAACTATTCTACTTATGATAAAGAATTATATGCTCTTGTTCGACTTTAGAGACATGGCAACATTATTTATGGCCCAAAGAATTTGTTATACATTCTGATCATGAATCTTGAAACATATTAAAAGTCAAGCTAAACTTAATCATAGACATGCTAAATGGGTTGAATTCATTGCGACTTTCCCTTATGTCATTAAACACAAGAAGGGTAAAGAAAATGTTATTACGATGCATTGTCGTGTTCCACGACCGGACAAAGCGCCACAGAACCCCACCTTGATCAATAAAGCTTTCATCTTATATTCGCAATATCCAGATTGCAATCTCAGTTTCTTGCTTGTTCTTCGTTTGCTCGCAGGAAATAGACCCTCGTGGTCAGGTTGATCGTGCTCCGGCGTGGTCAATAACCTCTCGGAGTTGGTTTAGCGATTGCTAAGGCGCGACGTCCTCGCACGCTCGTAGTCGGATCGTCAAAGTCAACCTCCACCAAAGCGAAATCCACCATCTCATCGAAAGACGGGACACCTTTGCCTCTATCAATCACCAACAAGAACGTGAAGGTCAAGAGCTCTACATCGACAACCGCTCAATGACTTCACCATCTCCCTTGGCATCTTCGCAAAGCGACTTCAAGGCATCTTCGCCTACGGACATACGGCATCTTCGCCAACAAGAACCTCAAGACTACACTCAAGAGAAGCTACCCAAGCTCAAGTCCGCGACTTCCGCGAGCTACTATGACCTCGACACCGACCACAAGATTCCTTTCTATGGGACTCAAGAACCCGAGGAGTACCTCGAGTGGGAGCGTTTGATGGACGACTACCTCAAGCTACATCAAGTTCATCCCGAAGATCAAGTGAAGTGCGCCACAAGAAACTTCCACGACTACGCCTCGACATGGTGGCTTCACACACCTTCGGAGAGCTACGAGATGAGTTGGCCCAAGATGAAGAGAGCTTTACGGCGAGAGTTTGTGCCTCCAACCTACACGGAACAACTTCGACGCCAATTGGAGAACGCCACCCAAGGATCCAAGTCCATCGACAAGTACTTCAAGGAGATGATGATTGCCTTGCGACGAGCCGGCGTGGATGACCCCATTTCAATGAAGTTCCACTTCATGATGGGATTGCACAATGACATCTCCAAGACCATCTTCCTCGAGAACTACAAGTCTGATGAGGACATCAATACCATTGTTACACCCACAGCCCCTGCTGCTATACATACTGGACCAATTACTAGAGCTCACAAGACGCCAACTAAATTACGTGTACTTTCGTTTCTTGGTAATGATTCTAATGTTCATGAGAATATGATGCTGCCTAAATTGGATACATTTGTTTTGCTTACAAATGAAGGGCCTAGCTTGGAGAAGGATGAACATTGGAGCAAGAACACACATGGAGTTGATGGCATGCAAGGAGATCAAGAACGGAGTTACAAGTGATGATTTCAGGACTTTGAAGCCACCATAAGGAGTGCATGAAGCCTTGGACGAAATATACAAGATGCCACTTCATAATATTCGTCCATAGGCTATTCTAGGTGTTCGTCACCTTATTATTGGGCCAGCCCATGTAATTTCGAAATACATTAGTATAGGCTATTTTTAGAGTCCGTATGTGTGGGGAAACAAGAGATAGGGTTAGTTTGGACCCTCCACCAAGGGCCACGAAATTCACCCCTCTTCCTCCATATATACAGCCCTTAGGGCACCGTTTAGACTTGGGTTTTGTTTAGATCAAAAGTTCGCCATAGCTGCAACTTCGCGCATTTCGTTTGTGTTCAACGACTGACAAAGCGCCACGGAACCCCACCTTGATCAATAAAGCTTTCATCTTATATTCGCAATATCCAGATTGCAATCTCAGTTTCTTGCTTGTTCTTCGTTTGCTCGCAGGAAATAGACCCTCGTGGTCGTTGATCGTGCTCGGCGTGGTCAATAACCTCTCGGAGTTGGTTTAGCGATTGCTTATATGCGACGCCCTCGCTGACTTCGTAGTCGGATCGTCAAAGTCGACTTCCACCAAAGCGAAATCCACCATCTCATCGAAAGGCGGGACACCTCGCCTCTATCAAGTGGTATCAGATTTCCGGTTGCTCGGTGAGATTTTACAGTTTTTCGTAGTTTAGATCGAGTCTGTTCTTCATACCTATAGTCCACGAAAAAGCCAAAAAAATTAGGGTTAGTTCATTCTCATCCGAACCAATCGAGCCTTTGCATAATCTTTTTCAGATTTGCTTTGTTGAATTTGCGGTTGCATCGTCGTGTCAAGTTGCTGGTCTTAGCGTCTAGTCTTTTAGAGTTTGAGTTACATTCACAGGTTGTCACGTCGCCGCTGCCATATACCACCACCACATATTCACCGCCAATCCGAATCCATATATCGCCACCACATATCCGCCGCCATCACGCCCATCCGAGTCCACCGCAACATATATCCGCCACCATCCGAAGTTCCACCAGATTCATCCCCGCCACCAGTCCGAGTTCCACCAGATTCATCCCCGCCACCGGTCGAAGTTCCACCAGATTCATCTCCGCCACCATCCGAAGTTCCACAGATTCATCTCCGCCACCGGTCCTAGTCCGAGTCCGAAGAATTGTTGCATTGTTCTCGATTTCCAGATCACGCGATATCCGAAGTCGTGATGAAAGAGAGGACTCCCCAACTTCAAGCCATCCGCAGAAGAAAAATAGTTCGGTTTCAAAAAAAAATTTGGCTAGGCAGTTTTTAGACCATTTGTAGACTTTTCGAAAAAATTTTGTTATGAGCAAAAAAAAAAAAAAAGAGAAAAAAAGTGCAAAAAAAAGAAAAAAAATTCAGAGTGTGCTCCTCCCTTGTTTACGTGCAGTGCCGTGATTTTGTTAGTGTTCTAGGCTCGCGTCTCTAGCACGGTCTAGCCTAGGACCAGCACAGTACCGTCGTTGAGCGTTTATTCAACTTTGCATCTCTGAATTGATTATTGCTGACATTTTTTTGCTACCATATCATAAGCCTTCCCAGCTCTACATACATCTACGTCGTGCGTTTGATTCTCCCTGGTAATCGCTATATCCAAGCTTTGAGAGTTTTGACTACAACGGTTGCCGATCACCACCTTTCTTTGGGTAAGAACTGGTAAGAATTTGAGATTTGCTTGACGGGTTTGTGATACACCACCACCACTTCTTAGTAGTCTCAGAGGATCATATTCTTGTGTGTTTCTATTTGCTGCTAACCATGGTAGGATCACAAGTCGATGAGACTGATTGGGAGAACACGACGAACAAACAGCTACATGATAAGTTTCACAAATGATGATTGGACGGTGCAAGACGTGGTAAACAGATTTGACGAGGCCATGGAGAAGATAGATGGCATTGAGAAGACGTTTGAAACAAAGCTTGATAGCAAGTTTGATGAATTGCTCGCGCGTTTTCCACAACCACCGCCGGCTGCACCTATCGCACCTCTGCAAGCGACAACAACTACGCCCTTCCGAATCAAGTATGGACGAGCTCAGCGTGTTCCTCTTGAGCCAGGACAAAATTCTGGTGCCGCTGCTACTCATTGTTGGTGCTTCTTTGGCTCCGCCATCTGTTGCTGCTGGTACCGAGGAGGATGATTATGTGGGAGATTACGAGGAGGAGGTTGATCAACATCGAACTACGTGCAACCACCAGCACCACAACCACCGGTCGTCCACATGCAAATAATGGCAATGCTAGGGCTCCCCTCAGTGCGAGATCATGACCATCTCCCTAAACTGAAATTGAATATTCCACCATTTGAGGGTAGATATGTTCTGATATATATCTTACTTGGGAATTAGAAACTGAACAACGATTTACATGTTTACAATATCCCGAGGAGAGACGTGTTCTGCTGCTGTTTGTGCTTTCACTAGCTTTGCATGTGTTTGGTGGTGCGAACATTGTAGATTATATCCTGTTCCAGCTACTTGGGCTGCTTTGAAAACTGCTATGCGTACTCGTTGGGTTCCACCATATTATCAACGTGAATTACTTCAAAAATTGCAGCGCTTAAGACAAGGAAAAATTCTGTAGAAGAATATTATCGGGAATTGCAAACTGGCTTGATTAGATGTGGTATTGTTGAGGAGAATGAAGCTATGCTTGCACGTTTTCGGGTGGATTAAATAGAGATTCAGACCATTCTAGACTATAAGGATTATAATAATATCACTCGTTTATTCCATCTTGCTTGTAAAGCTGAACGTGAAGTGCAGGATCGATGAGGCATTGGTGCGCACTAACTTTTCTCGCAGGTCGACCTTCATCATGGACACCACGTGCATCATCTACTTCCACCGCACCATCACCTCCTTCAGTGCCACCTCCAACCGTGATACAAGAAAGGGCACAACCACCACTATCGCCAAGAGCACACCTGCTGGCCTGCACAGAGCTCTTCTTCCATGGCGTCAACAGGGCACACAAGTGATATTATTTGTCGTCGTTGTAAGGGAAGAGGACATTTTTTGAGAGAATGCAAATCTCAGCGTGTGATGATTGCTACGAGGATGGTGGGTATGAGTCCGCTAGTGACTATGATGAGGAGACTTTGGCTCTTATTACACATGAGGAACACGGTGGAGATGATTACGATCATGAGACACAATACATGGCTGTGAAGATGCTTGTGGTATGAATGTTTAGTTGCTCAACGTGTTTTGAGTGTGCAGAGTTACACAAGCTGAGCAAAATCAGAGGCATAATTTGTTCCATACAAAGGAGTTGTGAAGGAACGTTCTATTAGCGTCATCATAGATGGAGGAGCTGCAACAATTTGGCTAGCATGGAGATGGTGGAGAAGCTATCTCTCACCACAAGACCACATCCACATCCTTACTACATCCAATGGTTCAACAACAGCGGCAAGGTGAAGGTAACACGCATTGTTCGTGTGCATTTTAGTATCTCTACATATGCTGATTATGTTGATTGTGATGTGGTACCTATGCAAGCATGTTCCTTGTTACTTGGTAGACCATGGCAATTTGATAAAATTCTGTACACCATGGTAGAAACAATCAAGATACTCTTGTTCATAAGGATAAAATATTACTTTGCTTCCTATGACTCCTGAGTCCATTTTGAAAGATGATATTAATAGAGCTAATAAAGCAAAACAGGAGAAAAATAAGAGTGAAAATCAGATTGTGGCAAAAGAATTTGAGCAACACATGAAGCCTAATAATAAACCATCTCTTGTTGCTTCGAAATTAAATTGAAAAGTGCATGTTTACTTGCCACCAAATCTGATATTGATGAGCTAGATTTTGGCAAATCTATTTGCTATGCTTTTGTGTGCAAAGAGGCATTATTTTCATTCGAGGACGTGCCTTCCTCTTTGCCCCCTGCTGTCACTAACATTTTGCAGAGTTCACGACGTCTTTCCACAAGGCGTGCCACCGGATTACCACCTATTCGAGGGATTGAGCATCAAATTGACTTAATTCGGTGCATCATTACCCAACCGTGCACCATACCGTACCAATCCGGAGGAGACGAAGGAGATTATCGTCAAGTACAGGAGCTGCTCGACAAAGGTTATATCGCGAATCCCTTAGTCCTTGTGCTGTTCCTATTATTCTAGTGCGAAAAAGGATGGTACGTCACGTATGTGTGTTGATTGTAGAGGCATCAATAATATTACTATTCGTTATCGTCACCCTATTCCTAGGCTAGATGATATGCTTGATGAATTGAGTGGCTCTACAATATTCTCCAAAGTTGATTTGCGTAGTGGATACCATCAAATTCGTATGAAATTGGGAGATGAATGGAAAACAGCATTTAAAACTAAGTTTGGATTATATGAGTGGTTAGTCATGCCTTTTGGGTTAACTAATGCACCTAGTACTTTCATGAGATTAATGAACGAAGTTTTACGTGCTTTCATTGGACGATTTGTGGTAGTTTATTTTGATGATATACTGATTTATAGCAAATCTTTGGAAGAACATTTGGAACATTTACGTGTTGTTTTTAATGCTCTACGTGATGCACGTTTGTTTGGTAACCTTGGGAAGTGCACCTTTTGCACCGACCGAGTATCTTTTCTTGGCTATGTTGTTACTCCACAGGGAATTGAAGTTGATAAAGCCAAGATTGAAGCTATTGAGAGTTGGCCGCAGCCCAAAACGGTCACACAAGTGAGGAGTTTCCTTGGCCTCGCTGGTTTCTATAGGCGTTTTGTGAGAGATTTCAGCACCATTGCTGCACCTCTCAACGAGCTTACAAAGAAGGATGTGCCTTTTGTTTGGGGTACCGCACGGAAGAAGCCTTCACGGTATTGAAAGCTAAGTTGACACATGCTCCTTTACTCCAACTTCCTGATTTTAATAAGACTTTTGAGCTTGAATGTGATGCTAGTGGAATTGGATTAGGAGGTGTGTTATTACAAGATGGCAAACCTGTTGCATACTTTTACGAAAAATTGAGTGGGCCTAGTCTGAATTATTCTACTTATGATAAAGAATTATATGCTCTTGTTAGGACTTTAGAAACATGGCAACATTATTTATGGCCCAAAGAATTTGTTATACATTTCGATCATGAATCTTTGAAACATATTAAAAGTCAAGCTAAACTGAATCGTAGACATGCTAAATGGGTTGAATTCATTGAGACTTTCCCTTATGTCATTAAACACAAGAAGGGTAAAGAAAATGTTATTCTTGATGCATTGTCTCGTCGCTATACTATGCTTTCACAACTTGACTTCAAAATATTTGGTTTGGAGACCATCAAAGATCAATATGTGCATGATGCTGATTTTAAAGATGTATTGCAGAATTGTAAAGAAGGTAGAACATGGAACAAGTTCGTCATTAATGATGGATTTGTGTTTCGTTCTAACAAGCTATGCATTCCAGCTAGCTCCGTTAGTCTTTTGTTGTTGCAGGAGGCGCATGGAGGAGGACTAATGGGACACTTTGGCGTGAAGAAGACGGAGGATATACTAGCTACACATTTCTTTTGGCCAAAGATGAGACGGGATGTTGAGCGTTTTGTTGCTCGCTGCACTACATGTCAAAAAGCTAAGTCACGACTCAATCCTCATGGTTTATATATGCCTTTGCACTGTACCTAGTGTTCCTTGGGAAGATATATCTATGGACTTTGTTTTAGGTTTACCTCGAACAAAGAAGGGAGGATAGCATATTTGTTGTCGTGGATAGATTCTCAAAATGGCACACTTTATACCATGTCATAAAAGCGATGATCTTTGTTAATGTTGCTGATTTGTTCTTTCGTGAAATTATTCGCTTGCATGGTGTGCCAAATACTATTGTTTCAGATCGTGATACTAAATTTCTTAGCCACTTTTGGAGATGTTTATGGGCTAAGTTGGGGACTAAACTACTTTTTAGTACTACTTGTCACCCCCAAACTGATGGATAAACTGAAGTAGTCAATAGAACATTGTCTACTATGCTTAGGGCTGTTTTGAAGAATAATAAGAAAATGTGGGAAGAATGCTTGCCTCATATTGAATTTGCTTATAATCGTTCATTGCATTCTACTACTAAGATGTGCCCTTTTGAAATTGTGTATGGTTTCCTACCTCGTGCACCTATTGATTCATTGCCTCTTCCATCTTCGGAGAAGGTTAATTTTGATGCTAAAGAACGTGCTGAGTTGATTTTAAAATGCATGAGTTAACTAAGGAAAACATTGAGCGTATGAATGCTAAATATAAACTTGCTGGAGATAAGGGTAGAAAACATGTTGTGTTTGCACCGGAGATCTTGTTTGGTTACATTTGCGTAAGGATAGATTTCTGATTTGCGCAAATCAAAGCTAATGCCACGTGCTGCTGGTCCCTTTAAGGTGTTGGAGAAAGTAAATGATAATGCATATAAACTTGAGCTGCTGCAGATTTTGGGGTTAGTCCCACTTTTAACATTGCAGATTTGAAGCCATATATGGGTGAGGAAGATGAACTTCCGTCGAGGACGACTTCATTTCAAGAAGGGAGGATGATGAGGACATCAATACCATTGTTACACCCACAGCCCCTGCTGCTATACATCTTGGACCAATTACTAGAGCTCACAAGACGCCAACTAAATTACTGTGTACTTTCGTTTCTTGGTAATGATTCTAATGTTCATGAGAATATGATGCTGCCTAAATTGGATACATTTGTTTTGCTTACAAATGAAGGGCCTAGCTTGGAGAAGGATGAACATTGGAGCAAGAACACACATGGAGTTGATGGCATGCAAGGAGATCAAGAACGGAGTTACAAGTGATGATTTCAGGACTTTGAAGCCACCATAAGGAGTGCATGAAGCCTTGGACGAAATATACAAGATGCCACTTCATAATATTCGTCCATAGGCTATTCTAGGTGCTTCGTCACCTTATTATTGGGCCAGGCCCATGTAATTTCGAAATACATTAGTATAGGCTATTTTTAGAGTCCGTATGTGTGGGGAAACAAGAGATAGGGTTAGTTTGGACCCTCCACCAAGGGCCACGAAATTCACCCCTCTTCCTCCATATATACAGCCCTTAGGGCACCGTTTAGACTTGGGTTTTGTTTAGATCAAAAGTTCGCCATAGCTGCAACTTCGTGCGTTTCGTTTGTGTTCAACGACTGGACAAAGGCGCCACGGAACCCCACCTTGATCAATAAAGCTTTCATCTTATATTCGCAATATCCAGATTGCAATCTCAGTTTCTTGCTTGTTCTTCGTTTGCTCGCAGGAAATAGACCCTCGTGGTCAGGTTGATCGTGCTCGGCGTGGTCAATAACCTCTCGGAGTTGGTTTAGCGATTGCTAGCGCGACGTCCTCGCACGCTCGTAGTCGGATCGTCAAAGTCGACTTCCACCAAAGCGAAATCCACCATCTCATCGAAAGACGGGACACCTCTGCCTCTATCAAAGTCCATCGACGACTACTACATTGGTGCTCTCAAGGCGGAACAAGAACTCATGAAGGCCAAGGCTTCTCCACCCCAAGCAAACTTTGCGGCGACCAAGCTCTACGACAAGCATGAGGCTAGTACCACCAAGATGTCCAAGCCCGACGAGCTCCAAGACGATGCTCCCAAGTTTGACTTCACCGCCATCCCTCTTTGTGGCATTGATGGTGCCGAGTCTACTTCGACTCTTTTTCAAGACGGTGCGGCGACGAGTTCGTTTACGGAGACCTTCAAGAACCAAGCTCTGGAGGCGAGCGACAAGGTGGCGAGCAAGGATGATGCTTCCATCTTAGGAGGCGAGAGTGATGATGTGCCATCTTCGGCCTTCATCCACGACGAGAGTGATGTTGAGCCATCTTCGGCATTCATCCACGACGAGAGTGATGATGTGCCATCTTCGGCCTTCATCCACGGCGGCGCGGCGAGATGGTTGAGCATGGGATCTTCCTTCGACCACGGCGACGTATGATGACTTGAGTGACTTGTGCCACCATATTGAGAGTGAGAGTGACTTCACCACTAGCCCCTTATATGATGAGTTGCCACAATTCCCATGTGAGGAGAGCCACAACCCCCACCACTTGAGTGAGATGAGTGACTCCACCATACGTGAGTTTGAGTACACCTATTTTGAGGGAGTGAGTGAACCACCACATAGAGAGAGTGAGATAGTTGATAGGTCTCGTGAGGCCATTTGCATTTCTAACAACTTGACCTCTACCTCTATTGTGTCTTCTCATTTGGTGCTAGGTCCCATTTATGATGACGCGCCGATCCTCGACGACTTCGTCCTCCCTTTGGACAAGACGATGGCCATGGTGGATTATGATGCACCGCCCACATGGTTCCATCAAGATGATGATGATGATGACCACCATTTGGTCTTTCCCACCTCACCTACACCACTTGAGTGGAATGACAAAGGTAACATAGGTGAAGGTGATGCTCTAGTCCCACTAGTGGACATTCTTGACATTGATTGCTTGCATGATGTTGATCCACCTATTGCCATGCTTCATGCTAGTATGATTTCCCCAAGCGATGATTTGCCCATTTATGATGAGTATGATGATTCTATTGTGGAGTCAATTAGTTGTGATGCCATGTTACATAGGATTTCTTGTGACAATTCTTTAGGTCACATCATGTTTGATAATCCGCTTGACTTGTCATATGCTATGCATGAGATCAACCATATGTCTTATTTGCAATCTCTTCATAGTGACTATGCATATGCCATTAAAATAAACCCAATTTGCACATATGGCATAGATGACAAGCCCATGGTTATTGGCATTTGTTTCTCTTGTGATGATATTGATATGCTCCCTTTGCATCATTTATCTCATATGCCATGCCATGACCACCTAGCTTTGGATATGCATTGTTTTGGATGTTGTCCATTTTCTCCATATGATGTTTCCGATATTGCTCATGAGGAGACTCCCATAGTTTCCTCATACATTTTAGGAGATTTTGACCCATCCCATCCATTGCATGATCCCAATACTTGTGTGCACCATATGCTCCCCATGAATAAACATGCCTTTGATGTGCCATATAGTTGTTTGCTCAATTTGTGTCCCCATCGTGTCATACATAACAACTATTCTTTCATGATGGATGACATGTTCCTATACCGTGCATCAAATTTCTTTGAGCGATGCCTATCTTGTGCTAACTCAACGTGCACATACACATCATGATGGATGATGTGTACATTTGCCACACACACAATTTCTTTCGTTTGTGTCTCTTTTGTGTAGGTACCCAGGAATACTTGTCAACCTCGCAATCCCACGAGTTGACAAAACGAGCTCTTGAGAGCAACGATGCTTTGGGATCCAATGGACTATCCTTAACAATGTCCCCTTCGCGCAAGGACTACGCGCAACTCCTCTACTTGGCTCTCACACGGCTATGGGCCATTTACCCCTTCTCACATTATGCTCATTTTACCGTGTTCACTTTGCATGCTATGCTTACTTCTATGCCTTTGCCATGCAATTGTGACCCTTGTTTGCATCTACCCATGATTCTCCATTATGATATTCCTATGTGTATTTGCATGCTTGGTGGAGATCCTTGTTGCTTTTGCCATGTTTATCATGTGCCCCATGATATTGATGCTTATTGTGTTGGGAGAGTCATGATGACCCATTGCTATTCCCATATGGCCTCTCGCCAATACATTCATGATATTGTACTCATATCTTGCTTTCATGCTTGTGATATGACTTGTGAATTATTCATGCCCACTATTTGCACCAATGATATGTTTGCCATGATTCCTCCTAGTATGTTGCATCTTTGCACTACTAGCTTGCTTGATTTGATAGCTATGAATGCTCGCTACATTGCATCACCCATGTTCCACTACTTGCTTTCTTGGGTTGATGACATATATGCTCATGCCTCACACATGTTGAACAATTGCTCTTTCCTTTGTGTTGAGTACCACGATATCTTCACTACACCCTATGCACGTTATGCTTGGATTGTCTTGCACTTGCCCCATGTGTTTAGACATTTCACTATATTTGGTGTTGTGAATGACTCTTATGCCTACCATAGACCGTTCATTGAGATCTTTATGCATGCTTCCTATGACCTTGAGGTAGATGCTTGTTCACTTATCACATATATTTGCATCTTGACCTCCCATTTACATGCTTGTTCCCATGATGTACTTGATTATGCTCAATTTGTATGTCCAAATGTCATGACACACTTCTTTGTCAAACCATATGCTATGCTTGATGAAAACACTTGTTGGGTGAATCACCTCTTGAATGCTTGGTTTTGCTCTTACGACAACCACATTTGTTTTTCCAAGTGCTTGTTATCTTTGCTACTTTTGAAGAAATTACAAGACAGTGCGACATTGGAGAGTGCCCATTTGGAACTTCACGATGACAAGAACTTGGTGATCGACCACTTCTACACGGCAACACCATCTCTTTCCCATGGTGATTTGGTTTTCGATCCGAGGTCGGATCTGTCCCAAGGGGGAGGGGATGATGCGGAGCATCCTATGGACATCACCATGTCAAGAGCCCATTTGGCAAGTGACACGTGCGACATCTACTTCACACACACTAAGGTGAATCATCTCCTTTACGCGTGCTCACTTGACCCCTTCGAGGATGGCATACTACTTGACACTTCTCCCGTGTGCATGCATAGGTATTGTCGGAACTTCACGGACGGCGAGGAGGAGTGCAAGCGCCAAGGAACGACTACACCATCCGCGAGGGAAGCGTGGAAGAGAAGACGGAAGAAAGGAGAAGAAGATGGAGCGGCTGCAGGAGCCAGGCCGGACATCCAGACCGCCGTCCGGATCATCCGGGCTCGGCCGGATCATCCGGGTCCCCCTCTGGATCATCCGGATAATTCGTCCGAAGACACCCGAAGGCCTCATGTGAAGCCGGATCATCCGGACCCCCATCCGGATCATCCGGGCTTTGCCTACGTGCATGCCTTCGGGCCGAGGCCCATGTACCCATTCGCCCCCTCACTTCCCCTTCGCCCACTAGACTACCCATTTTTAGGGTTAGCAAAGTGATAGCTCATTCTTAGGTGAGCTTTGCTCCTACCTATCTCTACTCTTGAGAGAGAGAGACCACTACTCCACTGGAGGCCAAGACCTCCATCTAGGAGAAGATCCCGCGGGATATCATCAAGACCCCCTTGTGGGAAGATCCATCTAGGATATCATCAAGACCTCATCTTGGAGATGAACCTTACCTTGTATCTTTCCCTTTGTTGTTCATGTACCTTGTGGATCTTGTGTGTTTGATTGTCTAGTGGATGTGTGATTTGGACTTGTTCTTGAGTGTTTCCCCTTGTGATTTCTCCCTGTTCTTCCCCGTGTTCATCATGTTCTACGAGGGATCCCACTCCAAACGTGAAAGATCGTCGCTATAGGGTTCCACCCTACATCACATGATCAAGATGCTCTTTCATGGTTTTGCTAAACACAAGAATATCATCGAAGTAAACCACAACAAATATTCCAATTTAAGGTCGAAGGACATGATGCATGAGACGCACAAAAGTACCGGGAGCCTCCGATAAACCCATAGGCATGACTAACCATTCATATATGCCAAATTTAGTTTTGAAAGCAGTTTTCCATTCATCACCTTCATGTA
Source organism: Aegilops speltoides (assembly GCA_021437245.1). Taxonomy (NCBI): domain Eukaryota; kingdom Viridiplantae; phylum Streptophyta; class Magnoliopsida; order Poales; family Poaceae; genus Aegilops; species Aegilops speltoides. The sequence goes on from CM038144.1 coordinate 219,237,642, forward strand.
TGCGGATTTGATAATAGCCACTTTTAAGATCAATTTTTGAGAAAAAGTTGGCTCCATTAAGTTCATCAAGCATATCATCTAAGAGAGGAATGGGATGCCTATAGCGAACGGTGATAGCATTTATAGGTCTACAATCGGAACACAAGCGGAAACTTCCATCGGGCTTAGGCACAAGTATAACGGGAACGGCACAAGGGCTTAAGCTTTCACGTACATGACCGTTGTCGATTAGTTGTTGTACTTGCCGTTGAATCTCCTTGGTTTCTTCGGGATTGACACGGTATGGAGCTTTGTTTGGAAGTGGCGCTCCGGTGATGAGGTCGATTCGATGCTCAATGCCTCGTAGAGGAGGTAGATCCGGAGGTAGCTCATCGGGGAAAACATCTTGAAATTCCTGCAAAAGAGAATTAAACACCAAAGGTAGCTCGTGAGTGGTGTTAGTGTCCGGCTGTCCATCCTTGCACACAAGGACAAAGTGCATCACACTCGATGGGTTCTCACAAACTTCTCTCATCTCACTTTTTGTGGCGAATAGTATGAGATTTTTCTCTCTAGGCGAAGAGGCATTCAAGTGTGGCTTGTTGCTCTCACTCATGTTTTGGTGGCTCTCTTTCTCACTCTTCTCTCTATGGTGGGTGGCTTGCTTGTCGGCTATCACTTGACTAGGAGACATGGGTCGTAGCACATATTCTTTTCCTTTCATCTTGAAGCTATAGTGGTTGGTACGCCCATTGTGGACGACGCCACGGTCGAATTGCCATGGTCGACCAAGAAGGAGGTGGCAGACGGTCATTGGGACCACATCACACTCCAAAGTGTCTTCATATGCACCGATTTTGAAAGATACTTGGACCGTATGCTCAACTATAGTGCCGGAGTCGCTTAACCATTGAACCTTGTAGGGGTGCGGGTGCTTCTTCTTGAACAATTGAAACTTAAAGCATAGTTCTTCACTTGCCAAGTTGTGGCAACTACCTCCATCGATGATGACCTTGACGGACCGCTCATTGATGCCGGCCTTGGTGTGGAAGATGTGGCATCGTTGGTCTTCTTCTTGTTGATGTTGAAGTGTCAAGACCTTGGAGACAACGGGAGCGGGGCTCGTATCTTCATCACAAAAGACTTGATCATCTTCATCCTCGTTCACGCGCCGGTGCATGGCCACTTGCTCAATAGCTTCCATTTCATCTTCACTCATTGAGTCGTAGGTGCCATCATCGTTGAGGATCATGGTTCGCTTGTTGGTACATTGGAAGGACTTATGGCCTCGGCCGCCACATGTGAAACACTTGTTTGAACTTGTCTTGATGGTCTCATCGGTCGGAGTAGAGGAAGTAGCACGCGGCTTGTAGTTGCTTGTAGTAGGAGGAGGAGGACTTGAACTTGACGAAGGTTTCTTGTATGTTGTCTTGTCGTCGATGCTTGGAGAAGGCTTGGTTGAAGTAGATGTTGGAGGAGTTGTTGAAGCTTGATTGTTGGAGAAGCCGTATGTCTTGGAGGAGTACTTGGCGTACTTGAAGTCATCTTGCACTTGACGTTCCGCCTTGGTTGCTTGATGCACTAGCTCGATGAGGTTGGAGTAGGGTTGGAAGTCGGCGATCTTCTTGATGGGATGATTGAGTCCATTCAAGAATCGTTCCATTATTTGCTCATCACCTTCCTTGACATTGGCTCGAATCATGGCTATCTCCATTTCCTTGTAGTATTCTTCAACACTCTTTATTCCTTGCTTGAGGAGTTGTAGCTTCTTGAAGAGATCACGGTTGTAGTAGGTGGGCACAAATCATGCTCACATGACATCCTTCATTTGAGCCCAAGTGGTGATTGGAGGGTCACCTCTTGCTTCTCAGCGCTCAAGGACTTGTTCCCACCATATGAGCACATAGTCTTGGAACTCAAGTGATGCCATTGCGATCTTCTTCTCTTCCTCATAGTTGTGCAAACGAAAGATTTTGTCGACCTTCAATGCCCATGAGAGGTATTCTTCCGGATCATTGCTTCCATTGAACTAGGGCATTGTGAACTTTAGCTTGCCATAGCGTTACTCTTCATTTTGGTAGCGGTTGCGGTGTCGCTCTTGCCTTGGAGGGTCCTCGAATGCTCATTCCTCATGATTTTGCTCTTGGTGTGGAGGAGGGTCTTGAAGCACTTGTTCCCCTTGGTGTCGCTCTTGTTGCGCTTGAGGTTGAGGTGGAGCTTGACGAGCTTGTGGAGGAGCTGGAGAAACTTGACGGTGCACACGTGGTCGATAGTTCCTTTCTTGTATTTCTTCTCGAAGGGCTTCCTCTTGATTACACCGTTCGCGATTGCGGTTGGCGATGGCTCGACTTGATTCTTGGAGGGCACGTTCCACCTCAATAGCTTGTGCTTCTCGTTGTTGTTGTTGAAGACGTTGGGCCTCGGCGTCTTGTTCCTCTTGGTGTAGACACGCTCGTTCTTCTTCTTCTTGACGACGAAGACGTTGTCGTTCTTGAGCTTGAGCAAAGGCGACTTGATTTGCTTGATGACGAGGGACTTGCTCATCGACTTGCTCTTGTGAATGCTTGGCGTGTAGCGGATCTCGAGATGATGATGATCTTGATGCGCGGGTCGTCCAAGAATGGTTGATGACGGTGTACTTGAGCCGGAGAAAGTGTTGTCGGAGTGGCGACTTGAGTGGCTCCGTCTTGAGTAGGAAGAAGTTGAAGGAGGCCGGTTGACCAACAAAGCTCGGATCTCGTCCATTCTTGCATCGTTCTCTTGCTTGTGCGTGTCGAGCTTGTTGTCGAAGTAGTCGCGTGTATGTTGCTCGGAGAGTCGTAAGTCGGCGGCGAGGTTGTCGATGCGGTCGTTCATTGCTTGTTGCTCTTGATGGAGAGCTCGTTGTGCACCAAAGAGGTGGCTCTTGGTGACGAAGGATGACATGTCGTCGTCTTGCTTGATGAAGAGTGGGTTGGTAGAAGAACTTGTCCTATCCATCATAAGAATGTGGTAGTGAGTAGGAAAATGAGAGAACAAAACCAAAGTTACCTTTTCCGAAGATTGTGGATGTAACAAGTACGATCCCACATGATGTTACAATAGGGGAATTGGTACCGGGAATTGTTTCTCACACCTACAAGTAAATGGTCTATGGAGGAGCTTGGTTAGGCAAGGCACAAATAATTCAAGCAAATGTTAGTCAAGATGTTGATAAAGTTGAGAAGATTCACAAATGGCAAATAAGACAAATAGATCAACCTCCCAAGATAACACTAGGACACACGCACGGAAGATACATGGGATCCGCACAACCAAGGAATGAGCTCGAAGATATCAAAACACGAGAAAAGCTCTTGTCGTACGGATACTAGAGAGACGCTAGCTCGATTGCACTAATGGGCTAGATACGCTAGTGCACCAACCTAATAGAGAATTTACTCGTCTCACTATCCCAAGTATGCTTATGTATGTGGTGACCAAGATGATGCACGAATGTGAAGGCTCGATGCTATTGCTTATAAGCTCTGTGCTTTTCCTCTCTTTTGCTTAAAAGCTTTTATCACTTTTTTTTCAACTATGCCACGATGCTTGATATGCGAGCCACACAACGAGGTAACAAGTAGTAGAATGGCTCAAAGCTATCAAGTTAGTGACAAGGGGTACAAGGTGTCGTCCAGGTTACCGTCCTTGCTTACGGTTGAAGATGATCTTGTCGAAGCCGAAGTGTTGTTCGAGTCGATGATTGGTGGCGATGATGATACCAAGTTGCGCCTAAGTAGCCGAAACACCTTAGGACACAAGAGAAATCGCAACCGAACACTCAACAAACACGTGGAATGGTATGGAAGAACACAAGAGGTGGTGGTGAAACAAAATGAGAAAAACAGAAAATGGCCGAAAGTACCTGGATAGTCCGTGCGCACGGGGTAAGTGAGGCCCGTGTGCACGGGGTCTCCCGAGAGCGGATGAACTTCTGTGATTTCATGGTAATTGCACGTTTTTGGCCAAATTCCAGTGGGGGATGGGTAGGGAAGATGGTGGAGGTGTAGATCCACTTGCCAAACACCAAATTCGTGGATCAAATCAACCAAATCTCACAAGATCAACAAATTGCAAGAAAAAATTTTGGGGCTATTTTTGGTGGGGATTTTCGGATTAGGACGAAAAACAACAAAATCAAGCTAGAAAGTGGAAGGTAAGGACTCCAAGATGTGAATCAACCTGGCTCATGATACCATATGTTGTAGGGTAGAACCCTAGGAAGGATCGTTTCACACTTGGAGGGGGGAAATGGAGGAAAATCACAAGAACAACTAGAACACAAGGATGAACACAAAGAGGAAATCACTCCAACAATTCCCAATTACACATCCACTAGAGTAACAACACAAGATCCACAAGTCTCAAACACAATCAAAGGAAAGATACAATGGCAAATTTCATCCCAAATCCAAAGGAAGAGGGGTCTTGGTGGTAGATAGTCTTCTCCCAATGGAGGTCTTGAAATCCTCAAGGATTCTTCTCTATGGGGTCTTGATCCTCAAAGAGGGAAGGTAATGGAGCAAAGCTCACCAAGATCTCATCTAATACTTTGCTAACCCTAAACATGGCCCTAGGTACGAAATATATAGGCTTGGGGTTGAAGGAGGAGAAGTGGAGCCGAAGATGCAATCTCAGCCGGCCATCCTGGGAGGCCCGTGCGCACGGGGTAAGTTGGGCCCGTCCGCACGGGGGTCCCGTGGGCATGGTACACGCCCGTGCGCACGGTGATAGAGGCAAAGGTGTCCCGTCTTTCGATGAGATGGTGGATTTCGCTTTGGTGGAAGTCGACTTTGATGATCCGACTACGAGCGTGCGAGGATGTCGCGCCTTAGCAATCGCTAAACCAACTCCGAGAGGTTATTGACCACGCCGGAGCACGATCAACCTGACCACGAGGGTCTATTTCCTGCGAGCAAACGAAGAACAAGCAAGAAACTGAGATTGCAATCTGGATATTGCGAATATAAGATGAAAGCTTTATTGATCAAGGTGGGGTTCCGTGACGCCTTTGTCTGGTCGTTGAACACAAACGAAGTACGCGAAGTTGCAGCTATGGCGAACTTTTGATCTAAAGAAAACCCAAAGTCTAAACGGTGCCCTAAGGGCTGTATATATGGAGGAAGAGGGGGAGAATTTCGTGGCCCTTGGTGGAGGGGTCCGAAACTAACCCTATCTCTTGTTTCCCCACACATACGGACTCTAAAAATAGCCTATACTAATGTATTTCGAAATTACATGGGCCTGGCCCAATAATAAGGTGACGCAGCACCTAGAATAGCCTCTGGACGAAATTTATGAAGTGGCATCTTGTATATTTCGTCCAAGGCTTCATGCACTCATTATGGTGGCTTCAAAGTCCTGAAATCATCACTTGTAACTCCATTCTTGTCCCCCTTGCGCATGCCATCATCTCCATGCTTGTTCTTGCTCCAATGTTCATCCTTCTCCAAGCTAGGCCCTTCATTTGTAAGCAAAACAAATGTTTCCAATTTAGGCAGCATCATATTCTCATGAACATTAGAAGCATTACCAAGAAACGAAAGTACCAGTAATTTAGTTGGCGTCTTGTGAGCTCTAGTAATTGGTCCAAGATGTATAGCAGCAGGGCTGTGGGTGTAACAATGGTATTGATGTCCTCATCATCCTCCCTTCTTGAAATGAAGTCGTCCTCGACGGAAGTTCATCTTCCTCACCCAAATATGGCTTCAAATCTGCAATGTTAAAAGTGGGACTAACCCCAAAATCTGCAGCAGCTCAAGTTTATATGCATTATCATTTACTTTCTCCAACACCTTAAAGGGACCAGCAGCACGTGGCATTAGCTTTGATTTTGCAAATCAGAAATCTATCCTTCACGCAAATGTAACCAAACAAGATCTCCGGTGCAAACACAACATGTTTTCTACCCTTATCTCCAGCAAGTTTATATTTAGCATTCATACGCTCAATGTTTTCCTTAGTTAACTCATGCATTTTTAAAATCAATTCAGCACGTTCTTTAGCATCAAAATTAACCTTCTCCGAAGATGGAAGAGGCAACAAATCAATAGGTGCACGAGGTAGGAAACCATACACAACTTCAAAAGGGCACATCTTAGTAGTAGAATGCAATGAACGATTATAAGCAAATTCAATATGAGGCAAGCATTCCTCCCACATTTTCTTATTTTTCTTTAGAACAGCCCTAAGCATAGTAGACAATGTTCTATTGACTACTTCAGTTTGTCCATCGGTTTGGGGGTGACAAGTAGAACTAAAAGCAGTTTAGTCCCCAACTTAGCCCATAAACATCTCCAAAAGTGGCTAAGAAATTTAGTATCACGATCTGAAACAATAGTATTTGGCACACCATGCAAGCGAATAATTTCACGAAAGAACAAATCAGCAACATTGACAAGATCATCGCTTTTATGACATGGTATAAAGTGTGCCATTTTCGAGAATCTATCCACGACAACAAATATGCTATCCTCCCTTCTTTGTTCTAGGTAAACCTAAAACAAAGTCCATAGATATATCCTCCCATGGAACACTAGGTACAGGCAAAGGTATATATAAACCATGAGGATTGAGTCGTGACTTAGCTTTTTGACATGTAGTGCAGCGAGCAATAAAACGCTCAACATCTCGTCTCATCTTTGGCCAAAAGAAATGTGTAGCAAGTATGTCCTCCGTCTTCTTCACGCCAAAGTGTCCCATTAGTCCTCCTCCATGCGCCTCCTGCAACAACAAAAGATGAACGGAGCTAGCTGGAATGCATAGCTTGTTAGCACGGAACACAAATCCATCATTAACGACAAACTTGTTCCATGTTCTTCCTTCTTTACAATTCTGCAATACATCTTTTAAATCAGCATCATGCACATATTGATCTTTGATGGTCTCCAAACCAAATATTTTGAAGTCAAGTTGTGAAAGCATAGTATAGCGACGAGATAATGCATCAGCAATAACATTTTCTTTACCCTTCTTGTGTTTAATGACATAAGGAAAGTCTCAATGAATTCAACCCATTTAGCATGTCTACGATTCAGTTTAGCTTGACTTTTAATATGTTTCAAAGATTCATGATCGAATGTATAACAAATTCTTTGGGCCATAAATAATGTTGCCATGTTTCTAAAGTCCGAACAAGAGCATATAATTCTTTATCATAAGTAGAGTAATTCAGACTAGGCCCACTCAATTTTTCGGAAAAGTATGCAACAGGTTTGCCATCTTGTAATAACACACCTCCTAATCCAATTCCACTAGCATCACATTCAAGCTCAAAAGTCTTATTAAAATCAGGAAGTTGGAGTAAAGGAGCATGTGTCAACTTATCTTTCAATACCGTGAAGGCTTCTTCCGTGCGGTACCCCAAACAAAAGGCACATCCTTCTTTGTAAGCTCGTTGAGAGGTGCAGCAATGGTGCTGAAATCTCTCACAAAACGCCTATAGAAACCAGCGAGGCCAAGGAAACTCCTCACTTGTGTGACCGTTTTGGGCTGCGGCCAACTCTCAATAGCTTCAATCTTGGCTTTATCAACTTCAATTCCCTCTGGAGTAACAACATAGCCAAGAAAAGATACTCGGTCGGTGCAAAAGGTGCACTTCCCAAGGTTACCAAACAAACGTGCATCATGTAGAGCATTAAAAACAGCACGTAAATGTTCCAAATGTTCTTCCAAAGATCTGCTATAAATCAATATGTCATCAAAGTAAACTACCACAAATCGTCCAATGAAAGCACGTAAAACTTCGTTCATTAATCTCATGAAAGTACTAGGTGCATTAGTTAACCCAAAAGGCATGACTAACCACTCATATAATCCAAACTTAGTTTTAAATGCTGTTTTTCATTCATCTCCCAATTTCATACGAATTTGATGGTATCCACTACGCAAATCAACTTTGGAGAATATTGTAGAGCCACTCAATTCATCAAGCATATCATCTAGCCTAGGAATAGGGTGACGATAACGAATAGTAATATTATTGATGCCTCTACAATCAACACACATACGTGACGTACCATCCTTTTTCGGCACTAGAATAATAGGAACAAGCACAAGGACTAAGGGATTCGCGATATAACCTTTGTCGAGCAGCTCCTCGTACTTGACGATAATCTCCTTCGTCTCCTCCGGATTGGTACGGTATGGTGCACGGTTGGGTAATGATGCACCGGAATTAAGTCAATTTGATGCTCAATCCCTCGAATAGGTGGTAATCCGGTGGCACGCCTTGTGGAAAGACGTCGTGAACTCCTGCAAAATGTTAGTGACGTTAGGGGCAAAGAGGAAGGCACGTCCTCGAATGAAAATAATGCCTCTTTGCACACAATAGCATAGCAAATAGATTTGCTAAAATCTAGCTCATCAATATCAGATTTGGTGGCAAGTAAACATGCACTTTTCAATTTAATTTCGAAGCAACAGAGATGGTTTATTATTAGGCTTCATGTGTTGCTCAAATTCTTTTGCCACAATCTGATTTTCACTCTTATTTTTCTCCTGTTTTGCTTTATTAGCTCTATTAATATCATCTTTCAAAATGGACTGTGGAGTCATAGGAAGCAAAGTTATATTTTTATCCTTATGAACAAGAGTATCTTGATTGTTTCTACCATGGTGTACAGAATTTTATCAAATTGCCATGGTCTACCAAGTAACAAGGAACATGCTTGCATAGGTACCACATCACAATCAACATAATCAGCATATGTAGAGATACTAAAATGCACACTAACAGACGTGTTACCTTCACCTTGCCGCTATTGTTGAACCATTGGATGTAGTAAGGATGTGGATGTGGTCTTGTGGTGAGAGATAGCTTCTCCACCATCTCCATGCTAGCCAAGTTGTTGCAGCTCCCTCCATCTATGATGACGCTAATAGAACGTTCCTTCACAACTCCCTTTGTATGGAACAAATTATGCCTCTGATTTTGCTCAGCTTGTGTAACCTGCACACTCAAAACACGTTGAGCAACTAAACATTCATACTGTCAAGATCTTCAAGAGCCATGTATTGTGTCTCATGATCGAATCATCTCCACCGTGTTCCTCATGTGTAATAAGAGCCAAAGTCTCCTCATCATAGTCACTAGCGGACTCATACCCACCATCCTCAAGAGCAATCATCACACGCTGAGATTTGCATTCTCTCAGAAAATGTCCTCTTCCCTTACAACGACGACAAATAATATCACTTGTGTGCCCTGTTGACGCCATGGAAGAAGAAGAGCTCTGGCAGGCCCGCAGTGTGCTCTTGGCGAGATAGTGGTGGTTGTGCTCGCTTTCTTGTATCATGGTTGGAGGTGGCACTGAAGGAGGTGATGGTGCAAAGGAAGTAGATGATGCACGTGGTGTCCATGATGAAGGTCGACTGCGAGAGAAAAGTTAGTGCGCCGCCAATGCCTGCCGATCCCAAGACTTCACGCTCAGCTTTACAAGCAAGATGGAATAAACGAGTGATATTATTATAATCCTTATAGTCTAGAATGGTCTGAATCTCTATTTAATCCACCCCCGATAATATTCTTCTACTGAGTTTTTCCTTGTCTTAAGCGCTGCAATTTTTGAAGTAATTCACGTTGATAATATGGTGGAACCCAACGAGCACGCATAGCAGTTTTCAAAGCAGCCCAAGTAGTGGAACAGGATATAATCTACAATGTTCGACCACCAAACACATGCAAAGCTAGTGAAAGCACAAACAGCAGCAGGAACACGTCTCTCCTCGTGATATTGTAAACATGTAAATCGTTGTTCAGTTTCTAACTCCCAAGTAAGATATATATCAGAACATATCTACCCTCAAATGGTGGAATATTCAATTTCAGTTTAGGGAGATGGTCATGATCTCGCACTGAGGGGAGCCCTAATATTGCCATTATTTGCATGTGGACGACCCGGTGGTTGTGGTGCTGGTGGTTGCACGTAGTTACGATGTTGATCAACCTCATCCTCATAATCGCCCACATACTCATCATCCTCCTCGGTACCACCTGCAGCAGTAGCAGGAGCCAAAGAAGCACCAACAGCAGTAGCAGCGGCACCAGAATTTTGTCCTGGCTCAATAGGAACACGCTGAGCTCGTCCATACTGATTTGGAAGGGGGCATAGTTGTTGTCGTTGCAGAGGTGCGATAGGTGCAGCCGGCGGTGGTTGTGGAAAACGCGCGAGCAATTCATCAAACTTGCTATCAAGCTTTGTTTCAAATGTCTTCTCAATGCCATCTATCTTCTCCATGGCCTCGTCAAATCTGTTTAGCACATCTTGCACCTGTCCAATCATCATTTGCTGAAACTTATCATGTAGCTGTTTGTTCGTCAGGTTCTCCCAATCAGTCTCATCGGCTTGTGATCCTGCCATGGTTAGTAGCAATAGAAACACACAAGAATATGATCCTACAGACTACTAGGAAGTGGTGGTGGTGGTGTGGTGGACAGTCACAAACCGTTAAGCAAATCTCAAATTCTTACCAGTTCTTACCCAAGAAGAAGCGGTGATCGCAACCGTTGTAGTCAAAACTCTCAAAGCTTGGCTATAGCGATTACGGGGAGAACCAAACGCACGACGTAGATGTATGTGGAGCTGGGAAGGCTTATAATATGGTAGCAAAAAGGTCAAGAATAATCAATTCAGAGATGCAAAGTTGAATAAACGCTCAACGACGAGATCAGGTTGGTCCTAGGCTAGACCGTGCTAGAGACGCGAGCCTAGAACACTAACAAAATCACGGCGCTGACGTAAACAAGGGAGGAGCACACTCTGAATTTTTTTTTTTTTCGCTCTTTTTTTTTGCTTGCTTTTTTTTTTTTGAAAAATCACTATAATGGCGAGTGTCTCAAAACTCTTCCCAGGTCAAACTGATAGGATGGGCACGAAATTTTTTCGACCAAATTTTTTTTTCGATTCGCTCGACCCAAAACTGAAACGGGTCAAAAAACTTTCTATAACGGCGATCGTCTCAATACGCTTAGAAACACCTAAAATAGGATAGCCGAAAATTTTTGTCCCCATGCTTTTGGAAAATTTTGGGCCTAAACGGAGGGTGGTTTCCGGACTCTTTTTTTGAAACCAACCTCTTCTACGGACGGCAAAAGATTGCTGGAATCCGAAACCTACTCAGACAAGGAAACACGAATCGGAAATTAGATGGATCCCGAAAACAAATCTAATATGCAAGGAACTCGGATTGGTGGTGGATATATGGTGGTGGTATATGGCAACGGTGGTGGTATATGGCAGCGGTGGTGGTATATGGATACGGATTCGAAGCGGTGGCGGATAAGCGTTGGTGGTAGATGGCAGGGCGATGATAACGGTGCGGCGGCGGCGTGACAACTTATGACCAAAACTCGAAACTCTAAAAGACTAGACTCTAAGACCAGCAACTAGACACGACGATGCAACCGCAAATTCAACAACGCAAATACAGAAAAGATTATGCAAAGGCTCAGATTGGTTCGGATATGATGACCTAATCCTAATTTTTTTTTGGCTTTTTCGTGGACTGTAGGTATGAAGAATGACTCGATCTAAACTATGCAAAACTGTAAAATCTCACCGAGCAACCTGGAAATCTGATACCACTTGATAGAGGCAAAGGTGTCCCGTCTTTCGATGAGATGGTGGATTTTGCTTTGGTGGAAGTCGACTTTGACGATCCGACTACGAGCGTGCGAGGACGTCGCGCCTTAGCAATCGCTAAACCAACTCCGAGAGGTTATTGACCACGCCGGAGCACGATCAACCTGACCACGAGGGTCTATTTCCTGCGAGCAAACGAAGAACAAGCAAGAAACTGAGATTGCAATCTGGATATTGCGAATATAAGATGAAAGCTTTATTGATCAAGGTGGGTTCTGTGACGCCTTTATCTGGTCGTTGAACACAAACGAAGTACGCGAAGTTGCAGCTATGGCGAACTTTTGATCTAAACAAAACCCAAAGTCTAAACGGTGCCCTAAGGGCTGTATATATGGAGGAAGAGGGGGAGAATTTCGTGGCCCTTGGTGGAGGGGTCCGAAACTAACCCTATCTCTTGTTTCCCACACATACGGACTCTAAAAATAGCCTATACTAATGTATTTCGAAATTACATGGGCCTGGCCCAATAATATGGTGACGCAAAGCACCTAGAATAGCCTCTGGACGAAATTTATGAAGTGGCATTTGTATATTTCGTCCAAGGCTTCATGCACTCATTATGGTGGCTTCAAAGTCCTAAAATCATCACTTGTAACTCCATTCTTGTCCCCCTTGAGCATGCCATCATCTCCATGCTTGTTCTTGCTCCAATGTTCATCCTTCTCCAAGCTAGGCCCTTCATTTGTAAGCAAAACAAATGTTTCCAATTTAGGCAGCATCATATTCTCATGAACATTAGAATAATTACCAAGAAATGAAAGTACCTGGTAATTTAGTTGGCGTGCGCGAGCTCTAGTAATTGGTCCAGTATGTATAGCAGCAGGGGATGTGGGTGTAACAATGGTATTGATGTCCTCATCACACGGGGTGCTCCTGCGCCAACTCTCTGGATAGTCCGTGGGCACGGGGTTTCGGGGGCCCGTGCACACGGGGTTGCCTGGAGCCTCCTGTGCTGCTGCTGTTGTTCTTGTTCTTGGTCCTCGTGGCCTTGGGGTGGTTCTCCAACTCCTTGGTGTTGCTCCTGAGCTTCTTGGTGATGTTCCTCTTCATACCTAAGGAGGCATAGCACATTTTGGTGAGGTAGTATACATGTTCCATTTGTGTCCATATGCAAGTCTAGTAGGAAGGAGTTCACCTCGGTTTACAAAGCACGTGCTCTAGCTCTTGTCATGGGTCCTTGTGGGGTTGGATGTGTTGATGTAGAGTCCATGGGGATGATGGAAGGATGCTCCGCATCATGAGATGATGGATATCGCTTTGGTGGAAGTCGACTTTGACGATCCGACTATGAACGTGCGAGGACGTCGCGCCTTAGCAATCGCTAAACCAACTCCGAGAGGTTATTGACCACGCCGGAGCACGATTAACCTGACCACGAGGGTCTGTTTCCTGCGAGCAAACAAAGAACAAGCACGAAACTGAGATTGCAATCTGGATATTGCGAATATAAGATGAAAGCTTTATTGATCAAGGTGGGGTTCTGTGACGCCTTTTTCTGGTCGTTGAACACAAACAAAGTACGCGAAGTTGCAGCTATGGCGAACTTTAATCTAAACAAAACCCAAAGTCTAAATGGTGCCCTAAGGGCTGTATATATGGAGGAAGAGGGGGGGGGGATTTCGTGGCCCTTGGTGGAGGGGTCCGAAATCAACCCTATCTCTTGTTTCCCCACACATACGGACTCTAAAAATAGCCTATACTTATGTATTTCGAAATTACATGGGCCTGGCCCAATAATAAGGTGACGCAGCACCTAGAATAGACTCGGGACAAATTTTATGAAGTGGCATCTTGTATATTTTGTCCAAGGCTTCATGCACCCATTATGGTGGCTTCAAAGTCCTAAAATCATCGCTTGTAACTCCGTTCTTGTTCCCCTTGCGCATGCCATCATCTCCATGCTTGTTCTTGCTCCAATGTCCATCCTTCTCCAAGCTAGGCCCTTCATTTGTAAGCAAAACAAATGTATCCAATTTAGGCAGCATCATATTCTCATGAACATTAGAATCATTACCAAGAAACGAAAGTACCTGGTAATTCAGTTGGCGTGCGCGAGCTCTAGTAATTGGTCCAGTATGTATAGCAGCAGGGGCTGTGGGTGTAGCAATGGTATGGATGTCCTCATCATCCTCCCCTTCTTGAAATGAAGTCGTCCTCGACGTAACTTCATGTTCCTCACCGGAATAAGGCTTCAAATCTGCAATGTTAAAAGTGGGACTAGCCCCAAAATCTGCAGGCAGCTCAAGTGTATATGCATTATCATTTATTTTCTCCAACACCTTAAAGGGACCATCAGCACGTGGCATTAGCTTTGATTGGCGCAAATCAGGAAATCTATGCTTACGCAAATGTAACCAAACAAGATCTCCAGGTGTAAACACAACATGTTTTCTACCCTTATCTCCAGCAAGTTTATATTTAGCATTCATACGCTCAATGTTTTCCTTAGTTAACTCATGCATTTTTAAAATCAATTCAGCACGTTGTTTACCATCAAAATTAACCTTCTCCGAAGATGGAAGAGGCAACAAATAAATAGGTGCACGAGGTAGCAAACCATACACAACTTCAAAAGGGCACATCTTAGTAGTAGAATGCAATGAACGATTATAAGCAAATTCAATATGAGGCAAGCATTCCTCCCACATTTCCTTATTATTTTTCAAAACAGCCCTAAGCATAGTAGACAATTTTCGATTGACTACTTCAGTTTGTCCATCAGTTTGGGGGTGACAAGTAGTACTAAAAAGCTGTTTAGTCCCCAACTTAGCCCATAAACATCTCCAAAAGTGGCTAAGAAATTTAATATCACGATATGAAACAATAGTATTTGGCACACCATGCAAGCGAATAATTTCACGAAAGAACAAATCAGCAACATTAACAGCATCATCGCTTTTATGACATGGTATAAAGTGTGCCATTTTCGAGAATCTATCCACGACAACAAATATGCTATCCCTCCCCTTCTTTGTTTTAGGTAAACCTAAAACAAAGTCCATATATATATCCTCCCAAGGAACACTAGGTACTGGCAAAGGCATATATAAACCATGAGGATTGAGTCGTGCAGCGAGCAATAAAACGCTCAACATCCCGTCTCATTTTTGGCCAAAAGAAATGTGTAGCAAGTATGTCCTCCGTCTTCTTCACGCCAAAGTGTTCCATTAGTCCTCCTCCATGCGCCTCCTGCAACAACAAAAGACGAACGGAGCTAGCTGGAATGCATAGCTTGTTAGCACGGAACACAAATCCATCATTAACGATGAACTTGTTCCACGTTCTTCCTTCTTTACAATTCTGCAATACATCTTTTAAATCAGCATCATGCACATATTGATCTTTGATGGTCTCCAAACCAAATATTTTGAAGTCAAGTTGTGAAAGCATAGTATAGCGACGAGACAATGCATCAGCAATAACATTTTCTTTACCCTTCTTGTGTTTAATGACATAAGGGAAAGTCTCAATAAATTCAACCCATTTAGCATGTCTACAATTCAGTTTAGCTTGACTTTTAATATGTTACAAAGATTCATGATCAGAATGTAACAAATTCTTTGGGCCATAAATAATGTTGCCATGTTTCTAAAGTCCGAACAAGAGCATATAATTCTTTATCATAAGTAGAATAATTCAGACTAGCCCACTCAATTTTTCAGAAAAGTATGCAACAGGGTTGCCATCTTGTAATAACACACCTCCTAATCCAATTCCACTAGCATCACATTCAAGCTCAAAAGTCTTATTAAAATCAGGAAATTGGAGTAAAGGAGCATGTGTCAACTTATCTTTCAATACCGTGAAGGCTTCTTCCTATGCGGCACCCCAAACAAAAGGCACATCCTTCTTTGTAAGCTCATTGAGAGGTGCAGCAATGGTGCTGAAATCTCTCACAAAACGCCTATAGAATCCAGGGAGGCCAAGAAAACTCCTCACTTGTGTGACCGTTTTGGGCTGCGGCCAACTCTCAATAGCTTCAATCTTGGCTTTATCAACTTCAATTCCCTGTGGAGTAACAACATAACCAAGAAAAAACACTCGGTCGGTGCAAAAGGTGCACTTCCCAAGGTTACCAAACAAACGTGCATCACGTAGAGCAATAAAAAAAGCACGTAAATGTTCCAAATGTTCTTCCAAAGATCTTGCTATAAATCAATATGTCATCAAAGTAAACTACCACAAATCGTCCAATGAAAGCACGTAAAACTTCGTTCATTAATCTCATGAAAGTACTAGGTGCATTAGTTAACCCAAAAGGCATGACTAACCACTCATATAAACCAAACTTAGTTTTAAATGTTGTTTTCCATTCATCTCCCAATTTCATACGAATTTGATGGTATCCACTACGCAAATCAACTTTGGAGAATATTGTACAGCCACTCAATTCATCAAGCATATTATCTAGCCTAGGAATAGGATGACGATAACGAATAGTAATATTATTAATGCCTCTACAATCAACACACATACGTGATGTACCATCCTTTTTCAGCACTAGAATAATAGGAACAGCACAAGGACTAAGGGATTCGCGTATATAACCTTTGTCGATGATGAGGACATGTGATGAGGACATCAATACCATTGTTACACCCACAGCCCCTGCTGCTATACATACTGGACCAATTACTAGAGCTCGTGCACGCCAACTAAATTACCAGGTACTTTCGTTTCTTGGTAATGATTGTAATGTTCATGAGAATATGATGCTGCCTAAATTGGATACATTTGTTTTGCTTACAAATGAAGGGCCTAGCTTGGAGAAGGATGAACATTGGAGCAAGAACACACATGGAGTTGATGGCATGCTAAGGGATCAAGAACGGAGTTACAAGTGATGATTTCAGGACTTTGAAGCCACCATAAGGAGTGCATGAAGCCTTGGACGAAATATACAAGATGCCACTTCATAATATTCGTCCATAGGCTATTCTAGGTGCTCGTCACCTTATTATTGGGCCAGGCCCATGTAATTTCGAAATACATTAGTATAGGCTATTTTAGAGTCCGTATGTGTGGGAAACAAGAGATAGGGTTAGTTTGGACCCCTCCACCAAGGGCCACGAAATTCACCCCTCTTCCTCCATATATACAGCCCTTAGGGCACCGTTTAGACTTGGGTTTTGTTTAGATTAAAAGTTCGCCATAGCTGCAACTTCACGTGCATTTCGTTTGTGTTCCACGACCGGACAAAGGCGCCAGAACCCCACCTTGATCAATAAAGCTTTCATCTTATATTCGCAATATCCAGATTGCAATCTCAGTTTCTTGCTTGTTCTTCGTTTGCTCGCAGGAAATAGACCCTCGTGGTCGTTGATCGTGTTCGCGTGGTCAATAACCTCTCGGAGTTGGTTTAGCGATTGCTAAGCGCGACGTCCTCGACTTCGTAGTCGGATCGTCAAAGTCGACTTCCACCAAAGCGAAATCCACCATCTCATCGAAAGACGGGACACCTTTGCCTCTATCAAGTGGTATCAGATTTCCGTGTTGCTCGGTGAGATTTTACTGCTTTTTCGTAGTTTAGATCGAGTCTGTTCTTCATACCTACAGTCCACGAAAAAGCCAAAAAAATTAGGGTTAGTTCATCCCGCTCGAACCAATCTGAGCCTTTGCATAATCTTTTTCAGATTTGCTTTGTTGAATTTGCGGTTGCATCGTCGTGTCAAGTTGCTGGTCTTAGCGTCTAGTCTTTAGAGTTTGAGTTCTGTTCACAGAGTTGTCACGTCGCCGCTGCCATATACCACCACCACATATTCACCGCCAATCCGAATCCATATACGCCACCACATATCCGCCGCCATCACGCCCATCCGAGTCCACGCAACATATATCCGCCACCAATCCGAAGTTCCACAGATTCATCCCCGCCACCATCGAAGTTCCACAGATTCATCTCCGCCACCAATCCGAAGTTCCACCAGATTCATCTCCGCCACCAGTCCTAGTCCGAGTCCGAAGAATTGTTGCATTGTTCTCGATTTCCAGATCACGCGATACTCGAAGTCGTGACAAGAGAGGACTCCCCAACTTCAAGCCATCCGCAGAAGAAAAATAGTTCCAGTTTCAAAAAAAAAAACTAAGTCCGGAAAATTTGGCTAGGCAGTTTTAGACCATTTGTAGACTTTTCCGAAAAAAAATTTGTTATGGCAAAAAAAAAAAAAAAAAAAAAGAAAAAAAAAAAGTGCAAAAAAAAAAGAAAAAAAGAGAAAAAAATTCAGAGTGTGCTCCTCCCTTGTTTACGC